>OW679202.1:127436362-127943844 GCA_940337035.1 Agriotes lineatus | reverse complement strand
CCCGTCCCGTCCCGTTCCGTCCCGTTCCGTCCCGTTCCGTCCCTTCCCTTCCCGTCCAGTCCCGTCCCGCTCAGTCCCGTCCCGTCCAGTCCGTCCCGTTCCGTCCAGTCTAGTCCCGTCCCGTCCCGTTTCTTCCCTTATGTCATGTTCACCGTCTTGGACTTAAAAATAAATGTAATTTTCGCAATGAACGTCCCAAAAAACCTAAATAACGACACCCATATCGATTTTTAAGTTTACTTACCCCATTTCACCCCCTAAGGGGTTGATTTTCGGAAAATGACGAAATACGTGTTTGATTATTTGTTTTTAGGGGTACTCCTACGAAGTTTCAAGTCGAAATGTCTATTTAATATAATTTCTCCATACAAAATTGGAACCCCCATTTTAGCCCTTTAGGGGTTGAATTTCGAAATATCCTTCCTTATTCCTTGTATACATCATAAAGGGAACCTCGGTGCAAAATTTCAGCTTTCTAGGTCCAAGGGTTTGGGCTGGGCGTTGATGAGTGAGTGAGTGAGTCAGTCAGGACTTTTAGAAATATATATATAAGATATGCTCGACATCTTTGTATACTTCATCATCAGAAATACTGATCCCAACTTGTAATTAATTAAAGCACTACTTTTACTACAAACACCATGTACCGCTGATTCTGTCATGACGTGTAGAGGAATTCTTTCTTCTACTATGCATAATAAAATACATATATAATTTGAAACAGTGCTTTTATTGTAAGACTTTTTGTTTTAGAGGTACATTTTATAGATAACTTCCTACTTCGAGGGTGAATGTGAAGCGTCATCAGTATCGCAATCGATTTGATTATTTTATTGGAACTGATTTTTACTAGTTATATAATTAAAAAAAGTTAACAATCGCGAGGGAATTTGTACATAATCCCATGCCAACCGCAAATTGTTTTAATCGCAGAATTTATCCCCTAAATTAAAATTTACTTTGGAAAGCTTCTCTCGTAAGGCTGCTCACCCGTTTAAACCACGATTCGATTTGAAATGGGCGTTGTACTTTTGCTTGTACTTATTTAGTGCAAACATACGTATAGCTATCTGGATACATTTTTGTACGCAAGGAAAGAGGATAGAGGAGCGAACTCAATACCTAAACGTTTCCCTTGTAGTTTATGGTCCTGTTATCGCCAAAGTCCATTGCCAAGTAGTTCGGGTGTCACACTGACAGGCATCCGTCAACTTCAGGTGGACTCAATGTAGAATGTACTACTACTCGACAAGATAAACCCGCGCGCATGGGATAAGCTCATCTCTGTCGCACGCCTGACGTCACTCGGTGACAAATTTCCACGGCAGCAGCCAGTTTGATATGGCGTTTCAAAATGTTGGTGCGTAAAGTTTAATAAATTATAATTAAAAACATTGAATTAAACATTTATTACTATGGTGTACTGTGCAGTAGTGGGTTGTTTAAGCAACAACAACAAAAATAGCAAGGACTTTTCGCATTGCCGTTTTTTTTTAGATTTCCAAGGAACCAACAAGTTTGCGAACAATAGATTCTAAAGTGTTATCAGCAACACAAATTTAATGTGAAAACATCAAGAATATGTTTAAATCATTTCGTAGAAAGTGAATACTGTTCAAAAGAGAAAGTTGAAAAGTGATGCAGTACCTTCTCTTCATTTAATAAAATCAAAAGGTGTCTACAGACATCTCTTCAGCAAAAATTTTAATGGACAATCATTAAAATTGAACAAAAAATATTTAAAAGCCCCAATGGATTTAGCTGAATCTATTAATTTAAGTACAGAGGCGAAGCATCTCTTCGTTAGATGCAAAATGTATTTTAAAATTCGAATGTTAGATATACAGGGTGAGTCGGGAGGAACAGACCAAACTCCGCATCTTTTCTTTAGATGCAAAATGTATTTTAAAATTTGAATGTTAGATATACAGGGTGAGTCGGGAGGAACGGACCAAATTTCGGTATTGTGTTATACACGTGAAAATAATGTAAAAAATTTCAAATGTTATCCCATTTTCATTGGTTTTCAAGTTATAGTATCATAAAAAAATCCCCATACGCATTATTTTCATTTTAGCCTTTGTAATAAATGGTGCACTACTCGATTGTTTGTAAGTTATTATGTCTTAAATTAATAAAAATATCGATTTTTTTTTACAAAAACTCAGTTAAGTTCTCCATAAAAAATGTTTTTTGTAATGCTATAACTTGTAAACAAATGAAAATCGGATAACAACCTGTGAGTTTTTACATTATTTTCATGTGTATAATACACTCCTGGAGTTTGGGCGGTTCCTCCCTGTAGATATTGAAGAGAAATCCAAATTTACGAAGAGAAAAATGACAAAAAATGTAAAATAAGTGTTAATAAAACTTGGTTTTCTTGTGTAAATTTCTAAATTTTAATATGTAATATAATATGTAAATAAATAATATGTACTTAATACATCAAACAAAATTGTTTATTACTACAAAAAATATGTAAAGAAATAATATGTACTAGTTTATTTAAACAAAATTGTTTATCACTACAATTTTTTTTCAACACCTACCCATAAAAATTAAAAAAAACTTAATAAAAAATGGTTAATAAAAAATATATATTACTCATATTTTCCGGGTTTTCCGGTTTTAGCACCTACAATACAACCCTAAAATAATAATGAATAATAGAAAATGCTCTCATTTTTCCTTACTACACCAGATAGAGCAGAATAATTGGTTTTATAAGAACATTTCGACCATGCCCCGTCCGCAATTACCGTAATTAGAGGAAAATCGTCACTATCAGCATCTCCAACCCCACGTGCAAGTAGAACTTCTGTCTTTCCGGTTTTCTCCACACAGGAAGTGTGTACTATCTAGATGCGACAGCAAGCTTTTGAAGAAAATCGCATAACCGGCAGTATGGTGTTTTACACGTGCGATTTGTCAGTTTTTTTTTCGATTTTTTCAAAAACCGCCCTAACGATGTTGTTCAAACTTGACATTTTTATTATATTTTTAATGTATATTGATGTGAGATAGGTGAGTTTTCAATTGAATACCTATAAAATGGGTTTCTTTTGTTTTTTATTAACTCCTATTTTAAATAGAACACCAGGTATATTATTACATATTTGAATTGAGCTGAAAATTATAGAGAAAATTTGTCTCTTCAACGAACGCTCTAGTTTGTACGGTTTCTGCAGAATTTGTAATTTTTTAAAATCTTTGACAAATGCTTAAAACATTAAAAATCTAATTTTTGGCTATTATAAGATCACTGTAATAGGAAATTGTGTTCGTGTATCACACCAGATTTTTCTACCTACCGTATCAAACGGTGGCTAACGCTAGTTTTTCTATACGCATTTCCGTCCTTTCTTGTATTTCTAGAACGCTCCATTTGCACGATTAACAACAGACGTATTTGTTTTCAAAACAAAAATTGGAATCCAGACGACGCATCACAACACAATAAGTCAGGGTTGCTCTTGCTACATCTATAGATACAGACCGCTGGGACCGGTTGTACGGATTCTCCGAAACTGCGTGGAGTAGCTCCACCTACTCACGGTAGGTAGGGAAACTCCCACGATCGTCAAAATGTGTATAGTTTTTCCAGGTTTTTGTCCTTATTTTTCGTCGGATTAAAAAATAAAATATACGTATAAAATCAATTTACAATTTACATCCAGTACTGAGCCAATTTAAAAAAAATAAGCAATTGTTTCTTCAAGTTTTGATTTTTTTTAGAACAATCTATACAAAAGTTGGGAAAACAGCCGTCAGTACTTGAAGTAATATTGTGTTAAGGATATTAGAAAAAAAATTGAAGTCAATCAAATGAAAATGAAAGACAACACATTGTAAAAACGATTTAAGCTATGTGGATGACTACCTTAAGCTACGTGTCCACTTGCGAAAAATACTCTCGAGAGTATTTCTCGCAAGTGGACACGCTTCTAGTTCTGAGAGTAACTACGGAAAGTGCCTACCAACTCTCAGACATTGAACTAGTTGAGACTTGCTCGCAAGTGGACACATTATAATTTATTGGTCTTAATAGTTACTATTCAAACATGTTTCGTATTTTGAGAGCTTTACTGAGAGTTGTTTTATGTGATCTAAAGAAGAAACTATAGAATTGATTGGCATATATGAGGAAAACTTCGTTTAAGATACAAGATATTGAAAGAGAAATCAGAAAAAATTAATTGTACTCCCAAGAAATACAACGAAAATTGCATAATTTAAGAAACCAGGTAAGGACATATTACAATACAAATAATTTCAAAAATAATCTCTAAAACTTCCTTCTGGCGCTTCAATAATCATGTTATTTTTTGGGTATTTCACCACACTACAAATTAAAAAATGTTTTAAAACATGAACGGTTCGGAATACTAATCTGCTTCCATTATCCACAACTAACTAATGAAATTAAAAATCAACAGGACAACTTAGCTTATTTTATTGGAGATCTAGCAGAATTCGACTAACCTATCCAGATTAGTCTTCCGAAATGTGCATGTTTTAATATTTTTTAATTTGTAGTGTGGCGAAATGCCCAATAAATAACATGACAAATAATTTTATTTTTGTTTTGTTTTATAAATTCTTAAATTCTATTTTCAATTCTATTAAATGTGAATTTTAGTAAAAGTTCATATGTCTATCTATATAACTTCCAGGTCTCACAAGAATTGAAGAAAATTAAAAAGAAGAAAAGCGGGGATGGCACTGATGATAGTTATATGAGTAATTGGCCATATTTCAAAGTCCTTACATTTTTGGTGTCAGTATTGACTCTGAACAAAATCATAGCTAAAATCAACAAGTAATGTGGTGAGTAAAAACACGCGGCTTATCTACGTCCTTGTTGCTCTTACGGTAGAGCGGTTCAAAAGATTTTGGGATCACCAAAGCTGACTTAAAGCTTCTTCTTAAAGCTACGGAAAAGTTTTAGGCTAATGAAATCTGACTCAACACTTCCCACGAAACTTGCAGGGGACCTTGGGTGTACCAGAACAATGTTAAATACTAAGAAATCGGTAACCTGAGACTACTTTACGAACAGAGGAGAACAAAGGGTTAATTTATAACTTATTTCGACGAACATGGCTGTACGGCAGTATTCATAACGTATGCCAACATAAACCTGAATCGGCAATTTTTAACTACGTGAAGCGTTAATATTTGAACTGAACTGTGCGGAAATAAGGTTTATAGAAATGAATTTTGATAACATTACCACTAAATTACGAATTTAACTTGCGTAACTCGTGAAAATGGTAGGATTTGAGGCTAAAGTACCAGTAATAGAATTGTTCTAACAAAATAGGGGTCAATCCTATCAAACGCTTTACGGAAAACGGTATACATGGAATGTACCTCAGAACTTTCGTCCAGTGTTGCAAATAAAATTAGTAGAAGTAAGTAAATTTGACACCACTGATCTATTCGAAAAGAAACGATATAAATAAATAAAGCCTTTATCCCAAAATCTAACTACAATTGAAAATTAACACTGACATAAAATAAATTAGTAAGTACCTTAGAATAGCCAAATAAGATTATCTAACTGCTCAATGTGAGGAGAATGAACTACTAGAGAAGAAATTTGAATACTTCCATATGCACAAAAAGATACAGGAAATGGTTGGATGCAATAAGAACAAAACTGTGGGTAATATAATCAAGGACACAGGTGGGCGTAGAATAGTTGACGCAAGGGACAAATTAAAGATATGAAAACATACCTCTCGGAACTTTTAATGATGAAAGACCTCCAAAGCTGATCTTAGAAGCGAACAACATACATCTAAAATATTAAGAACAGAAATAAAATATGCCTTGCAAAGTATTAAATCCGGTAAAGTTGTTGGTCCTGACACAATACCTGTAGAGCTTACCAAATTCTTTGATGACGGCGTAATTGATATTCTTTTGAACCTTTTCAATATCATCTAGTGAATAACTTTTATTTTCATAAATGTTGATCTGGCTATTTCTATTTTTGTTCTTATCTCTTGTTTGATCACCCAATTGTTCCATCCAAGTTCCTAGATATGCACATTTTCTATGATGGTGTTCGCTATTGTCAGATTTATATGATTTTGATTTTGTAGTGACTTGTAACTTCCATTAGCTTGGTTTTATTAAAATTTATTTTCATTTCGTTTTTCTAGAAGGTGTTGCATGTCACTAAGACTGCCCGTTAACAAGACGGTGTCATTAGTATACCTCATATTATTAACAACTTCTCCATTTATAACTATTCCTATTACTTCTTCTTTCAAGAATTCTTTAAAAATAGCTTCACTATAAAGGTTAAATAGGAGTGCTGATAAAATATATCCTTGCCTTACTCCACGGCGGATCTCCATTTCTTCCATTAGTTGGTTTTTAATTTTTGTATTAGCCTTTGGACCCCAATATAGGTTATCGATTTTTCTCACGTCGTCAGAGTCGATACTTTTGTGGAGTAGTAGGTAATGTAACTTATCACTTTCTGCTGATACTGTGATATGTCGTTCTTCTTTGGCTATTGTGAAGGTGTTATCGCTTCGTTTGATGACATGATATGGGCCATGGTATGGTTTTTGCAGTGGTCGCCGAGCTGTGTCGTTGTGTACGACATCATGAGGTGTTGTCTCGAAGTTTTTGAAGGTGAAAGGCTTGGGGTGCGTGTGACTTGATGCGGTGGTTGGTTTATGCCATGAAAATACCTGCGTACTTGTGTCACATAGTTTTCGGTCTCGAGTGATTGGTTCTTCGAGGAATCCATTAGGAATTCTGCTGGCAGGCGTAGCGTTTCTCCATATGCCGTTTCTGCAGCTGTTGCTGCGATGTCTTCTTTCCAAGCGGCGCGTATGCCAAGAAGCACTATGGGTAGAGTCCTGTTCCACTCGTCGGAGTTGTGGCATCTCAGGGCGGCTTTTAGTTGCCGGTGGAATATTTCGACAATTCCGTTTGCTCGAGGATGATATGCTGTTGTGCTAATTCTTGAGAACCCTGCGAATTCTTCAAGCTTCTTGAAAAAATGCGCTTCGAATTGCCTCCCTTGGTCCGACGTGACTCGTAAAGGTGCTCCGAATCGGGTTATCCAGTTGGTGAAGAATCCTTCTGCTACTATTTCAGCCTCGATGTTTGTTAGTGGTATGGCTTCTGGCCATCGGGAAAAATGGTCAATGCACATTAGGCTGTTTTTGAATCCTTGTGGAATAAACAATGATCCTACAAAATCTATATGCACGTGATCTAACTTGGCTGACGGTAGCTTGAATGATGCTGCTGGAGGTGCGGATTGCTGACATTTTTGCAGTCTGTTCTTAGGCTTGGCCATATGAATTTTTCGGATATCAATTTGATTGACGCGTGTATGCTCGCTTTCAAAACTTCTTGGTCACGAATGGTGTTGCTATGTTTTTTGACATGTCGCAGTAAACTTCTGCGCTGTGCTCGGGCAGGTTGATTTTCTTGGGGTTGTGTTTTTTTTATTTAGGACGTTCTTCAACTCTTGTTTGGATGCTTTGTCCTTCCCAAGATTGCAAAAGTTTATTCCTGCGTTCACTTGGTCGAGTGTAGACAGTGCGTCGGCTACTACTTTCTCTTTTTTTGCTTGAATGCGAAAGTTATTGGCTTGTGATTTGTGTATATTGTGAACTCTCGCCCTTCGAATAGATGTTGGTAATGTCGGATCCGTAAGTAGATGGCTAGCAATTCTCTGTCGTATGCTACATACTTTCGTTCTGCTGGGGATGGCAGGAAAGCTAAGGTCTCCATGCGTCATCTTGTAGTTGTTGTATACTCGTATGATGCCTCCGACTGCGGTATCGGATGCCTCCGACTGCGGTATCTGATGCATTCTTTGTAACTGAGAGTTTGGCGTTGGGTATTGGATGAGTGAGTAAATTTGCGTTAGCTATCGGTTTCTTGCACTCTTCGAAAGCACACCGTGGTTCTGGCGGTTATACTACTGGCTGATTCCCTTTTAACTTCCCTTTTAATAAAGCGTTTAGCTACGTTGGGTTGCGTCTGACATAAATCGTTTATAATAGTTGATCATTCCAAGCATTTGCCTTAGTTTTTTGCGGTTGAGGGAATTTCGGAGTTCTGGATAGCCTTGACTTTATCGGGTCACTGTTGTGTTCCTTGTTCCGAGACTAAGTATCCTAGGAATTGACTTTGTGGTACGTCGAAGGTGCCGAAGGTGCATTTTGCTGGATTGATAGCTATACCTTTTTCTTGCAATCTTGCGAAAAGTTGTAGGTGTGATATGTGCTCTTCTTCTGATGCCGATGCCACTAGGATGTCATCTATGTATACGTAGCATAAATCCATGTCTCGTAGTATTTCGTCCATGAATATTTCTGTCTGTGCTGCGTTTCGTAATCCGAAGGTCATGTAAAGAAATTCGAATAAACTAAATGGGGCTGTTATTGCTGTTTTTGGAACGTCCTCAGCTACAGGGATTTGGTGGTAAGCTATTATGAGATCTACAGTGGAAAATACTTTTTGTCATCAAGTTGCTGGGAAAAGTCTTCAATGTGAGGCACGGGGTATTTATCTGGTAGAATTTTTGCGTTAAGTGCTCTGTAGTCACCACACTGTCTTCTTTCTGTATTCTCTTTGGGCACCATATGAAGTGCTGATGACCAGGTACTTTTTGACGGTCGCACGATGCCTAATTGCACCATCAGTTGGAATTCTGACTTGGCTATCTTGAGCGTATCTGGCGAGAATATTCGTGGTCTGCTTGATACTGTTGGTCCATCCGATGTGTGGGTGTGGTGCTGTGTAAAATGTCATAGAAACGTGGGAATTCCGGTTGGTTTGGTGATCAGCTCCGATTATTGGTTTCCGTGTTTCTGCTATATGAATCGCCATGGGAAACTTTTTCTTAACTTGAGAATAAGGTTCAGGTTGAGGAATCAGTATGTCTTGATCTCGGTGCTGTTAGCAGCGTATAGCTTGTACGATGGGACTTGTCGATTGCCGCTATTATCGACTACTCGACTAGTTTCCCTGTTGTACCAAACCCCATATTCAACGTAGTTCAGGCGTTGTAAAAGTTAATTTTTGAGTTTTTTAAATAACTTGTTCATTTTAAGAAAAAGTTTTTAAGATATGTTTGTAATAGAAATCTAGTGCTGTATTCAGATTTTTTTAAAACCGTTATCATAGTTGAGCTACAATGGCCAACTTCATTTTCTCTTGTAGGGCTCATAGTTGGCCATGACGCCTTTAAAAGGAGAATTATTTTCGCTTTTCAAAAATGTAAATTTGTTATACCTAATACGAAAATTAATGGCGAAACATTTTTAAAAACATATTTTTACTTTGACAAGTGAGAACATCGGTCGCGAAGTTCGAAGTTTGAAGATTTTGAAAATTAAGAAATAAAGAAAAATTATTTTATAGCAATTATTTATTTATTAAAAACATAGAACGCTTTGAGAAATATTTAGATTTTACATTAAATCAAATTATAATAAAAAAAAGAAAATTAGAAAATGTTTAAACACTTGGCCATTATTTTTCAAACAGAAGTATGATCTACGGATATTATATTTAACGACCTTGAAATGTTTGAATTATGCTTTCAATAAGTTTATTTACATCATCGTATGTGCAAACATAGACTTTGTCTTTTATGTTTGCCATAGAAAGAAGTGGATCGGCGTCAGATCAAAAGATCTTGGTGGCTATGCAATCGGTCGACGAGTTACCATCCTCCTGTTACCAACACGTGCAGACATGAAATTGGTTACAACTCTTGAATTATGTGCTGGGGCACAATCCTGATAATTCATTCAGCAAGTCTTTTACGTTCTTTGTTAATAAATGCAGATAAACGTCAGACATTAGTGTTTCATTAACAATTATAGGAGCAATTGTGGCCCTAGTATGCCACACTAGATATTAAATCCAAAACGTACTTGATGTCGAGCAGGTATGAGTAGGTTTTCTTTAGGTCAAAATAAATTTAGCCTATTAAATCAACTATTGTTTGTGAATCTAGTTTCATCAGATTTGTGAAAGAAAATTATCATTACCATTGCATTGTCTAGTATACCAATCGTAAAATCATCAACTGCATGTAAACAGTAGTTTTGATTTCCTTATTTATTTTATGCTCTGCAAAGTTGTATACGGTTTAGTAATTTCAGAAGCTTTGGTCGAATTTTTGTGACACACAATGTAACAACAGTTCAAATTTACCACTGTAACTAAGTAGCTCCAAGATAATAAAAATATGTAATAGTAAATTGCCAGTTAATTTATAGTATTTAACGGTATTACGCCGATATTGAACATAAAACAGACGAGGACATATTTTATGACCGAGGCCGATTAGGCCGATGCTATATATTACCTCTCCGAGTCAGTTATTTATTTGTTTTTTATTTATTTTGGTACTCAGCTGGAACAAGCGGCCTTCAGAAAATTAAGACAAACCAATGACAATATTTATATACTAAGGAACGTAATTGAAAAGAAGATAGAAACCGGAGAGGAATTGTTTTTAATATTTATTGATCTACAAGCGGCGTTCGATACAGTACGACGAACTATAATGCTGGAATGTTTAAGAAAAATACAAGTCCCGAGAAAATTAATAAACGCGGTCAATACGATATATAAAAATGCAAAAGCAAAAATTCAAGTAAATGGAAGCAGATCGAAGGATATAAAACTAAGAGTAGGGATTAAACAAGGTGACAGCTTAAGCCCCCTACTATTTATTGTGGTAATGGATAGACTATTGAAAAATGTGAGAGAAAACAACAAGGGACTGAAAACAACAATTGGACACAAAAATATGGTACCAGTTCAGATTGATGCTTTACTTTATGCAGATGACATCTAGTGGCAGACAGTAAAAACAAGATGCATAGACTATTAAACATATGGATAGAAGAAATAGAAAAAATGCATATGAAAGTGAACACTGATAAAAGTAAAGTAATGATAATCAACAAGAGAGAAGAAAGCGGGACATATAAGTTTTACCACAAGAAGAAAATACTTGAGGAAGTAACAACATGTGAATATCTGGGAAGCACATTTACAAATGATGGGAAATACGACCTGGAAATAGCGAACAGGACTAAGAAAGCGAATAAGATATACTACGCATTGGTCAAAACAATATTCGTGAAAAAGGAAATAAGCAATAAAAACAAACTAATAGAATATAACACCATAATCAGAACAACATTACTATACTCAAGCGAAACATGGACCGTGCAACAAAAACATAGATCCAAGCTGACAGCGACAGAAATGAAGGTGCTAAGGAAAATAGTTAACAAAATCAAACTGGATCACATAAAGAATGAAGACATTAGAGCTATACTACAGCAGGAACCAATAAGTAAGATAGTAGAAGATAAACAACTTGAATGGTTAGGCCATCTCTTAAGAATGCAAGACGATAGAATACCAAAGAAAGTTATGGAGGCTAAACAGCTCAGGAAAAGGAAAAGGGGCAGACCAAGAACAACATGGATGAATCAGATAACCAAAATAGGACTGACGAGAGGCAAAACACTAGGCGAGATGAAGAATTGTGCCGGAGACAGGAAGAAATGGAAAGAATGGATAAAAGGATAAACAAACCACAACCTGACACCTGTTTAGGGTACCAGGGTTTTTAGATGAAGAAGAAGAAAAGGTACTCAGCTCACAGCCGTTAAGCCAATTATAGGCGTTGCCGTACATTTTATGGGGACTTCCAACCCCACTAACGACTGTCATGATGTTATTATGACTTCTGGGACCAACTATTCATGCTGTTATTATGACTTCCGGCACCAACTATTTCCGTGACAGCCGTATCACGAGGCGCCGAGAGCAGCAGCCGTGGAACTTCCATCCAAGTTCTGATCAGAAAGAGCGTTGCTTAACTCTACTGATCATACGTGGACGCTTGTTCAAGCTACACCACCCGGGACCCAAATGTAATACGGCCGTATGTTGTTTAACAGTTTTTGTAATATCTACTAAAAGTGGCTAATTTTAAGACATGTGATGAATATGGCTAGAGCCCACTTGACTTGCAAAGAGTGAGGACGTTTACCTAGCTTAAGTGAGTTAAGTGATACGCTATCGTACAATAGACGCGACATCAAGAACACTTTCCGTCTATATAATTCTACACGTATTCGTAAGTAAAATAAATTTACACAGAGAGGCGAAATTACCAATCAAGGCAGCCATGCTGCCAGCCGGTAGCGGCTACAATAGACAACAATACTCATATGCTCAGCAACAACTCCTAAATAACTCACCTATAAATACTCCTCAAACCAATTTTTCCGGTATTATGCTACAAAAGCCTAACTTCTTAAACCAAACAACGTACCGACAATCTTCCAACCTACAATACCCAACTACTCAATATCAACCACAGCCCCAGTACCAACAAGTACATCAGTAATTTTAACTCCTCAATTACAACAATCACAGCATTCGCACCAAACAAAATATTAAGAAGAACAAAGCCAGCCTATTGATATAGATGAAGATGAAAGCGATTAAAGTCAGAAAAATATCAACACTAACAGTTGGCAAATAGCCAAAGGGCACAAATATAAAAGACTACAAAAATCAAACCCCTCATCATGAACAATTGACCAACAACAATCAAATTTGCCAATAAACAGATATGCTATATTGGCAGAAACCTCTACAAGTAATACAATAACAGTTAATGAACAAGAGTCAACTCCACTAACAAACAAGCCACCACACATTTTTGTACAAGGTGTGGTTAACTATGACGAAATGGTAGAAAGTCTGACTGCAGTAGCGGAAATAGAGCAATATACGACAAAGAGCCTAATGATAATGTGGTCAAAATAAATGCAAACACTCGGGATACGTACAGAAAAATAATAAAACATATGTGTGAAAAGAATATTGTACGCCATACTTACCAGATGAAACAAAACCGGCCATACAAAGTGGTATTAAAACATGTCCACCACTCTACTCCAACTGAGGAAATAAGAGAGGCCCTTAGAGAAATGGGTCATAAAGTACGAAACATCATAAATATAAAAAGCAAACACGTACAAAAGATCCACTCCCAATATTCTTTATTGATCTCGAATCGGCCGAGAATAATAAAGAAATATACAAAATCAGATCTCTGGAAAATGTGATTGGCAGCTCTGAACCTCCAAGAAAAAATGTAGAAATAGTCCAATGCACAAGATGACAAAAACGGTCATACAAGAACATATTGCAACAGGTCATATGCGTGTGTGAAGTCTGAAAGACCCCACGACTCCAAAACTTGCAAAAAACAAGGGACACTGATGCCACATGTGTGTTATGCGAGTGATCGCACCCGGCCAACTACAGGGATGCTCACTATATCAAGATCTACAGAAAAAATATCAATCTAACAGTCAAACATCAGTCAGACGACCTCCTCAGCTAACAGAAAGAACATTCTTATTTCTACGCCACCCACAAAATAAACAATAAGCCATTAACCAACTACGCCCATCCAATTTGACCTACTCACAAGAGTATCAAATCAGCTCAACCCGAATCAAGACTTGTCCCTCCAGCAATTCTTAGAAGAATTTAAATTCTTATTCAACCAACTCCTACATAAGTACCGTCATTAACAAAATAGCTCAATAATTGCTAACTTTCTCCGATTATATTTATGGAACGCCATACAAAAGACTGGAAATTGATAACTTCTTACATGTAAATAATATTGATATTATGCTCGTGTCAGAGACCCATTTCACTGACAAAACGTACATAAAGATACCCCACTATTCTGTATATCGCACAGAACACCTTGATGGTACGGCGCAAAAGATATGTGATTTTAATATAAATAAAACTTACTAGTAACCTACGTCCCTCGCGTAATTTGGTAGTGGAGCAACGAATATTTACAAATTGGTTTTCCAATAAATTAAAACAATGTACATTGTACATAATGTGTTAGTATAGCAACGGTTATAACGGCTGTGGCTGTTATGGGTGACATTTCGATCAAGGAGTGCTAATATACAGGGTTTCCCAATAGGAACGATATGTTTTTAAAACGTCATAGCAACCATAACTAAAATTTTCGAAATCTCACTAGCTGTTATTTGTTTTTAGTATAGTTTGATAATTCATCATGTCAAAATACACGCTTCAACAACGTTTGGTTATTATCCAAAAAATTTATAAAAGGAGAGAAAAGTTTGGTGAGTCTATAATCTCCAGAAATGGAACTATTAATTGGCCTCTGAGAAATTGTGATTTAACACCTTTGAACTTCTTCTTGTGGGGTTATTTAAAGTCGTTGGTCTATGCCAATAAACCTGGAAGTATTGACGCTTTGAAATTGAACATCGAACGCTGCATTAATGAAATTACACCTGATGTATTGCACAAAGTTACTGAAAATTGGGTTCATCGGATTCGATCTTGCAAACGAAGCCGAGGTGGACATTTGAATAATGCGTTATTCAAAACATAATTGTCATAAGTTGTACTATAAAATAAAGAAAAAGTTTTGCTTTTGTCTCAAATATTTTGTATTTTATTTAATTTTAAAAACATCGTTCCTATTGGGAAACCTTTTAGTACAACATGTAAGTAGTATGAAATATTTTATTTGTTCGCCATTCACTATACCTATAGGTATTAATTTTTCGAATCAAATTGTTTACCTTGGGCAAAGATGATGCCATCGTTTGTCCACACAGCATTATGTCCGAACTTGTTTACAACTAATTTCACAAGTTCAGTTCCTTTCCCTGTTTGGGAGACGATAAATCCAAAAATGACGTTTTTTCAATCGAATTGGCTTTAGTTTGTGAGATTTGCTACTATGATCACCAGTGGTCCGTTTGTGTTGACCTAAATATGGTGAACTTTTAGATTAGTCAGCAAAGTGGATACACAAAGTATCATCCTTTCATCTGCATGTGCGGTAGTAGGACAAAACAAAATCACTGGGAAAATTACGTGGCGTTAATGAAAATATATAACTGTAGTTGCAGGAACATCATTAACGAGCCATTGGTTGACAGAAACAAAATCATTCCTCTATCACTTTATATCAAGCTTGGATTAGTAAGACTGCAGTATAAGGCCCTGTTCAATAAATGAATGTGATCAGCGGTTCCAAAACAATTTCATGGGACCTTCATTGATCAGTGCGCGAGTGCTGTCACCTATTCTCTTGGTGAAAGACCAGCGGTTCCAAAACAATTTCATGGGACCTTCATTGATCAGTGCGCGAGTGCTGTCACCTATTCTCTTGGTGAAAGACATCTACATTCTACATACAAGATTAAAACGGCAACTTTCCAGGATATTTGGTTATCATCAGACGAATCCGACAACTAGAACTAGCCGCATGCTTCTCGCTGGGATGCCACATAGGGACAAACACCGGGGAAGGAAATAATTAGAACGCCTTCTCGCAGACTACCAACTGATGTCCTCCATCTAGGACGAACTCAGATTAGACGGCTGGTAGGGCTAGTCACAGGACACTGCCACCTGAGAAAACACCTACAAAAAATAGGTATATACAGAGGGGATATACTCTGTAGGTTAAGTCAGGAAGAGGAGGAGACAGCCTCACACATAATCGTCGACTGCCCAGCGTTATTCCGCAAAAGACAGCAATTCTTCGGGGGAACTTCACATGGAGCAGCTCTCACACACGAGCACCTCGTAAAAAATATCCTACAACTCGTTGAAGGTGCAGATCTATTTTAATAGGGTCAGGGGGGGGGGGGTACAAAAGACCACAGAGTCGAAGTGCAAAACTGGGCTCACTACTAACCCCGTGCTTTTAATCAATCAATCAAGCCACAGAGAAACATCATAGTGAGATGTCCTCCTTCTAATTAATCTGTCCATTATTTTTACTATTATTTAACAAGATCATGTGCAGCGTTGAGTATGCTGATCTGGTTGATTAACAAAAAAAACTATCAAATGCTGCAACTAACCTAATCAAGCTAGAACGACATTCGCCGTGAATGCTTCGTAGCGACTCGGCGTGTTTTCAAGCAAGCGAGGTCGTTCATATTTTGAATCTAATATACAGGCTGATTAAATTATCATGTAACAACTTGTAGGCAACCCATTATGCAGAATCATGCATAATGCATGCTTCCGCATAATAGGTTGCCTACAAGTTGTTACATGATAAATTAATCACCCTGTATACAAGTTTTAAATTTAAAATGCCTTTAACCAGAGAACAGGTAGCTGAAATAAATCAGAGTGTATCAAATTGCATAAAAGCCTCTCTAGAGAATGAAACGTTTCTAATGGAAATTGTTGCTAAAATTAGCGACAAAGTGTTCAAGTGCTATAATTATAAATTTGTTAAACGTGAGAGTGATATCAGTGTTCTAAAAAGTGAAAATGTTTTGTTATTACATGAAAAACTGTCTGATTTGGAACAGTACTCTAGACGCAATAATCTGCGCATGTTTGGACTAGAAGAACATTCAGCCAAAAAAGTGGAAGATAAGGTGATTGAATTACTTAGGCCCTGAACACACGGGATTCCGTTTCCCAGATTCGGAATGCGGGATTCAGAATCTGAGTCTGTTCAGACACGGCGACTGAATCTCAGACGCGGGCCTTCAGTCACTTGCAGTGCCGTGCTGTTATGGACCTAGCATTGCTGTTCTTTGTTTATGTCGAATTAGTCTAGAAGTGCTGTATTTAAAGTCAGGGATTGGGCTCTACTAAGCTAATAAATTTTTCATTTTCAAATAATGTACATTCTATGATCGTTGTATAGTAAGGAAAGCCTTGCTTATTCGATTTAAATAGAAGTTGAAGAAAATCTGCTACGCCTATGACATGATACCATATGTTCTGGCTGGCAAAAGTAGGCGAGTCCAGGCCGTGGTACACGTGGACTCATATCCTCTATATGCTCCAATGGTAAATCGGTATCCGAGATACAGAATGTGTCGCCGGCGGCCGATTTTCCTTATCTCTCCATTTCGGCCGCCGGCTACAAATTCTGTATCTCGGATACCGATTTACCATTGGAGCATATAGAGGATATGAGTCCACGTGTACCACGGCCTGGACTCGCCTACTTTTGCCAGCCAGAATATATGATATCATATCATAGGCGTAGCAGATTTTCTGCAACTTCTATTTAAATCGAATAAGCAAGGCGTTCCTTACTATACAACGATCATAGAGCGTACATTATTTGACAATGAAAAGTTTATTAGCTTTGTGGAGCCCAATCCCTGACTTTAAATACAGCACTTCTAGACTAATTCGACAGAAACAAAGAACAGCAATGCTAGGTCCATAACAGCACGGCACTGCAAGTGACTGAAGGCCCGCGTCTGAGATTCAGTCGCCGTGTCTGAACAGACTCAGATTCTGTATCCCGCATACCGAATCTGGGAAACGGAATCCCGTGTGTTCAGGGCCTTTAAGGAAAAACTGGAAGTTAAACTTCCCAAAGATAGCATCGAACGGGCTCATCGTGTTGGCAAAATGCGAAATAATAAACCACGGCAGATTATAATAAACTTTTTGAACTATGAAACTAAGCAGGTGATATTTAATAACAAGAGTAAACTAAAAGGCTCTGGCCATCGCATACAAGACCTTGCATCTGCGCGTCAAAAACGACTTCAAGACGCTCAGCACACATGGGGCTATAGAAGTGCATGGACAAGCGATGGAGTGGTCACGGTCCTCGTAAATAATGAGAGACATTATCTTCGAACGCAGGCAGACCTATAAAACTGTAAACAAACAATCCACAAAGGATAAACACATCTGTCCAAATGCAGATACCTGCAGTTGAATCACAACTTGGCAGCTCTGTTTTTGATACGCATCAGATTGTATCTATTAAATTATAATATTATTTAGTTAGTTATTAATAGGATTTTATTTGTGTTTTGTATGTTTTCATTTATTTACTCATTTTGAACAGAATTGCCTCTTTTAAGACAATGTAGTCAGGTCACTCAAAGGGACGATAATTATTTGTGTCTACCCTGAAGCGCAGCCTCACGCTTTATAAGTTTAGGCTTCGAAGGATAGCAACGATGTAAATAAACTAAACATTAAATGTCGATTCTTTTATTACAAAAATAAATGCTCTATTTATACAAACATAATTGCTTAGTTACTACGATTTAAAAGTGCAAAGTATATTTACAGTGACGATATAACATTTCATAATATGTGTCCACGTTAAGCCAGTTTATTTCCGCTATATCTGCAAGTATGTTACATTGAACTCTGATTCTAGGTCGTGCATTAACGCAATATGCTTACTTGCAGTTGCGGCATTTAAACTTGGCAGTAGGATCGCAGTAGGTGGAAACGAACAAAAAGTTTAGTACATCATAACTATTATAAAAAATTGAGAAACTATACAACACTGGCATGTAGAAATAAAAAGGGGCGTACTTTGAACACATACTTAGAGTAAACGGGGTGAATAAAGTACGGCTGGAGTTAAAGTTATTAAACCTTAAGAAAACTAAAAACCCTATTCCTGATTATTTAAAGAGTAATGTTGATAGTCTTATCGATTATTATGTAAGCAGCATTACTCATGTGCCAGCAAATCAAATAATTGTAGATTATTATAAAAATATGAAAAATTTAGAAATAGAGACCTTTCATTTCAAAACTGTCTCTACATTTGATGTTCAAAAAATTCTCTATGGAATTAAAACTACAACTCAGGGTTATGATGATCTCAATATTAAGTTAGTGTTAATGTGTTGTCCTTATATTTTGCCTCACGTAACCCATAATATAAATATTTGTTTAGAAAGTGGTACTTTTCCGGAGACTTGGAAACAAGCGCTTATTTTGCCTATTCCCCAAAATACTAACCCTGTTGAATTCAAGGACCTGCGGCCTATAAGCATCCTGCCTACATTATCAAAAGTGTTGGAAAGGGTAGTAGAATCGCAGCTTCGTGAGCAATTACAAGGTATAATATACTGCCTGAAACACAATCAGGATTGCGTCCACTACACAGCTGTGAGACGGCGCTGTTAAACATATCTGATGACATACTGAAAGAGACAGACAATACAAAGGCTACAGTACTTGTTCTTATCGATTTTACAAAAACATTCGATACAATAAACCATGAAATACTTTTAGCAATATTACAAGCTATTGGTCTAGGTAGCAAAGCTATTGACTTTTTTCAATGTTATCTAACAAGAACGGCCCAAAAAGTAAAAATTGATGATAAAATGTCTGCCCTTGTCGGTGTGTCATCGGGGGCTCCACAGGGATCAATAATAACTCCCTTGTTATACACTCTTTATACTTCCCATTTTTGTAGGTTCATTGTAGATTGTAATATGCACTGTTATGTCGACGATACGCAGCTGTACTACTCTTTCTACCCACATAACTATGTAGATGCAGTTAACAAGACTAAACGATATTTTAATGGAAAAATGTAAACTACATTCTTTAAATATTAACTCTTCTAAAACCTCAGTTTTTTATTTCGACAACCTAATGTTAGATCTGAACTTGGAAATAAACTGCAGATAAATGTAGACTGTCATAATATAGCTCCTGTTGGAAAAGCCAAGAATGTAGGACTAATTTTTGATACTTCTTTAAAATTTAAGCCTCACATTAATAATTGCATCCGACTGGCATACATACAAATCTAAAAATTATATATAACAACAGGCATTTTCTCAATTGAAAAGTTAAAATTACGCTCTGCGAGTCTTTAGTGCTGCCCAAATTTAACTTTGCTGATACGGTATACGGCCCGTGCATATTCAGGTAGTTCAAAACTCGTGTCTGAGATTGATTTTTGGTATAAGACGGAGCGATCATATCTCACATACACTGTCTGAGATCGAGTGGCTAAATATGTCTAAGAGGCGTTTGTTACATTCAGCTTGCTTATTTCATAAAATTATTACCCGTAAAGCTCCAAAATATCTAAATAACAAAATCTCATTTCGAACAGACGTACATAATGTAAATATACCTTACAAAGGTACACTTACTCCGCCTCCCCATCGAACCGAATCGTTTAAACGATTGTTCTCATACCAAATCACCAAAATTTATAACTCGATACCCCCTCAAATAAAAACAACATTATCTGCATTTAAATATAAATACAAAAAACATCTTATAAACCTTTAAAATTTCTTACTGACCTAAGGATGCCAATCTAAATTATTCGCAGTACTACTAACTACTGAATCTATTTACCTTATTATTGTGAAAACAGCAATTTTTCTTTTTATGTCGTACACAGTTTATTTGCTTAAGAGAAATGTAAAAGTCCTAACACTTAAGATCGAAAACAGGAGCATGTTTCTTGTGAACGTGCTATCTGATCTTCGGCGTTTTTCCAACTACATTATATTGCGTTTCTTTTTCTTAATTAAGTATGTATTCACGTATTTTGGAAAATAAAGACCATTTATTACTAGCATTATTATACACAGCATCTTATGGGGCATGTAATAGAAAAACTGTAAAAGGCTGCAACTAACCTAACAAGTTAGAACAACACACGATGTTGTTGGTGGATCGTTTGAAACCACTGCTTCTGTGAATTAAACTAGCCCCGGGCACAGCGTCAACCAATCAGAATCAGACTGGCGGACATGCGCAATAGGCAAGACCTTATACTGCAGTTGGACCATTGGATTAATAAAGTAATTTGTTAAGGCGTTGAACAAAGCTGTTGATTGCTTCAAATACATATAGATATGAACACCCAGCATTTTCTGGCTTAATGTGCCTTGCACCTTGTGAAGTCGAGCAAAAACCCGCTCGATGGCCATGCTCTTTGGTGGCTCGTGTTGTTTGAGTATCTTGAGAACAAGGATACTTAGGCAGATTTGGCCGTTTTGCTGTTTGTGCATCTATATTCACTAACGTTTCGCAAGACCTTGCAGCTTGCATCATCAGAGTGAAAGTCGCACTTCCTTGTTCTCAAGATACTCAAACAACACGAGCCACCAAAGAGCATGGCCATCGAGCGGGTTTTTGCTCGACTTCACAAGGTGCAAGGCACATTAAGCCAGAAAATGCTGGGTGTTCATATACAAATACTACGCGGTCTAAGCCGAAATTCTATGCTAAGGAGAATAATTCGAGTAACCGCGAAAGCCTCAAACAATACATACATATAGATAATTTCTTGCATTCAGTACTATAATCTACCTGGCTTGTTCTCGGAATTTTCAAATTTTATTTCAAAATCTCGCGAATGCTGTTTATTTAAACTTGACCAAGATTTGCTAAATATAGTTTTAAACTGGTTACCTCGGGTAAAGCTCCGATACCCAGGAATCGTTCTACTCAAATGTATAAAACACAGGAATAACACAGTGTAGAAATAAATTGTATAATGTGTTTAAGTATATACAACATAATTCTTAATTAATTAAAATGTTATGTACATAAAAATTATAAAATAAAACTCTTTTAGCGTATTAGTTCGGCAATGGGTCATTTTTGGGACGTTCGGCAACCGACACTGCACGCTGGTTTGGCTCGGTTGCTGTCTGTGGATCTTCTCAGAGAAAGTTCGATGACGGAAGGAGCAGGTAATCTGTAGCTCGGATGTACTGGAATCAACAGATCTAAAACAGACCATATTTGCGCCGGCAAAGATGGCGTTTGTTATTTATAGTTGACGGGCGGACAAATTCAATGAAAAGAAAGTGTTTTACGGTGGTTGTGATGTTCACGGCGAATGTTTTATGCCTCGATGGACGTGGTACATCCTTTGTGAATAAGTTTGGGCCACTCGGAATAATATAAACTGGACATTTTTATCTTATGCGAAATTCCGCCTTTGACGGCTGGAATCGCCGGCGAGCGCTGGAGGTTTCCGGTCCGGCAAGCGGGCTAATTTGCCTGCGCCGAGGCATCTGGATTACACCGGCGCCCTGGAGATCTGTCCTAATATTCCTTTAGGCCATTTAAATTTCTAGTGCACTATTTGTGCCTTAGGTAAATTTGATGCGGGGTCTAACGTTACAGTACTTAAAAACTAAAGACAGGAATCTTCGATGGTTCTCAAATTCTAAAGTTAATTAAAAGATTCAAATTACACAAAATGTATGAATGGTGTTAAGCTTCTGCCAGGTGTAGCTTTGTCGCCGTTCTCAAAAACTTTTTGGGAAACCACTGATGGGACACATGATGGCAGATTATAGCTGGAGCCTCCAACGCGATTATCTTGATTAACGACATAAAATAAAATCGTACAAGCCTTGGCTTTCTATGCGCTGATTGTAAATAATCTGAATCAGTTTACTTTGTTTTTGTTATTATCCATCAAATATGTCATATGTTTGCTTTTGTATGGTTAAAGACAGTTTCCATGCGGTTCATGGGCAGGTTATGCGTCACCATTGAGGTATTGGATTTTTCATGTTTTTTAATTGGGCTTTCCATTATTTCTAAAATTACAGCCAATTTAGCAAAACTAATGCCATATTCAGAATCAGCGACAAAAAGTCACCATAATATCATTGGCAAAAAATTAGTGTTGCCCTGTGTTAACTTATATAATGTTGTTGGGGTATAATAAATTCTGTTTAAGTATTAAAATAACGTCGTAACGAAGCTTTTCAAAAATTTTTCTAAAAGCACAGTTTTGAAATGGGTCTATAGTTTTGGACGAAATTTTTGTTGCCTGATTTATGTATAGGTGCTACTAGAGAGTTTTTCAACATAGAAAGACAGCAACCTTCAGAAAGAGAGTTGTAGATTGGTTCCAAAGATTCTGACAAAAAAATTAAACAATTTTTAATTGTCATGTTATTTAACCATAATCCTCCGATAGCTGCTGCCACCTTTTTTTTTTAATTTCCCTAACGACTACGGTTGCCCCCTCGGAGCCGCTCACGCATTACTTCAGGGGGCGCTTGGTCACTTAAATCTCAGCCTTAATTAAATGAAAATCTAGACCGCCCGTGCCTGGAGTTGAACTATCAACCGCTCCGGCTCGAGCGCTCCATGATTTTTACTGTGACCTCGGCTGCAAGGGCGATCAAAGCTTGCCTACCAAGGTCCCACCTGCTGCCACCTAGTGTGTGCAGTTGTAACGTAGTAACTCAACGGCTGTTAGCATAATAAGTAGGCCAAGACCGTGTTGGGTGAGGTTGATTATTGCATGCACAAGTGTGTAATTCCAATCTTACAATAAAGGCTAATTAAAACTGTGCGGCATCATTTAATTGCTAATATTAATAAATATATTAAGTATATTATCAGATCCACTTCATTAGTTTATATCAAGATTTTGGAGTAATGATATTAGTCTATTTTTTTAAATTACAAACTGCCAAAGACAAACTATTTGCACATGCCTCACTTTTAGTAACTGCACTTGTTCCACAGCTAACAGTATAGACTGAACTGAAAAATTTTGAAAATAAGTTACATGTCTCTTCACCGCTATTTGCAATTTTATTGTTCAATTTGAGACTAGAAGGAATTCTGTCGGATTTTTTCTATCTTTTATGTAAGATCAAAAATTTTTTATATTGGCACGAGTATTACTTTCGATGATTTCAATGAAGTGTCGGTTACAATCTCGAATTACAAGTTTTACGCGTTTTCTAAACAAGCTGAATTTATTGCAACCCAAAGCTGATTTATACATTTTTATACCTACGATGAGCTTTATTTTTTCCTTTCTCAGCTTGATTAGATCCCATGAAAACCAGTTAGGAAAATTATGATTACGTTTAGTATACTTTGATACATATTCTGCTATTAAACTATTTAAGTACCATACTTGAAAATTTTGTTACAACCTCATCCACATTTTGACACCCCGATTCCTCAGTGCAATTTATTAAAAGAAGTCTACTGTGTATGGCATTATAATCACCCTTCCTGAAATCGTAAGACTTTGAGACCGGTTTATTTGCAGAATTCATTTTCCACTCTTTATGAGTCTAGAAACGCGTAGTAGGTAGGCAACCGTTGTTCCGCCAAGTGCATTCATCAGCCGCTAGATGGCGGGAGAGAATTTGTTCTATTTGCGGAAAAAATTTCGTTCGATTTAAGATATCGATTTGTTTCTGAAAGTATCGGCCTGTTTCCCGAACACTTCTTACAGGTACTTCTTACTACACTTGATGCACCACATGTGAAACAAAAACGTCTCGTTTGAGGCTTAGAACACTTTGCAAAATTGTGACCGATCTCCAGACAATTCCAACAGTTTCTTGATGTGACCACAGTCTCGAATGGATTTAATACGAGCCTTGGGAGTTTTACTATTTATTAGACGCATAAGCTATGTCAGGTTCCAATAAATCAACCTTATTGACTGTAGGAGTTCGAAAACTAGTTGTAAGTTCATTAGTAGGCTTCGATTTTTTGCATAACTGCAACAATTTCGAAACGATATGAAAGTCCTGTAAAGGTGTAAAGCAATCCCCTGCATGAAAATTGGATCATTCCCAACTTTCTCTTGAGGACTCTGGGCACGCTCTTCTGATTTCATTCCACAGTTTGGTTTCGTAATCGAACGGCAAATATTCCTCCCTCAAACAACGGAGGAAGTCGTCCCACTAGTTGATCTGGCCTCTGACAGAACGATACCAGATCAATGCGCTACCACACAAGTCGATAATGACATTCTTCAAGTCCACTGGAGCGACCCCTTGGGAGAACCGTAACTCTTCAACTCTCTCGATGAAAGCATGTACGCTAAGTCCAGTGTTGTCCCCACTGAAAGAAATACCCCACCTGTGGACTAGTACAACCTGACAGCTGGTGTTGAAATTACTCGAAGGCCGCTGACTAACATTAAGAGAAGCGGAGGAACCCCCACTCCTACTGAAACTGAAGGTTCTGCTACAGGCTGATCTAATTTATCTAAAGTGTCTTCAATATAATTAAGTTGATCCACCACGTTGTTGATAGACTTCTCAAGGCCTGCCTTCTTATCTGAAACCACCAACCTACTCCAACGTCCATACAAATAACGAAGTTTGGATGAGACAATCCTAAATTCATTGTGCTCCGGAGAGCTAATTGCACTGACGAACTTTGTCAATTCAGTAGTCTTCTTATCGCAGATCTCTCTCTCCTTCGCGATATCTGCCACTCTTCATCTCACGAAAAAAAAAGGTACTTTCATCACGTCGGACACTGCTTCATGCTGTGTGATGCACGACCGTCGGCCGATCCAAGGAAGCCACGCGCCGCTTGCGTACAACGTACGTTACCGTAATAACTCGTTATTGTTTTATAAATCATGTAGTATGGGTATAAATAAGTAGTATATTCTAATGGACTCTTTCGTTAACACAGACATCAACTACAATTGGTGATCCCGCAAAGTAACCATGCAGCGCGAGTGACAAACATTCAGTGCCAAATACGAACAATGAACGTGTAATAAACGCGAGTGGAAGATGACCGAAAACAATACGGCAACGGAAATCCAACGGGTCCAAATGAGGATACCACCATTCTGGCCCAGCGATCTAGAAATGTGGTTCGGACAAGTAGAGAGCCAGTTCCACATCAGCGGAATCATCAACGACGAAACCAAATTTGGGTACATAGCCGGTAATCTCGAAGTTCAATACTCCAGCGAAGTAAGAGGTATTTTAACGAACCCACCCGCGCATAACAAATATAACAAAATCAAATCGGAGCTAATCAAACGACTAGGCGCTAGCTAGGAACAGAGGTCCTAGCAACTACTGGAGCGAGAAGAACTTGGGGACGGTAAACCTTCGGAATTCTGAAGACACCTCCAATACCTAGCGGGACTAGCAGTAGCTGACGCTTTACTCAGATCCATTTGGTCAGACCGACATCCCCAGAACATCCAATCAATACTTGCAACACAATCAAGTGGCAGCTTAAACAACGCAGTGGAACTAGCAGACGCCATCATGAACACCATGACATTCCAGGCACACCAAGCAAAGGCTTAAACGTTAAACGTCGCTATAAAAACCCTAGTCGACGAAATAGCCCAGCTAAAAATCCAGTGTCAAGGTAGAGCAAGAAGCCGATTATGCCAACAAGGAAGAGAGAAGCAAGTTCAGAAACAGAAACTTCGACACTGGTTGGTATCACTAGAAATTCAGAGAAAAAGTGGGAAAATGCACACTACCATGTAAAGCTGCCACCAACCAAGGAAACGAGCCAAGTAGTCGAAAATAGCGGCAAACGACTCGCACGATTACAACTCCGCCTTTTTATAACAGACCACACATCCAACTAGAGATACCTAGTGGACATCGGCGCTGACGTGTGCATATTTCCCAAACACCTGCTGAAGAAAAGACAAGTCACATCATACAAGCTGTACACTGCTAACATCGAGATCAACACATACGGATTCTTTAACTTGAACCTTGACATCAAGTTAACAAGAAGCTTTCTATTTCCAAGACAATTCAGGTACCTAAACTACATCAGATAATTTTCAACAGATATCCAACACATATCCAGAGAAGAGAACGTAGTAGTCGACGCACTGTCTAGAATCGACCAATGAACTTTTTCACCCTTGGGAAGGACCAAGCATCCGACCAAGGATCAAAGAACCTCCTAAATAAAAAACACAAGCCTGCAGCTCAAGAAAATCAACCTGCCCAAGCACAACGTAAAAATTTACTGCAACATGTCAATAAACACAGCAAGACCATTCATGACCAAGAAGTTTCGAAAGCAAGCATTGGCATCCTACACTAGCTGTAATACCCAAGAATACGCGCATCAATCAAATTGGCATCCGAAATTTTCATATGGCCAGCCTAAGAACCGGCTACAAAAATTGGGCGCGCGAGTGCATTCAATGTCAGCAATCCAAGATAAACAGGCACAACGCACCTCCTGCAGCATGATTCAAGCTACCATCAACCAAGTTCGATCACGTGCATATCGATTTAGTAGGATCATTGCCTATCTCACAAGGATCAAGTACATCCTAACATGCATTGACCATTTTCCCCAATGGCTATAAGCTATACCACTAGCCAACATCGAGGTAGAAACAGTGGCAGAAGCATTCTTCACCAACAGGATAACCAGATTCAGAACACCACTACGAGTCACAACAGACCAAGGAGGCAATGCGAGGTGCACCTTTTCAAGAAACTTGAAGAACTCACAGGGTTCTCAAGAATGAGAACAACATATTATCTTCAAGCAAACGGAATAGTCGAAAAGATTCCACCGACCACTGAAAGCCGCCCTGAGATGCCACAACTCCGACGAGTGGAGCAAGACTCTGCCCATAGTGCTTCTTGGCATACGTACCGTTTGGAAAGAAGACGTCGCAGCAACAGCCACAGAGATGGTATATAAAGAAACGATACGCCTGCCAGCAGAATTCCTAATAGATCTCTCCAGATAAAATTGAGAAAACCTGTTTTCCAAAAACACATTACCGGTAATGGAATTTTGAAACGCAGAGCCTTCAACTGAGATTTCAACATTTGGCAATATTTTGCAAGCACACCTCTTGTTTGTTACATGCGGCGATGGAGCACTCCACGCATCCTTGCGTAGCGGCTGCCTTTAAAAAACACATTTATTGTTTACCCTTTGTCTCCTTTACAACATTTACCCTGTATCTGTTGGGTCCCATTTTCGTCAAGGGTAGAGCCTGAGTCATGTGCAAATTATTACTTTTATCTATTTCTTAGTTAAAGCAAATACAAACACAATTTTATTATTTTAAGGTGCTCACCCTATATACTATATTTGACAGACATACAGACGGACAGACAGACGGACGAACAGACAGACAGACAGACAGATGGACGGACAGACAGACGGACGGACAGACAGACAGACAGACAGACAGACAGACAGACAGACAGACAGACAGACAGACAGACAGACAGACGGAATTGAGGAAACCTTTTTTTCGTCACTTAGAGATCCTAAAACGTAAAAGTATGAAGAAATCTCGGAAGGTAATTTTTTCGCTATTACGGTACTTCCTTTGTCTTTCATACCAGGGAACTAATAAGGGTGTCCTATGGAAAGGAGGTTTCTAAACGTGAACTGAGCCTTTAGTCGCACCCGATTAGCTTTTTTTCTATTGGAAACAAAAGTTCCAAAACAAAAATCATAACTATGAATACAAAACTCTAGTACAGGTAGCACAATATCCATCCCAAAATTTAATAGGTCACTTTATAGCGTAGTTTTACAATATAAAATTCTAACGGAACGCAACACCTCGATAAAAAATTTCAAAACCAGCTCCGATATACTTCATATATTTCCTTTAAGAAAATGTAATTCGCATACCTTTGTAGCAAAATCGTCATGTGGTTACATTGCATTTATTTCACAATCAGCTGTAACAGTTATTTACGTTTTTTTTTGTGCAATACTGATGGTAAATCACAGACACGTATACCACCAAACACTAACAATGGTACTCGGTCATTTGTCTATTAAAAAGTCTCAACAATTATACTAGATATTTGCAATAACCACGTAGCTACGATCTGCACTTATAGTTCAAGTCGATGACGTTAGAGAGCTGGGTTTTTTTAGGTGGTGTTAGTACAGCTGACCGGCTTACTGCATCAGGAGTGCATTGCGTTTGTGTGACAATGTAGTCATTACATTTTATTGTTCTAATTTCAATGCGTTAGGTAATTGTTAAGTATTTGCACTTGGTTTTTTTTAAACCATCATGAGGAAATAAGAGGATTTATGTTTCATTATTATCTACATAGTTAAATAAATTTTCTTCGTTTCGTATGAGTATATTATTATTATTATTTTCTGAATATGAAAACAAGTTATGTCCGTTTTGGTGTTTTTGAAGGGTGGCAACCCTAAAGCATAATAGTATTTTTTTTTATTTTAACCTAAAAATCTTGAGTTAATCTACCTATATCTTTTTTAAGCGTCTTTAAATTTAATGTTCTCAACGTATCAGGTAACTCATTGTAGTTCACTGCGCTCCTAAAAAACACTGAGACTTCTTGTACTTATAGTCCAACACAAACATTTCTACCATGTGTGTTATAGTCGTGCACTTCAGAAAATTCAACCAACAATCGATTCAAAGACGTTGGCAACAACTCTGATCTGCTTTTATGAATAAATATAAAAATAGTTTACTTAATATAGGTATGATAAAATTGTTATCCACGTAAGTTGCTGTAGTCTTATTTATACTTCCATTCCTGACACACCCCAATATCAGTCTTATTGCCTTTTTTAAAATCTTTTTATATCGGTGTTCTTTGACAAACAACTACAACATTGTTGCCACAAAGGTAGAACGATGTGGCAATAAAATACTGTTACATATAGTTTTACGTGCTGTCTCACTTAAAAATTTACTACACCTTCTAAGCACCTTTTTAAAAATTTTCTTTCAAATGTAGTCTACATGCCTATGAAATTTTAAGTGTCTGTTAACTAGTACACCCTGATACTTATACTCTTCTACATTGTCCACCTCTTCCTTTTCTAATTTAATTTTAAACTTTTCTTGTAAATATACTTCTGAATTTTTTATTGTTCAATTTCAGCTTCTTGGCGTTCAGCTAGTTACTTATTTGAGGAAGGTCGTTTTTTATGTTATTTACCTGTTCTTCTACATTATTCTGTCTCTTAACATACAGGGTGATTTATAACGTACGGTGGAGATTTTTAGGGTATATGGAGGGAATTAAAGTAAACTTTTTTTATTAATAATATTTTTAGAAAATCTCAATTACTAAAAAGTTACGAGTTAAAGTTTAATTAAATAAGAAGTAGTTGTTCGGAAATTATGAAGCATCCTTTCACCATCCCGTCCACTATTGGTAATGCTAACTTAATAAATGACTACTTTCTTAACTCGGTTGAAGATATTGATCAACCAAGTCCGGATGTTCTTAGCCGTTATGAAAATGTTATATCAGATATTACTACAAAATTTGCTTTTGAAGCTGTTGCCGATGAATTCATCATTTAACAAATAAATTCAATCACTTTTAAAGCTTCTGAAAGCGGTGGCATTAGTATACTGATGATACACCTGTGTTGTCCTTTCTTGGTGCCATTTATTACTCATCTAATTAATTTTTGTTTGTTGGAGGGTGTTATTCCGAACCAGTGGAAAATGGCTCGTGTAATACCTATACGTAAAATAAATATGCCTAAGGAATTAAAAGATCTTAGGCATATCAGCATTCTTCCTGTGCTATCAAAGGTCTTGGAAAAGGTGGTCGATTTTCAAATTAGAACATATTTTAATAAGCATCGACTATTTTCAAATTTACAGTCTGGATTTCGTTCTAATCACAGTTGCGTATCTGCACTTTTGAAGGTAACTGATGATGTTATTCGAGCTACTGGTGATGGTAAACTAACAGCATTAATACTACTTGATTTTTCTAAGGCCTTTGACACAATAAACCATAAAAATGTAATAAATATTTTACACTATTTTGGATTTGATGTCAGAGCTTTACAATTTTTCAAAAATTATCTACGAAACATACAACAGTGTGTAATATTGCCGCATGATCAGTCCAATTTTTTAACAATTAAATAGGGTGTGCCCCAAGGATCTATTTTAGGCCCGCTGCTCTATATAATTTATTCTTCTGGGCTCTGTAAAATATTAAAACATTGTGTATATCATCACTATGCGGATGATACGCAATTGTATTATTCATTCAACCCTAATGATACCGTTGCTGCTTCTAATTTTATTAACTATGACTTAAACTTTTTCAAGCTCAGCAATAAGTGGAAGGCCAATAACCTAAAAACCGACACAAAGGTTAAAATTTTCAATGCATGCGTCAAAACAGTTGCTTTATATGGATGTGAAACCTGGCTTGCAACGAAGCAGACGCAACAAAAACTACAGACCTTTATGAACCGATGTTTGCGATACATACTACGAGTGTGGTGGCCCAACACAATCTCTAATGAAGAACTTTGGAGAAAAACTAATCAAAATGAAATAAGCAAAGAAATCAGAAAGAGAAAGTTTAAGTGGGTTGGACACACACTTCGCAAGAGCCAAGAAGAAATCGCGCATGGTGCTTTAACATGGAATCCCCAAGGCAGGAGGAGACGCGGCTGACCAAAAAACAGCTGGAGGCGAACACTACAAGCAGAGAGCAAAAAGTCTATTGCCGAACTTAGATACATGGCGAGAAACAGAGTCAGGTGGAAACAATATGTTGATGACCTATGTGCCTAATGGCATAAGGATAATGATGATGATGATGATGACTTAAACAACTTGGTACAATTTGCCGCTTCCCATTCTCTTAAAATGAATTCTTCCAAATCTGTGGTTGTTTTATTTGGTGGTAGAAATACTAGCTCTGTAGCATTGTCGCCTATTCAAATCAAAATAAATGATACAATGATTCCTATTAAAGACAGTGCCCGAAATTTAGGTCTTACTCTAGACTTATCCACGCTGTTAGACGCCGAGAACAAATATCCTACAAAATAGTAGAATCTAGTTGGCTCAACATTGCTTAGTATTTTATCATAAAGTAATTTTGACAAAAACTCCTCCTTATCTTTACTGTAAAATTACATTTCGTACTGATATACATAATTTGAATTTAAGACATAGAGCTTTATTAGATTGTAAATCGCAGAGATCTGAATTTTTTAAGAGATCATTTACTTACTGCGTTTCAAAATTTTACAATTCAGTACCTAATTTATTTAAATGTTTGCCACTAACTTCATTTAAACATCGTATTAAAAACTGGCTTTTTAACAATTCCACAATTATTGAATAATGCTGTATACACATCTATATATGTGTTCATTATCTACTCTTCGTTTATGTCATATTTGTATTATTGTTATGTATCTTATGTTGTTATTGGCAATACTTTGTTTCTTTGTGGGTGATCAGGCATTAAACAATTATAATCTTATTAAAACCGCTTTGTAAAACAAATTATTATTATGTTATATTGTCGGTGGCAGGGAAGAGCAGGGTTCTCCGTTTCTTGGAGGTCATCTGACTGCCCTCGAATTTCCAGGGAAATTGTTATTTTTTTGTATTATGTAAGATTTCTTTTTTTTTTCGGGAAATAAGCATTATTATTATTATTATTATTATTATTAATTTATGTTACAAATCTAAATTGGGGATATTTGAGTTAACTGAACCACATTTAGTTAAAAAAATTATTTAAAATAAATGTAAAATAGAAATTATGGCTTTTTAGTTTTTCCTTTTAATGTCCAATAATTTTTTAGCAACTATTGAGAGCTGCTGAATAATAACAAAATAATAGGCATGTTGCCGTTGAAATTTAGGAAAGTGTCAAATTGACATTTCAGTAAATTCGAACACATCAAATTTAGGATTTGCTAATAGCGGCTGTTAATAAGTTTTTAGTTCGAATAAAACGATGAATTACACTAACGATGAATACATGAACATGATAATAGTTTATGGAGCTGCCGATGAAAATGTTGCATGAAAAAGGCGTATGTATTTAGAAAAATTTCCAAATAAACCGACCGCTTCCGAAAATATATTTCTCCGGGTTATTGAATGGGGAAGAGAGACTGGGAACTTACAACCACAGAAGGCTCATGATGGTGGAAGATCAAATCGACATGCGGTTGATGTTGAAAAAGTATTGGAAAGGGTAGATGCTGAACCGACAACTAGTACATGCTAAATTGCCCAGGAAGCTAATGTTTCTCAGAACTTTGTTTGGCATTGAAGATGAACGGTTTGTACCCTTATCATTTTCGAAAGGTACAAGGACTTATTCCCAACGATTATCCGTTGCGGCAACAAAAATACTGGTAACTGACGAATGCTGTTTCACCAGGAATAGTAAGCTCAACTTCCACAATGCTCACACATGGGCTGATGAAATTCCTCATTTGATCCGCCAAAGTAACTTTCAGCAACGTTTCAGTTTAAATTTATAATAATAATAATCACTTTATTACCATGCAAGGAAAACTCAAAATTACGCTCATTTTGTCGTTTTGCATGCAATATTTGAAATAATTTATTAGATTTCGAAATTCACATTTATTTTCTAAATATACAGCATATTTCTCAATTTTTGAATAAGGTACAGTTCTATGTTTATCAGCTTGGCACGTACATCTGCATTCTTATAGTTTTTCTTTCTTTTTCAAATTTTGGAATTTTTGATAACCTAAGATTGTGGACTGCTTTTGGCAAGTTTTCATTATTTCCATCCCCGATTCTTTCGTGAAAAGTTGGTGCTCTGGGTACCTTTTGCGTCGTTAGCTTTATATATAGCTGTCTTCATTTTGGAAGGATATATGTGAGGCATAGTAACCCTCTGGAACGCCATGGGAGCTTTTGTGTGTTGCTGCCAGGCTTTCGCTACTCTTTATAGCGGATATGTTAGGCCTCCTCTCCGATCGTACTGTGTGCAAAGCTGTTTGTCACCACTTGTCTGGTTACTTTCGGCTTCTTCCCTTTAGCGCGGTTGTGTACCTAGAAATGTGTATTTTTAGCTTTCTTTTACCCACATGGAAACTTATTTTTACCTGGGATGGTTTTCCGTATTGGTGTGATTTGTTCTGCCTGGGACTTGTGGTGCACTTGCGAGCCAGCATGCTGTTCATTCCTGTGGCTGGGGTTTTCTGCTATTCCCCCTGTGAACGCTACATCGTAACACCTAACGAGATTCATCAGCAACCCGTTACGAGGCCGTCTCTATGGCCAACGAACTGCCTGGTTGCCACGTCCACCAGCTCTGCACCACGTGCCGTGTGTACCTGAGAGGTTTTTGTAGTACTATAGTTATGTATTGTTGTATTGTATGTATGATAGTATTTTGTGTATTACGATCGGTGTGCTTTACTTGCGTAATTAGATCTTTGATTATTTGGTATACTTACCCGGTTGTTTTGCAGCCACTCTTAGATTGCTTTGATATGTTTTGCGGCTGCTTTAGTAACCACGTTTTCATGTATGCGTAACAGCCTAGTGCGTTGACATCAATTTGAGTTTGGCTTTAGCTGTCAAAACTGTGCTGTGGCTATGCTACCGCAGACGGGATTATTACTATGTTTATTTAGCTGCCCGTTTCTAAATTCAGAGTCAAGTTTAGAGTTTAGAATGACCGCAAGTAATGACTTGAAGCTTCTCAGAACCCCATATGAATTTCTTATAGGTCCTAGCACCCCTTGTGAGATCTCAGAAACTGCAGGTACAGCCCCGTCTAAATTTTGTTTGCAGTAGTCAATTTAACTAAGCCAACTCTCGGGGTTGAACGTTGGCCTTACTTTATACTTGTGCTATTCGCGCCCCTTGGATTGCACTCCGCTTAATAGAGTATATTTGAATATTTAGAGCTTTTTGGTTTGGATCTTAGATGTCGTTTGCCACTTTACGGTGACCGCTGTTGTATTTATGATTAGACATGCTTCTGCGTTTGTTTATTTGATTTAAGATTTGGGACGCTTACTAGGTGGTTACTAAGCTTTTAACGCCCTTCTGGCTAGTTTTGAATTACGTAGCACTATTCGTTGTTTTGTAGGTCAACTTGTGATATTTATTTGTGATATTTTGTATTCGCTGCGATATATTTATATTGTTTGCTGGTTTGTTTGTATGAATATTGTTGGCGTGTATTTTTATAAGTTTGTTGAGCACTATAGAACCAAGTCATGATTAAATCCCGTTATTAGATATTGGTTATGCTATTATTTTGTTTTGTCTGGAATATCTCTTACCTTGGGGAGGTCGGACCCAAGGATTTGTCTACGTCGAGGACCTGGCGCCCTCTCCCTTAGTTTATTTTTCAGCTTTGCGTGAACCTCGACCCTCTCGACTACTTAGCCAACCTAGGTCAATATTTACCACTTTGCAAAATACCTAATACAACTTTCGCCAACAAATAAGGACCGCCCTTCGGCATACTGTGTTACAGCGGCAACAAACATACTGGTAACTAACGAATGCAATTTCACCAGGAATGGTAAGCTCAACTTCAACAATGCTCACACATGGGCTGATGAAAATCCTCATTCGATCCGCCAAAGTAACTTTCAGCAACGTTTCAGTTTAAATTTATAATAATAATAATCACTTTATTACCATGTAAGAAAAACACAAAATTGAAATACAATAATTTAAAAACAAAAAAAAAAACTAGTTACCACAAGGCGAGATGCAGGTGGGTATAGGTAAATATTCTAAACCCTTTGATCTTCTACCTATCTTTGATTTAAAAGATAATTGACACAATAACATAATCTTTTGCCGAATTCTACTTGACGTAAATACTAAAATAAAATAAAAATTAATACCCTGTGATAATGCAGCTGAAAATAGTAAAAAAAAATTTTAAACAACACTAACTAAGCATATTATATAAGCAACATTGCCACAATGTTTATAATGAAAAAAGAAAAGTAAATATATGCATATACATATATACAGTGTGTCTGCTTAAGTTCGCACCATATGGAAAACTTTTTTATTATTAATTTTACGAAAAAAAGTTGTTCTTTATAAAAAGTTCTGCATAGTTCAAAACTTAAAATGCAATCATCAGATATCAATTGTTTTAAGCCGTATACGGGGAATGTCAAAAAATATGAATTCTGCTCATGAGTAAAGTACCATTACACAATATCGAAAATTGTTATTAAGAAAAGTTGATTATCATCGAAAACTACGTTCAAATATCCCATTACACCTATTTACGATACAAATCAGGTTTTGTTATTTTTCACATTTTTTTAAAGTTGTTTCATATGGAAAATCATCAAAATAATGCAACATAGAGGTTACGAGACGTAAAGGTTATCAAAGTTTTAACGAATAAAGAGATAACTGAAAAAGTTTACGATATTGTCAAAAATAAAGTTTTCCATATGAAACAACTTAAAAAAAATGTGAAAAATAACAAAACCTGATTTTCATCGTAGATAGGTGTAATTGTATATTTGAACGTAGTTTTCGATTCTAATCAACTTTTCTTAATAACAATTTTTGATATTGTCACAAATAAAGGTACTTTACTCTTGAGCAGAATTCATATTTTTTTACATTCCTCGTATACGGCTTAAAAAAATTGATATCTGATGATTGAATTTTAAGTTTTGTACCATGCAGAACTTTTTATAAAGAATAACTTTTTTCGTAAAATTAATAATACAAAAGTTTTCCATATGGTGCGAACTTACGCAGACACACTGTATAAGTATATATGCACATATAATTGCCACTACAAATAATTTTCATACTGTCTCTGAAACAATTCACATCGTAATTTAAGTTTAAATTGCACTGGACTATATATTTTATAGAATTTTGATAAGCTCTTGTACATATGATATACCTGAAAATAAAATGATCCTCGAAACAAGTAGCAGAATGTTGCGGAGGCGAAATTTGACCTATAAATCGAGTAGAAAGGTTATGTACATCTGTTCTAAAAGTGATCTTATTATACATATAAGTATGGTGGTTTTTTATAAAGAATTATTTGGTGAAAAAGACACAGACACTGCAAAATTCTACGATTTTGCATTGTTAACCATCCAGCCTCCGCCAATTTATGTGATATATGATCGTACTTTCTATGCCATATATAAAACGCAAACATGCATTTTGAACTTTTTGAATTCGTTGTGCAGTTGCCTTATCTATTGCTGAATGATATACAGCTGTATAATAATTAAATTGAGATAAAACAAATGCTTCACAAATTCTTCTTTAATTTCTATATTTAAATAGAATCTATTCCATGAGGATATAACTTCCTAAGAAATTGATAAGTTTGGCAAATGTACCTGGCAATTTGGTCTTTGTATCTAAAAGTGTTGTCCAATATTACACCAAGACTTTTGCATTTATCAACAATAGAAATTGGAACATTATTCATAATGATTTTTATAGTAGTAGCCAAGTCTTTACAAGCATTTTTATTTCCAAAAAGAAGAACAGCAGATTTATCGGGATTAATATTTAGTGAATAATAATAATATATATCTTTATTGCCCAACAGGAAATCCTATTTATAGGACAAATAACGAAAATATAACTATAATTAGTCATTACTTAAAGCAATCTAATACCACACTTCGTATATGGTTCAGGCCAGAAAATTGTATATCACATGCCAAACCAATATGATTACAGTTACAACACATCGTATAAATCGGTAACTTTATCATTATATTCGTGTTGGAGTGGAACAATAAAAAAGTGTATAGTGTCTAGATTGGACTCTAGGAACTTGAAAGTTTATTGCCTCCAGCAATGATGGGCAATCAATTCCGTTATGTAATAGTTGGTACAAAAACACTACTGCAGCAGTTTTCCGTCTGGTATCAAGACTATGAAAATTAAAGTTGTTTAACAAATAGTCCTAAGCAATTCCTTGTGCCGGATAATGTCCAATCTCTTTGAAGAAAAGGAACTTTAAAAACTTTCTCTGTACTCATTCTAAATGGTGCTCATGAACTGCGTAACTGGGATACCAGATTAGCGTACCATACTCGAGCCTTGACCGAACATAAGAACAATAAAGAGTTTTTAGAGCATTGATATTAGTAAATGTTTTACAATTACGTATGACAAATCCCAGCATTTTCAATGCTGAGGTAGCTATATTGTCAATATGACCGATAAAATTGAGACTGGTATCAAAAGATATACCCAAGTCTGTGATGCACTGAGATCGGAGAAGAGAAGTGTTGTTAATGGTATAGTTGAATATAATTGGTTTCTTAGTATATGTCATAACTTTGCATTTAGAACCATTTAAGATGAAGTTTGTTAGATATACACCAGTGTTCGACTATGTTCAATTGTTCTTGTAAGTCTAAACAGTCCTCAATACTACTAATCCTCATGAAGATTTTTAAATCATCGGCAAAGAATAACTTTTGGCTGGAAATTTGAAGAGCAAGATCATTGATATAGAACAGAAAGGGCAATGGTCCTAAATTAAAACTTTGGGGCACTCCAGACGTAGCCAGAAACACATTTGAGTCGTACCCATTGTAGGATACATATAACTGTCTGTTACATAAATATGATGCAAATAAATGTCATAGGGATATACTGAATCCAAACCAAGAAAGCTTTTGCAACAGTGATTTATGATCAATACGATCGAAGGCTTTTGAAAAATCATTGTAAATCGTATCTACTTAACCACGGGAGTCTAATACTTCCGATACATATTGCATGAAACATGCTAAATTGGATACAGTTGACTTTTTTTCCATAAAACCGGGCTGAGATTGGGATATGTGGCTTTTAACACATGAGTAGATACGATTATACAAGATAATTTCAAAGACCTTTGCAAAATTACATAACAAGGCTATTGGACGATAATTTTCGATGTTGCTGGGGTCGCCACTTTTTAGAATAGGGCATATTTTGGCGGTTTTCCACCTATCTGGAAATATATTCAATCTTAGAAATAAGTTAAAAATAATTTGTAGAGGAAGAGTAAGGGGTCTGAGCACAGTCTTTAACATACAATGAAGGTATTTTGTCTGGTCCTGATGTCAGCTTATTGCTAAGTTTTTTTATAGCGGCCATGACTTCCTCGCAAGAGACAGAACTTATATTTATGCATTCGCCTATATCAACAAAATCAGGAAGATAAGGAACATCATTAGAATGTGGTAAGAACACATCGCTAAAAAACTTTCTAAATCCATTTACAATATCGGAAGGATTGTCATATTCGAAATTGCCTCTTTGCATTTTACCTGGTATTCTACTAACTTGTTTTTTCGATTGGATATATGACCAAAATTGATGAGAATCTGATGCAATAGATTGTTGCACTTTTAGTAAATAGTTATTATAGGCTACCTTAATTTGATCTTTTACAATGCATCTAAGTCTTTTAAATTCTCTCAAATGATATTCTGAGTTCGTCAGTTTGTACTTGAGACGGTGTTTGGACTTAAGCACAATATTATTTATAATATTGACACTATACCAAAAAGGATACTTATTGTAGGATTTTTTCTTATATAAGGGAACATGTTGATCGAAGATGCTATACATTTTATCATAAAATCCATTTGTCGCATCAGTTACATTAGTAAAAGCATTTAAAGATGACCAGTCTGTATATGTCAAAGTAGCATTGAGAGCAGGGTAGTTATGTTTACGAAAGTTGTAATTTTGTGCAAAGTTAAAACTAGGATGTTTTCCAAAACGAATATCAGGTGTTATATATAGGGCTGGATGATGTACATCCTCTGGCAACAGTGGGACATTATCGCGTACAACTTCACATACAACATTTGCGAGTACTAAATCTAGAAGTCTTGCACTTTCGTTTGGGTCCCGAGTGGTGTAGCTTGAACAAGCGTCCACGTTCGATCAGCAGAGTTAAGCAATGCTGTCTCTGTGTTAATTAAGTGGCTATTATATGGTACATTGAAATCACCAAAAATAATAATATTCTTGTTATAAATATATTCTAATTGCTCAAATAAACTAAATAGTAGTTCATAATCATGTATAGGTGCCGTTGGTGGAATGTATATAACAAACAAGTAAGTGATTATTGAATTAAACATAATTTTACAACCAACTATATCTATAGAAGGTAATGTACTACAGAATATTGACAAATTTAACTGTTCAGCTTCAAAATCGCTCTTAACGGCTAAGAGAACACCTCCACCACATGTAGTATTTGCAGCTTGTAGATTTCTGTCGCATCTAAATATTCTTCTTCAAAGTTAGGGCCAGCATCTGTGGATGATTGACGATCTGCCTTTAAACCGGCAATTTCTTTTTGTAAGTCTACGATCATATTTTTTTACGACCGAATTACACTCCCCAAGTCTTGACAAGTGGAGCATGACCAGTTAAGTGCCTTAATTTCCATTCAGCATACGAACTTCGGCTAGCGACAGTTTAGCACACGAAAATAGAAATATTTTCTTGCAGAAACAGCATACAACAGTTTGGTGATGATCGCAAGCCTGGTTACAGTCACATGAACAATTTAGCGTTGGCATCTTGTGCCCCTATGTTACGCGTGTGGTTTCGTGGAGATGATAAGTTTGCGCGCGCAAATTCTTCGCTAAGGTTGATAGGTTATGTTACAGAGTAAACTATTTATTTGACTATACACTTATTACATAAAAGATATGCTGGATAACACTTACAGGCTGTTAAGTCATTTTGCTGTTTTAGATGCTTAATTGCATTTCACGGCTTTAGGGCAATTGGTTGCTAGGTTAAAACCATTTTCAATCTTTGCGCACAAGTACAATCTCATCTTCCGCACATTTGATTCAGGTCATTTTGGTATTTTAAATAGCCGCCTAGGCTTTAGGGCAGCGTGCCCGTATGCTAAACCCTTTTAGTTCTTTATTTGGCTCCATCGCCTAATTCCAGAATCACGATTTCGCACATATTTGACCCCAAACGCAGCATTTCTCGTCGGTTGGAGCTCCCCTCTGATGGCGCTGTGGCAGCCGAGCGTATCGCCCGCAGGAATTCCGAATCTTCTAGAAAGCACGCCGCTGAGGCGTGATACCATTGGTGCCGGCATTAATTTGTTTCATTTTATCGCCCCGTGATTGGCTGCCGAGGTTTAGTCACGTGGGGACGCGACCAAGGTGACCTTTGCCAGCGCTTCCCTCTGGGCATTCAGCCGAGAGCCGTCGATCGAGTAAGAGGTCGGATAGTGTGTGTGTATTCGTGCGGCGCTCCCGCCCTTGGCGGGGGCGTCAGTTTTTTTCCCGGCGAGTGCTGCTTCAGCAATTATGTGACAAACGTTTTCGCCTTAAGTGGCAGTTAACCGCAGTCCGTTGCAGAGAACGCTCGTGTGGTGGTAGTGAGTCGGAGTTTCGAATTGTCTTCGGCGTAGCGTGGGTGTTTTTGAGCCCAGTTCCTGCTTCCATAAGTAAGGGGTCGTGCCCCCTTCATCTCGACCTACGAGGATCTGTCCCGCAGAACGAAAGTGGCCCATTTTTTTCGTCGTCCCGTCGTACGCGTCCTGACGCGTTTCACGTCGCCATTGTGGCGGATGTGCACTCATCCCTATAGCCGTCGAACATCGAAGGTACCTGCCACCTAAGACTGCAGCCTGTCGCAACTCGACTGTACCAGGCTCCCTAACCGCCTACATATTAAGGTATGTGTCTTTGAACTGATTACCGCTGTGAACGCGAGCGAGCCGTCACATCTCTGGTGCCTACAGGCACTGTCGTCATATTTGTCCATGTCGCGAGTGCTAATTTGATCTTTGCTGTTCGCTGCATAAGGCGTCGCGCCAGCATATTTGTGCATTCCTTCAGAATTGCAGACTGTCCATGTCGCGAGTGCTAATTTGATCTTTGCTGTTCGCTGCATAAGGCGTCGCGCCAGCATATTTGTGCATTCCTTCAGAATTGCAGACTGTCCATGTCGCGAGTGCTAATTTCATCTTTGCTGTTCGCTGCATAAGGCGTCGCGCCAACGTACTTGTGCATTCATTCAGACTTGCAGACTGTCCATGTTGCGAGAGCTAATTTGTTCATTACTGTTCAACATCTGTCGCTAGGTTTAGAGCGCGCGCGCCAGCTGGTGTCCTTAGTTATAATCTAGTTATAGATATAGGGCGACGCACTCTGCTGCCCCATTGTAACCCGTTAGTCAATACATGATTTGTTAGCTAAGGGAACTATTGTTTTGTTTCGACTTGTGCATGTTCTGTTACAGATAAACGCCCCCTTCATTGTACTGATTATTGTGCGACGGAACGAGGGAGCTTTGAGCGTACAGGTGGGTGAGACAGCTGCGTAGTCGCGGTCGGATTGACACCTAATCACAATCCTTGCATAAGGCAATCCCGAAATTGTTATTTGACCTTGCAATTCTTGAGTAATCCTATCGGCGGAGTATTTTGCGTGCTTCGCTCCCGTCTAACCGTCCAGGCCCGGTTATCCGGGTTAAGACAGGCTTGGTGGCGCCCTCATAATTTCGACATACCCTATACATATATATTATGCCGCAACACGCTTGCCCAGAACGTGTCGTGTGACTCACGCCCGACTCCCTGAGCGTTCCAGCCGTGGCCTATTAGCCTATTTCGAACCGATTTCAGGGCAAGTGTGCCAGTTTTTCAGGACTGATTCCGTGGTGCGATGCTCACCTTGGGTGGGTGTCGTAAAGTTCTTTTAATACCGTAACAAGGCCTTTGTTGATGAAGCTTGTTAACTATCACAATACTTGCTAAGATTTAGATACAATTTACAATAACTAAATGCTGCAAATTTAGCATCCGCGCAGGAGCACAACAGATATGATCTATTTCCTATTAATCTATTCTAACCAACATGTGAATGCTGAATAGAAGTATCGTACACATAATGTTGATCATCATTTATTTTCTCCACTGCTGCATCCAGACGAGGTATAATGAAAAGAATAGTATAGCTGAGTCGCTGAGTGTCATCTGCATATATGTGTATTTTAGAAAATTTAACGTGTTTCATAAAGATTGATGTATATATTGAAAATAATAGTGGACCTAAAATCGATCCCTTTGGCACCCCTTGAGTGATCGGCAGCGGATCGGATACATTATCTAGTTTATCAATTTGCATCCGATTACTTAGATAGCTAGTTATTAACGAGAGCGGATTCCTTCCAATACCAATGTAATTCAAGATAGTAAATAAAGTGCCATGGTTAACCGTATCGAATGATTTACTATAATCAAGTAAAACTAAGGCCGTAATTTTACCGTGGTCAGAAGCAGCCAGGATATCATCAGTTACATTAAGTAACGCAGTTGTATAACTGTGTCCTGTTCTGAACCCGGATTGTACAACCGGTAGTAAATTGTGTTCATTCACATGATCGGTCAGCTGCATGCTCATAACTTTTTCCAGTACCTTGGAGAATGCTGGAAGCAAGCTATTGGCCACAAATCTTTAATTTCTGATGGATGTTTATTTTTTGGTATCGGTTTGACAACAGCATGCTTCCAACACTGAGGAAAGCCTCCCTCCAAAATACAAGAATTGATAATGTTTGTAATGTAGGGGATAATGAACGGTTAATCATCTAATATTGATAAGGTCACTACCTGTGGCAGCAAATTTGATATTTGTTAGAATTTTAGATATAGTGTTGTTGTCAACTGTAGAAAAATTAAAATTAAAATTGTCAGAACTATTATTTTTTAGGAGTGCTAAACAGTTACAATTTCTACGGATATGTATAGCTTTTTGTATGTATGTATGTATTATTTTTATACATTTCAGATACTGCCAACTAGTTATCATTATTTACTTTAGGAATACCATTAATAAAATAATTGTTAATTTCATTAACATCCTCTATTTGCTCAGGTATTGCATTTTCTTTCTGTTTGCCAAAGTCCAGAGTAACCAGCTGCTTCCATAGCTGCTTCTTATCAGGATTATCAAATACAAAATTAAAGTAGTCTTTTTTTCGTATTTTATAGTAAGAGTGGTTAAATTACGAAGTGATTTATATTATTCCCAATGGCCTGGGGATTTTGAGTTTTTATATTTAGATTTCGCCTTGTCTCTTAAAGAAATAAGAAGTTTTAAATTGTCAGTTATCTATGGCGCAGGATGTTTACCAAGTTAAGTGTCTTTAAAGGAGCATGTTTGTCAAACAACCACAGAATATTGGAATTGAAAAAGATAGCTTTTCATTAATATCTGCTATATGATAAATATTCTGAAATGGAATGGCTTCCAAATCAGTGTTAAACGAAACAAGATCTATTTTATTTAAATTTCGATAGGTGCTTACCACTGGGCCAGGCACAGGTTGTTGAGATATAATATTACAGAAAACCGTGTCGTGATCAGCAAGATGGCAATCAACTACACCATTATCCAACACAAATGATATATCAGAAACAATAACCAAGTCTAGAAGTGCAGCAGAAGAAGCAGTTACTCTAGTTGGTTGGCTGATAAGTTCATGTAGATGTTGATGTAGCAGAATCATTAATTTTTAGTAAATCTGTATTAAAATCGCCTAGACAAATTATTTTATCAGAAGGGTAGGCATTTAGAAAATACATCTTTAAATTCAGTTAAGAAATTTATATAGTCCCCGCGATGTGGGTTATAAAAGCAACCCAAAACAAATGTCTACTTGTATTCATATTTGTTCTATATGAGTATTATTTATATCTAATAAAGAAAATCGAATTGTATTCCGTATGTATATGCCAACACTCCCTGCTCGCCCCCCCCACGATCACTCTTAACAAACGTATATCCATCAATATGTACATACTTACTAGATATATTAGAATTAAGTTTCAGATACAGTGAGAATATCAATTTGATTTTGAAGAATAAACATCTTTAAATCGGCAATTTTCGGTATAAGAGATCTTATATTAATATGAGTTATTTTTACATAGTTAGAAAGCATTATATTAGAAATAAAAAAATGTATGTATAGTTTATATTGTGAAAGTTTATGAATTAAAAAACTGATTCAAATGCAGACTAAGCGAAAAAAACAACATATGATATTAATTCTACCTAAGAATCAGGTTTTAATTATTGTAAGTGCTGATTATAACTGCAATACTATTTTGCTAGGATTGACTCTAAGCAATCTGCGATAAGTAATTTAGAGTAAGACGACATATTCTATAAAAATAAATTTAAATTTTCCTGTATAATACTAACACTGGTAATCACACACCTTGAATGTTGCAGTAGATAAAGAGAGGTCACATTTTTGAGCACTGTAGCACTCTAATATGATAAAGCCGTATCAGCTAAGTCTTTAATTTTGATATTAACTTTTTATGAGCTGGAATTGTGAACGACACCTTAATAGAACCTTTTGAATTGCCGGCGCGTCTCAATGGTGAATGTTAAATGCATTTTTTACAAGAAGTTTTACCAGGACTCCTAGAAGATGTTCCATTGGTTGTGTGAGATAACATGTGGTTTATGCATGATGGCTGTCCATCACATTCTAGTTGTCCTGTAACAGATTATTTTGATCATACCTTTCCTGAACGGTGGATTGGCCAGGATGGATTTATTCAATGGCCCCCACGCAGCTCTGATCTCAAGCCACTGGACTTCTTCTTATGGGGATAGCTGAAGGACTGGGTACATGCAACCGAAGTTGATACCATTGAAGAGTTGCGCCATCGAATCAAGCTACAGAGGACTTGCGACTACAATTTCCGCAAGTGTCAAGAAATTGGATTCGTCGTGCACTACTGTACGTTGAAAATCAGGGGAGGCATTTTGAACAATTTTTGTGATTTCAGTGAATTTTTATACTTATGTAGTTATTGTTCTATTTCTTTTTCATAATTTTTTGTCTTCGTTAAACTTATGTTATTTCAAAAAACGTGTTTAATGTAATAAAAAGACATTTTTGCATTATTTAAAATTGAAAATAAGTAAATACATAATTTAAATTAAAATTATGTACACCAAGTTTTCAAGTAAGTTGAAAAAAATATGTTTTCTTAGTAAACGATAAAAATTCAAATTCGTTCTTTTTTTATTGTAATACAATAATAAGTAATTATAAAAAATTAATAATGACATTAAAATCGAAATTAGTTTTAGAATTTATCATTGGAGTGAGCAGTCTTTTTTTCTCTACGTTTGAAATGACATTGTTTCCACAGAAACAAAAAAATGTTGTTCCTTTGGAAAAAATCTCTGGAAAACAATTTAATTTCAGCAGTACTCAATCAGTGGGAAACTTTTTTTTAAGACCTTTAAACCACTGTAACTTTTTTATTATTGGTTTTTCATAAAATGTTTGTTAATAAAAAATGTTTACTCTAGTCCCACCTATCTAACCTAAAGAATCTCCTCCGTACGTTATAGATCACCCTGTACATATAATACTGTACCTAATCCGAAAACGTTTGTAACTTACCCGAGTTAACAATATTTTGCATTAGTGATGGGCTTATTCGAATGAAAAATAATCGGTTTTTCCGGTTATTGAAATAACCTATGTAACTCGGTTTTCGTTCCAAGTATTCGAATGAAAAATAATCTCATGCTGATACGTACTACGCTTTGAATATAAAACCTCTATTCATAGGTGCTACTTGCCATATCTCAGCGACCTACGCAGTGCTCGAAATTCTGTAAATATAAATACGTCATAACTCATAAACAAAGCAGGTTGTACTGAAAACATCATTTGGTTATCGCGTACCTACCTCCTATCATAAAAAATATCAAATTATCAAATTCTGGGGACCTGAAACCTGAACGCCTAAAAACTGCAAACGCGCAAGCTATAAAACAATTTTTTATTTGCTTACATCTCCAAAAGTTCAAAATAAGAGGAAGCGCCTTTAACCCGCCCGATCAATAAAGATAAACGTTTTACCACTGTTTTTATTGCGATAGCAAGCAGTCCCGCATATTTCTTTCTTTCTACACTTCTTAATAAATACCTCTTAATTTCCAATACATAATAACACCTAATGAATGTTCGGCGCCTTAGAAATCAGGACACTACATGACTACACACTATTATGATATATTTTGCATGTATTTTTTAAGTGTATAAACTGGGTTTTTGCAGTTATTATGGTTTTAATTGTTACGTCAGATTGTTTATTGTTTGTCAATTATGAAATGGCATCTCACATTAATGAAGTAACCGGAACAAGAATACTCCAAAGACTAGAAGAACATATTACACCTATTGCACAAACTCCTTAGAAATCAAATAAAAATCATTTATACAATTATTATAATAATTAACGATTAACTGAGTTCCTCTGCTATCTGCAAGTTACGATGTCGATGCAGATGACGGTGAACCGCCAACCGGCAAACCGGCTGACTTAATCGAAACGAATCCAGAGCCAAAATTTATTCGAATGATTATTCAAATAATCATTCGGTTATTAATATTATTCGAATGCAAATAATTCGGTTATGAAAATTGTCCGGTTATGCCCATCACTATTTTGCATGTCATTTATATACAAGCTAAAATAGGTGTTACTCGTTTTCATTTTCACATTTAACTATTTATTTTCGATCTGTCGCATAACTTTTGAATCATCTTGCCTTCGAGTTCTCGAGTTTTCAAATCTTTTCAACAACCTCCTGGAATTCACAGTTTGAAATCAATTACAATAAATTATGGTATCATTCTTATCAGCAATTTTCCAATCATTCCAAAACACCCTGAAAAGCAGTTTCACAACTGCCGTTGGCTCTAAATCCAAATTGAAATTGTGATATTTCCTACTCATTTATATAGTTTACCTTTTCAAGTATCTTTACCATAGCTAGTAGGAGATTAATCGGTTGGAATTCTTTTATATTATTTGTATTTTGTACTTTCCTAATTGGTGCGATTGTTGCTATTTTTAATAATCTGCGAACTTTTCTAACTTTAGTAATGTGGTTACAGGGTTAGTTAGATGTCTGATACTTAATAATAAGAAAATCTTTACTTCACTTTAAATAATAGCAAAAATGTACAGTCGGGATAAAACCAATAATAGTAAAATATAAAATTTGTTTATCATTGGACACGCCAGTTCATCAGGGCTACTTTTATTCCAGTGAGAAACTTATATCTTGGAGTTTAGGCTCACTCAAGAGTTTAAAATTTACAAATCCTGTATAATCCCTACTTTCATTATGATGAACATAATCTATTGATTTGTCAATAGATGCAAATATTTCTATAATACTGTTAATCGACGCAGTAAGCACATTTTAAAATCCATACCAGCATTACTACAGTCGACGACGTTCGCAAAGATTTATTATGCCATACCATTAGTAGACCACACACTTAGGAAAGGAATTATAGGTAACTACCTACCTACTGCAAACTTTTAACTGTTAAGATAATCTCTAATCTTAAAAAAAAATCATTCTTTTAAATTAACTGTCATAATAATTTACGATTCACTAACAAAAAGTTTACAGCTGGTTGCCACAATTGACATGGACTTAAGACTCTTAACTTTTTAAATATTCAGGTTATCATTTAGAGAAAATGAATAAAGACTTAAATAGTTACATACACAGGTCAAACAATGTCCTTACAAATAATTAATAATGACTTGAAATTTACAGATAGCTATCTTAGTTTTGATAGTTGCTATAAATTTGTTTCTGAAAATAAATTAAATATTCAAATTACAATAGTATTACGTAATTTCATTATTGGTAATTGTAGCAATTATAATTATATAGTTTATGGTAAATGCACTGCCAATTTTCATACATGTAAAATTAGTAGTTTAACTTGGAGTATAGAAATAATATGAAAAGTTTACACAGAATTTAAAGTGCAGATCTCATTTAAAACATTTTGTCACTTATGGTTGAGACAGAATTAGCGGTACTAATTGCTAATAAAACAAAGCCAATACTTTTTCATGATTTATTGATTGCCATTAACTAACCTTCAAATTAATGTATCACATAAAATTTTAATACAACTAATTTCAAAAATTGTTTTATAGAAAGGTAGATATTTCTAAACATTTTTAAAATAATTTACGGTTCCGGTTGTGGTTCGTATTTTTTTCTGGAGGTGGATTCCAAAATCCGGGTAGCCGGTTGTCATTCTTATTTGTTTCTGAAGATTGGTTCCAAAATCTAAGCAGCTGGTTCTGGTCTCTATTCTCTTTTGAAGATGGATTCTCTTTTCTATTTTGTTCTTTAAATGGATTCCCAGATTCGGGTAGCTGGTTCTGGTTCCTATCTTTTGCTGCAGGTGAATTCCTAAATTCAAGTAGCGGGTTCTGGTCCCTGTCTGCTTCTGCAGATAGATTCCCAAATGCCAGTAGTAGCTGGTTCTCATTCATATTTTCATCTGCGGATGGATTCCCAAATTCGAGTAGTTGGTTCTGGTCCCTATCTTCTTCTGCAGATCTATTCCCAAATTTGAGCAACTGGTTCTGGTCCTTATCTGGTTCTGCAGAGGGATTCCCAAATTCGAGTAGTTGGTTCTGGTTCCTATCTGCTTCCACAGATAGATTCTCAAATACCAGTAGCTGGTTCTCATTCAGATGTTCTACTGCACATGGATCCTCAAATTTGAGTTGTTCGTTCTGGTCCCTATTTTCTGCTGCAGGTGGATTCCCAAATTCGAGTAGTAGTTGGTTGTCATTCATATTTTCATCTGCAGTGGGATTCCCAAATTCGAGTAGTTGGTTCTGGTCGCTATCTGTTTCTGCAGATGGATTCCCAAATTTGATTAGCTGGTTCTGGTTCCTATCTGCTTCTGCAGATGGATTTCCAAATTGGAGTAGCTGGTTTTGGTCCCTATCTTCTGCTGCAGGTAGATTCCCAAATTCGAGTAGTTGGTTCTGGTTTCTATCTGCCTCTGCAGATGGATTCCCAAATTCGATTAGCTGGTGCTGGTCTCTATCTGCTTCGGCAGCTGGATTCCCAAATTCGATTAGCTGGTTCTGGTTCCTATCTGCTTCTGCAGATGGATTTCCAAATTGGAGTAGCTGGTTTTGGTCCCTATCTTCTGCTGCAGGTGGATTCCCAAATTCGAGTAGTTGGTTCTGGTTTCTATCTGCCTCTGCAGATGGATTCCCAAATTCGATTAGCTGGTTCTGGTCTCTATCTGCTTCGGCAGCTGGATTCCCAAATGCCAGTAGCTGGTTCTCCTTTATATTATCTTTTATAGATGGATCCCAAAATCCGAATAGTTTCTCATCATCCGAAATAAGATTTTGAAATTCCTCTGGGAGACGCTTCGCATAGTGCTCGACAATGTCCTGTTCTTCTTTTCTTAACTAATACACAAAATAATTTAGACTGCAATTAATAATTACACGAAAAACATGAACATTACCTTTTTATCGATTAGCGGCAAACTTAAATCAAACATTTTGAATTCGTCAGGATTGTAGACCCACTTGCTGCCGGGTTGACTGTCCTGATATATGAAAGCATACACAATATAACAGAATCTAATAAATTGTCTATCTACAGAAGTATCCACCATAGGGATAAAACAATGCTAATATAAAACAGGGACGCTAAAACCTTTACTTTCTGGCAATTCTTCAGAAACAACTGCACTCATTATTGCTTTAAAACACAGGAAATTCAATAGGTTGTGGTCCTACGCTATTCAAGAAATTGAGACAGTGACGAGCAACCCCAAAAGGAAAAATGCAGAATGCCTTAACCTAAAAAATAAATGGCACATGAAAAAGTTTGGAATTCCACTATTTGACGGAACTTCAGATAATGGAGGTAATACTGGATTAAGAGAAAGTGAAGAAATGCATCGAGCGAGAATGTACAGAGCCTGATGATAACTTCAGAAAACTAGACAAACAGTGGGGGTGGAAGTATTGCAAATTCTCAATTGCAGCATGTCACAGGGCGCGTTCAGCCGGGACAGCGCTGAGGCAGCGCTGCGTTGGCGATTGCGAAGAACGCTTTGCTGAGCGACAGCGCTGAAGCAGCGGTTGCCATTTTTTCCAGCAAATTTATTTTCGCTTCCTTTCCGCTAGATTACTCAGCGAGAGTGGTGGGAGATAACCACAAAGCGCAGTTTTAAATTTTAAAAATGGAGCCTGAAATGACCGTGCTGCATTTCTGCATTAACGGCGAAATTGTAGAGGCACATTTTGGAAAACCGAAAAAATTAAGAAATTAAAATGACCATATTCTCAAAATCAGTAGTTTCTTGAAATTATTGAAACAAATAGCCACTAAAATGTGATAGAATAGTAATTTAAAAAATTCAGTCTAATTTTGACAAGAGTTACATGCACAAATCCAAAATTCTTCATGAGGTCTATCCTCATTCTCATTATTTTCTTCCACATTTAAATGAAAATTTTGCAGCCTTTGTCGTCCTGGCAAAAATACGTCATTACGCAATTTCAACATAACTGACGTTTCTGTTTGTAAACATAACGCTCGCTAACCAAGGTCGTTCAGCCGTTCGCAGCTGCTGCAAGTCAGCAAAAAGCGACCGCTGAGACAGCGCTGCTCCGGCTGAACGCGCCCAAAAACAAAACTACAGCGTACCAGATGTGGACAGCTTTGGAAGCATGTTTCAAAGAAAAGGCGTAGCAAGCCAACTTTACTTACGTAGGAAACTGTTAATTATGAAACTTAAAGAAAACGAGTCATTGGAAGGACACTATGTAAAATTTGACGAGGTCATATCCGAACTGAGGTCTGTAGGAGCGAAACCTGAAGAAACTGATGTTGTATGCCATTTTCTGCTCACGTTACCCAAGAGCTATGATATAATCGTAACAGCATTGGAAACACTAAAACCAAGTAAGTTAACCTTGGAATTTGTAAAAGGAAAATTGCTTGACCAGGAAGTAACGGAAAAAAATCAACAATACACGGTCACAGATCTCACTGCAGCATTTACAAGTAATTCGAGAGATACTAATCAAACAAGGAAGGATGTTCACAGATCAGCAGCACAACGCGGTGATGGTGCAAAATTTCAATTTAAATGCCATAACTGTAGAAAACCAGGCCACATGGGTCGGGAATGCAGAGCTACGAAGCAAACCAATCAAACTGATTCAAGAACAACGGAATCCACAGAAACAGAACAGTATGTTGCATTCATTATGACACTACAATCAGACACAGTGGAAACAACGGCCAGCATGGTAAAGACGAACGGGATGAAATGGTATATTGACTCAGGAGCAACTGACCATTTAGTAAACTCCCTGGAACATCTTGTGGAGGTGCATGAATTAGAACCTGCAATTAAGGTAGGTGTTGTGAAAGAAAATGAAGCCTTGTATGCAACTAAAATAGGAAAAATGCATGTTAGATTAACGATATTATTTCTGAAATTAAAGATATTTTATAAGTAGTAAAACTAAGTCACAATTTGTTATCTGTACATAAAATAGTGCAAACAGGTTTGAAAGTAGTTTTTGAAAACAATAAAGCTGTAATAGAAAAAAATTGACTGCCATTGGCCTACGGTAGGAAAATTGAAAATTTCTATGAAATTGAATTCAAAATGTTACAAGTTGAAGCAAATGTATAAAACTAAATGTAGTACCTACCGAAACTTGGCATAAACGCCTCGGACATTTAAATTATAAAAATTTCCAATTACTACGCAATGTAGTGTTAGGAATGAACTTTGAAGACTGTAAAGAAACTGTTGAGAATATTTGTAGTGTTTGCTATGAAAGTAAGATAATTAGGTTGCCATTTGCAATACACTCCAATAAAAAGACCTCTGGAAATAGTGCATACTGATGTTAGTGGACCAATTACGCCATTAGCGCATAACAATAATAGGTATTTTTTGATGATTATACACACTTTACTATGGTTTATCTGCTGAAGCACAAAAGTGAGGTTTCAGAGTATTTCAAAAAATTTGAAGCCATTGTAACTTCTCACTTTAACACTTAAACTGTCATCCTTTTGTTGTGATAAGGGAAAAGAATACTTTTCAAATGAATCTAAAAGTTTTTGCAGAGCCAAAGGAATCAAGGTTTACAATACAATACCCTACATCTCTGAACTAAATAGAGCCGCTGAACAGCGTAACAGAACCCTCGTTAAAAAGGCATGTGGAATGATTCTGGAATCAAAACTTTAAAAAAATATGTGGGAGAAAGCTATACTTTGTGCTGTATATCAGCTAAACAGAAGCCCACCATCATCGTTGAAAGGAAATGTTACTCCAGCAGAGATGTATTATGGTAGCAAACCAAATTTACAAAATTTAAGAATATTTGTTAGTGTGGCTTACGCTCCCTCATATAGCAAAAGAAAAAATGAAAAGCAAATTTGTTTCGAAAGGTAAAGCTTGTATTATGCCGGGATACACACACAATGTGTTATGTGCTCATTTTATTTAAATTCCAGCGCCTAAAATTCTTAGCCTAGTTCTTTACCAGTTAACATAATTTCATCTTTTTGTACCTTGACTTAAGACCATTAGGTAGCGCGCTGTGCCCTTTCTAATATCCAACCACAACGATTTCCAATTCGTCAATCTTGACGTAATTGGACGTCACCTTGTTTCGCATTGGTTCAAGCTTGGGACGCTTTGATTATCGATTTTTGTAACAAGTGAATTATTCATTAGGCATCCATCTCTACTGCCTCGAAAAATTTCTTGGTTTTTGCGAAAAATCTCTGTAGTTTTGTCGATTATTGCTGAAGCAATTGAATTTCGTTGTGCGATGTGTCTGGAGATTTTGCCCATGCTGGAAGGTTTTATCAGCTAGATTGGTGTTCACCGAAGGTCTCCAATGCTGGAAACTTTCCCAGCAGGATTGGTGCTTGCTGAAGATGCTATTTTTCTGTCCGTGCTGGATATGTACTTGCTAATTGGAGTTGCTGTGTCCATCTTGGAACTGCAGTCCTTCCAAAGAGTTCTGTGGAAATTGCCAGCATCTCTGCACCGTAGAATTTATGCAGGTGCTGTATTTGTATTGCTTATCGTGCTGCTCCTCTCAGTCCTTTCGAAGAGCTACGGTGGAACTTGCCAGCATCATAGTATCTGCGCCGTAGTAGTGCTACCAGTCGAATTTATGCAGGTGCTGCATTTGTATTACTTATCCTGCTATTCCCCCTGCCGTAGATTTCTAGATTGTAGAATAATTTATTTGTGTCGCACATATTACGAAGATTAATTTGGGATTTTATTATGTTCCGCTTGTGCCGTGAATTGTAGCTTCGAGTTCAGATCGAATGCATCAATGTTTTCTTTTAAGTTTAGCTGTGTAAAATTTTTAATGTGGTTTAGATTTGATGTGGATATAAAATTTTGCTTTTTGAAGTATTCATGTAATGCTATAAGGTACCTGCGGCAAATAAAGCCCGGCGGCTAATAAGGCCCAGTAGCTAGAATTAAGAACACAATGCACATTCTTAAAATCCGGCAATATCAAGTTCCTTCTGACTACCTATCCAGGGTCATCAGCCGTTGCAATATTGCGAAATCAGAATAGTGTTAGCACAATCAGTTGATATCGGAGCGGTGTGCGGTGTGGATCTCCAACTACTACAATTTATTTACTGTATTTCCATAATTAATTCCTTTGTTAAGAAAAATAAATTCCAGTATATGGTGCTCTGTGTTCTACATTGTATGGACTATATTTTGCTATAAATACATGCACATAAAGGTAAGTGACGCTCTAAGATTTTTAATTTTTTGCATCTAAGAAGCATTTCGGGTAATAAAGCCCAGTAATATTCGGCTAAAACGGCCCATTAAAAGGTATTGCTTTCTGTGTAATAAAAACAAACAGTTAGATATGCGGTGCTGTGTGTTGTGTGGCAGTTGGTGCCACGAAATATGTATTGGTTTTACAAAAAGACGATACAGATGACTATATTTGCGTACGTTGTGCTTAATTTTTAGTTGTTCATTTTACCAAGAATTTCATTTATGTTATTTTTATAAAAATATATTTTGTGGCTTATTTAGTATCAAAAGTGATGCAAAATAACGTAAACTTTACTTTTTAGGACGCAAATATTTTTACTTTCTGCCCTAGATTAATGTATTAGTCTTATTTTAGGTGGGCCTTAATAGCCGACAACAATTTATCTCGTGGACTTTATTAACCGAATGTTCGGGAAATAAAGCCCATTCGTATTTTTTTTTAAAAAGCATGTTCAAAGTTTCACACAAATTTAAAACTGCAAATCTAGCTTTAGTTGCGTTTACGATAGACCGAATTAGTATAATCTTGATTTTGTTAATTATTTTTTGCCTTTTTCGGGAATTAAAGCAGTTTTTTTCTTAAGTGGGCCTTATTTGCCACAGGTACCTTATTTGAAATCAGTAATTGTAATTGATCATTTAATTCTATGGTTCATGTTGTGACTTGAACGGAGTCTAAAGGTGCGTATCCATTTCAAAGGGCTTTTTCAGAAATCATCATAGGACAAAATATTCTTAGAATGGGCCAAGGAATAATCCCTTGAATTTTTGCCGCATGTTTATCTAACACCCTGTATATGTCCTTACATTTGCATGTTTTACTTTAATTTATTAATTAAATTAAAAATCACTATTGAAGTCAAATCTTAATTCCATTTTCTTACATATTTGAAATCGGGTTGTATTTACCACTGAATCGCATAACTGTCTTTTTATTATGTACATACTGCATCAAATTTGATGAACCACTTTCTTTATTATATGTGAAGTAATGTCCTCTGGCCTTTTATTTATTGCTGCGTAGTATTCCTGTTATTATTGAGCTTATTTAGGTTCGCCGTTTTATCAGGGAGTATTATTACTGAAGCTGGACAGCGGCGTGGCGCCCTTGTTGAACCTTCAATATCAGGTAATCTTAAGTGTTCTTCGGAACCCACTCTCATCTGCGGCTTGAGTTGTTGCATATACTCCCAAGCTACCCCTTTCGGTGATGGAGATTTGTTTATAGTTTCGCAGCCTTGTTAGCACTGAGGGCATTATGTTGCTGTATGGTATAGCTAATGTATATAAGGGGTAACAAATGGGTATAGATTATGAGACCCAAAATGCAAGAAAACATTGATAGCACGAGACATAGTATTTGACAAAACAAAAATGTTACAGTCTTGAAAAGCAGATAGTACTGATGGAATTACAGTCAGAAACGAAGAAATAAATGAAGAAATAGGTGAAAAAGGAAATGAAGAATCAACAACCAAAGAAAACAAGCCCTCAAGAAAGTTACCATCACAGTTTGCAGATTGTGAAATGAATCTTGATGAATACAAACAACTAGAATTAAGTGTTGCATCATTTGCAGATGCAGTACCGGAAAGCCTTGAAACTGCAAAAGCAAGATCAGACTACAAGTTTTGGAAAGAAGCCGTAGATGACGAAATAAATTCTTTAATAAAAAACAATAAATGGACAATGGTTGAAAAGCCTAGAAATGCCAGACCGATAGATAGTAAATGGTCTTTTAGGCTGAAGAGAGATAACGATCGACAAATAACCAAGTATAAGGCAAAGCTTATAGCAAAAGGATTCATGAAAAGAAGATTCGACTATGAGGAAACTTACACACCAGTTGCAATATTAACAACGCTCAGAACTCTTGTAATGATAAATCACAAAAATTTGAAAGCACAGTAGATGGATCTAAAATCTGAATTTCTGCATGGAACTATTAAAGAGGACATCTATATGAAGACACTTGATGGCTTTGATGATAAAGATGGGCTTGTGTGTAAGCTTAACTAAGCACTATATGGCCCGAAACAAGCACCTTGCAGATGCAACGACCTATTTAATAAATTTGTAGAACAACAACAACTAGAGAGATCGAAAAATGATCCTTGTTTATATGTTCGCACTTCTGAAAACAGTGTGATATACTTACTGCTATATTTTGATGACATCATCATAGCAAGCCATCAAATTTATCTTGACCAAAAGGGTTATTTGCTAAGTAGGTATACTGGAATGGCTTAGGATGAGTGACTGCAAAACATCACACCGAGAATACAGTGTGGCTAGCATAGCCAATGTATTTCAAATGGGAGATAGGAGCGCAGGGTTGCCGTGAATCGTATAACAGTCACAGGGTCTGCTCAGCCAAAAAGATACTTGCGTGCCATGCATTTTAAATACATATATACTAATTTATTGTTGTCAAGTTCGCACATACATGAGAATAACATGGTTTGAATTGGTTTGAGAAATCAAAAGTGAAAGCTGAATTGTATAAGTCTCTAAGGGCAGGTTTGTTGAATAGCGTAATGAGGTGTTAATTGGATGACGGAGATTAGAAAGTGCGTCCAAATGGCTTATACTGCCAAATATGAAATTTCTCTTTACTTTTATGTCCAATTTCTTACCTTTAACATGAATTTTAAGAATTTCAAACAAGGGCAAATGCTTCGTGCGAGTGCGAAAATTGTGATATTTTTAATATCATTTGTTGTTTAGTGAATAATGAAAAGTTGAGTTTTTTAATTTATTGTATGTATGTACGTATGTATAATCTGTAACCTCATTTACCTTGCAGTGTAGAGGCTGGTGCTTTATGAGCTGGCATGTGGCGGTACAATGCTCAACTTGCCCCGGATTTGCGATACAGAGTTGGAGCGCTTCTTTGGTGCTTGCGCTGCAACCATTGTGTGAGGTGTGTGTCTTGGTGATGTGTTGACCTTGTGGTCTGTGGTTCTGAGTAGAGCACAGTTAATTTGGTGCCCAACTGTGAATGGTCTCACCGAGCCCGATTCCAATCGCCAAGAATACGAAAAAATTCCGACCCTCGTGGGATTCGAACTGAGGACTTGCTTAATGCAAGCCTGGCGCTTACCCAACTGCGCCACGCGGCTTCTTCTTAATTTATTGTTTATTATTATTAATTATTATTATCCATAAAAATGTTGAACCCGAGCGGCGAAGTTTGCCTGAGACCAGACCTGATAGTTGGCCGACCCAAGCGATGCTACGCCTGGCAATGGTGCACTCCATAAGGCTCCACACTGTATTCTCGGTGTGACCGGGACAATAGACCTGATCGCAGTGCATCTCTGAACCTATGCAGCTGAACACAAAGCCATCAAATGGAACAACTCTGGATTAGCCTTAAAAGAATCTTAAGATACTTGAAACGAACTGTCGACTACAAGTTGTTTTTTGATAGAGATTGTTACACAAAACTGGTAGGATATGCTGACTCTGATTGGGCAGGTGATACAACAAATAGCAAATCTATATCAGGGTATTTTTTTCAGTTTTTGGAAGTACAAAAAAGCAAAGTACATTTGCCATATCATCAACTGAGGCTGAATATATAGCTCTCGCGGAAGCTGCCAGTGAAGGAGTTTGGTTGTCAAATCTACTTGAGAATTTTGGCTATTCGAAAACATTGTTTAAAATGTGTGAAGACAATCAGTCCTGTATAACATTGACTAACAAATGGAAACATAAGCGTTTAAAACATACAGATGTAAAAAAATATAATTTTATAAAAGAAGTGGTTAATAATAAGGTAGTATCGGTCGAATACATATGTAGCAAAGACCAAGTAGCTGATATATTGACAAAAACATTTGACTGGTGAATTATTTCTTAAACATAGATTTAACTTAGGTTTAAGAGAGATTACAAAATAGTTTTGAAATGTATGTATGCCTGTACTCTGTACTAATGCTTTGATTAAGAGGGGTGTTGGTTATACTATTCTAGGCTGGTCCAAAAAAAAAATAACTGTAGGTAATGATTTTATATAAGAAAATGGTTCTGTTGATATATATGTTTTAAAATAAACGTTCTTTAGAAACAGCAGCACTCGTTATTGTGTTAAAACTCAGTAAAATCAACACTTACGACAGTTTATTGTAGTTGTAAATTTGTTTATGGGACATAGTGAATTAATGTTGATAATTCTTATAAATATGTACAAATATGCGGTAGGTAATACCAAAAAAAAAAAAAAACACGCAAATTGTAAAATAGATTGAAATAGTAACAAAGACAAACAGCAAGCCAGAATGCAAATGTTTTAGTGTGCCAACGATCACAGCACTAGTTGGATCCTTCTGTTATATTAGCATTGTGTTATCCTTATGGTGCCTATTACTCTGAACGCATGGTTTACAAGGCTAGTAAATAATGCCAAGTTACTCAAAACAGAAAGCAAAAACATGTGACAAGGCAGTTTTAACTACATTCAATTTAATCAAATTATATTACTATTGCTAGAGTAAAACTCAAATTTCTTGAAGAATTTTGCTAATAGAATTTTACTTACACATTGCGGAGATTTATTTCTTTCGGTAGATGACGGCAGCTGATTCTCAATTTCTGATACAATAACTCTAAGTTCCTCTAATCGACGCTTCTGATAGTTCGGGTCAACACTTTTTCTTTTCGTTCTTGCTGACTGAAAAATAAAATATTACTTTAAAATCGAAATATGTTTTTATACCACAATATTACTACAGTCCATACAATTGTACTTACATGATATCTTGGAGATTGATCTCCCTTGGGGGATATAGGTAATGGTTGTTCGATCTCCCGAAGCAATTCTTGAAATTCCTCTGCCCTACGCATCTGATAATCCAAGTCAACATTTTTGCTTTTTCCTAGGCGCTTCTGGTAGTAGGCATCGACATGGTTTTTTTTACTTTCGGCCTGCTGCAACACAAAATATTCAAAGTCATAATACATTAAGTTAACAACGATTTTATAACTTTACTTCTATACAGCTTGTAGCCTTTCTCACGAGCAAATGTTCCTTTTTAGTTTTTGCTATTGCAGGATTGCTGACCATGTCCTTGAGGGTGGACTGAACATATAGAAACATGAAGCCATACAAAATGTTCAAAAACAAGCTAAACCTCAAAGTTTGTAAAGAATATTCGCAGCAGAATTTTACTCACCTGTTGTGGCAATTTATCGCTTTTGTAAGAAGATAACAGCGGTTGCTCAATTTCTGGTAGGGGTTGTCTAAACTCTTCTGCCCGATGTGTATGATAGTTCGGGTCAACATTCTTCTTCCTATTTTTTCTTTGCTGAAATAGAAAATAATCAAAGCCATAATAAAAAGAAAATTTAATTTAATACCAGCAGGTCCAACTGATTTAGTGTTAATTCTATATAGAATATTATTCACAGTAATGATGTCAACTACATTAACTTCAAAAACAGAACCTACTTCATTTTTATTACGAGAGAGATAAAGATTGTCTATTCAGAATTATCAGCATCATTTTCAGGAATACTATTAATAAAGAAGTCATTTATTTTATTAACATCTTGTAAACATGATGGTATCTCTGTGTATTTAGAAACATTATTAATCCCTAACTGTTTTAGTTTTAGTCCAGAGAGTTTTTGTAGCGTTTTGACCAACGTAGTGAAATTACGAAGACTTTTATAGTATTGCCAATGGTGGGGAAACTTAGTTATACAAAATTTTCTTTTTGCATTATTTCTCAACAATTGTAACAATTTAACGTTATTGGTTATCCACCGTTGAAGAGGTTTAGATACTTTGCAAGTATGAACCGGAGCAGGTAAATTAAAAATTTTAGTAACACAGTTATTGATTATTTCCACCTTTTCATCAATATCACCATAAAAATTAATTAAATTCCAAGGTAAAAGCTGCAAATCTGTTTCAAAATGATCATTAGTAATCAAATTGAGATTACGACATTTAATAAAGAGTTACTGTACAAACGACAACGTTCTGGTCAGATGCGTGATAATCACATACTTCAACTAATGAAACTAATTCCTTATGGGAAAATAAAATAAAATCAATTAATGCACTACTGATTGGAGTAATTCTGGTAGGTTTAATTACATGTAGAAAAAATTCCAAAAACTCTAAAAACGAATTAAAAGGAAAATACCTGAGCTATTTTCAATAAATTGATATTAAAATCTCCTACACAAATAATTTTAACCATTTGTAATAAACAAGTAGATATCGTTTCTTAAGGCTCATTAAAAACAATTTGGGATTAAAGCTAGGGGAATGATACACATCACCTAACACAGAATTTTCTTAATCAGTTCCCACCAAAATCCACAGTTGCTTTATGGTGTTATTAGATTCAATTTGTGTAAATTTAATTCTATTTGAAATGAAAGCCACGACTCCACCACTGCGAGTGAAGCGATCTTTACTTATTAAAGTATACCCTTCAGTTTTAAAAGCAGTTGTAATAATAGTTACATCTAACCGTGTTTCACGTGCATTTGTTTTGAGTGGCTATCAGCGCTCCGTGAATGTAGTATAGCAAGTTGAAGTTAGGTGAGAACAAGTTTTAATAAGTAACTACAGTGTCGACTGGTAGTAAAATTGCTGAAAAATATTGCAATTTGCTAGAAATGACTTGCCCTTTGATATTTTTGGATGATCAAACTACTAATCAGTTGATAAATTAAAATATGGGGTCTTATTTATAATTAATTATATTTATTATGTAGTGGAATCTACGTCTGAATCTAAAGCCTGTACGACACGATGCTAAATTTTGTGCAAAATTTACTTGTAAATTTTCAAATAAATTCACTGATAATTTTTTTTTTCAAAAACAATTCCTGTTTGCAACGTGTACTAAATTTGATGTTAAATTTGGCATGCGCACATGCGTAGTAGCAAATATTTTAAGTGGAAACAGTACCCTCTAGAGGGTATTGCTTGAAGTACGCATTTGTTTTCATGTTATTTGTCGTTTGTTAGTTATTTTCTGAGTTTGGGTAAAGGCATTTATTTTAGAGACCCTTAAATGTAACTTAGATAGGAGCGCCAACATTAAACACGTGGTTAAACAATGCAGGTTATGTTTATGTTTACATTCCGCATCATGTGCTGCAGTTTAGTCTGATTACGATACTTCTGCGCATTTTTACACGCATATTTACTAGGAAATTTAGAACAAGTTCTAAATAATTTACATTACAGCCAATTTTCTGTATGCAACGGTGCTTAATATTTTTATGAAAATTTACAAGTAAATTTTGCATAAAATTTAGCGTCGTGTCATAAAGGCTTAAAGATCTAAATATTATCGCACTGCTCACAAGCAACTCAAATAGTTCAAAGTATTTCTAAGGTCGATGCAAACTGCAAACAGGAGTTATTATATTTATAAAAATCTACTGACAAACAAAGCTCTAAATAGGCCTTCAAAAATCAAAATATACCAAACTATGATAAGACTAATAATATCTTACGGTTATAAAACGTGGTCTCTGACGGAACATGAACAAAAAACATTGAGATGCACAGAAAGAAGAATCCTAAAAAAAGGACCCAAGGAGCACCAAGAAGAATGACCAAGGCAGAATTAAACAAGGTAGTGCAAGGTGAGAATATTGTGCACTTTATTAAAGCTACAACGCTGAGGTAGGCAAGTCATGTCCTAAGAATGGAGAGAAATAGGACCCTACAAGTAGTAATGGATTGAAAACCAACCTATGGTAGACAGAGTTGACGACCGAGATTAAGATGATTCGCAGAAGTGCTAGGCAACGTAAAGGTACTAAAAATACAAAACTGCAGGAGAGCCGTGCAAGATTGGGCCCTATGGAAGAACTATCTGAACGAGATTAAAATCCGCAAGGGGTTGTAAAGCCGTTACATAAGTATGTAAGTAGGGTTATGCTTAGAAAAAGAGATTTGCATAACAAACCGCAGCATAAAGCTAGTAGATTTGAATGTAGCTATTAATATACTGCCAAAATGTATGAATTCTGTAATAGGTATCTCTTCTAATCCAAATCGTGCTAAATTCAGGAACAAGTTCATAACTTATTTAATGCAGTTACTATTGTCACAGAGATGGGCAGATTACTTCGACGAACTACTAAATAAAACAAATCACAGCGAAGACGAAGTGCGCAGACTTCAGATAAAACAAACTATAAGGATAACGACGAGGAAACTCCTAAAAATGAAGAAATAGCCTACATAATACATAAACTAAAGAATAATAAGGCAGCAGGCCCAGATGGCTTGCAGGCGGAAATATTGAAGTATGGAGGTGAAAAACTACAGGGAATAATATGTGGAATAATTCAGGAAATATGGAACACTCAACAAATGCCGAAGGCTTGGACCCAAGCTCTGATAACTCCTATACACAAGAAAGGTGACAAAACAAATTGTGAAAATTATCGCGGAATAGCCTTATTGAACGTTATGTACAAAACATTAGCAACATCTATCAAAACCAAATTGATTAAACACACAGAAAATACTATAGGCAAATATCAAAGCGGATTTAAAAGTGGGAGATCAGTTGTTGACCAAATATACACACTGAAGGAAATCCAGGCCACTAGCTACGAACACAAGTTAAGTACACACATCTTATATCTTGATTTCAAGAAAGCGTATGACAGCATAAACCATGAGAAATTATATTCAGCACTATATTAACTAGAAATACTAAGCAAGTTAATCAAATTAATAATGATGACTCTAAACAAAACAACAAATAAAGTGAGAATAAATGGAAATACGTCGAGGGAATTCATAGTTCAAAATGGATTAAGACAAGGCGATCCGCTGTCGGTGACTCTGTTTAACTTAGCACTGGAGGCACTTATGAGGAAATCAGAGGCGAAAAGGATTGGCTCAATTTATCATCAACGACACCAATGCTTCGCCTTCGCCGATGATTTAACCATACTAACAAGAACTAAGGAAGAGATACAGAAAATTACGAAGAAAATACTAATCGCAGCGTATGATATTGGATTAGAAATCAATGAGGAAAAAACAAAGTATATGGTCTGGAATAACAAACCCTTCCAAGAGAATGAAAGATTAAGTGTAAGAATAAATACTGACATAAAATATGATTTTCAACAAGTGGAGAACTTTACGTATTAGGCACAACAATGTCAAGGTAACCAGATACCAGCGAAGAAGTGAAGGCAAGAATAGTGGCGGACACAAGAGGCGTGTATGCATTAAAAAATATACTATCGAGTAAAATATACTCGAGAAAACTAAAACTGAGAGTGTATAAAACGATTGTGAGGCCTACGGTTACATAGGCGAGAGAAGTGTGGACTTTAAAGAAACAGGATCAGACAATGCTACAAGTGTTTGAAAGAAAAATGTTCAGGAAAATATATGGCGGGAAGAAAGTCGAAGAACAATGGAAAAGACGAACAAACCAAGAACTGCAGGAACTATATAGTGCACCCAATATTATAGGAACAGTAAAGGCACAATGAATCAGATGGCTGGGACATTTAAGCAGAATGAACAAAGAAAGAGTACCATACAAAATATGGAAAGCGGATATAGAAGCAACAAGACGCAAAGGAAGACCAAGATCTCGATGGAGGAAAGAAGTTCAAGAGGATTTGCAACAACTGAAAATTGACAAATGGGAAGATAAAACTAAAGATAGGAAACAATGGCGGAAAATAACCCAACAAGCCATGGGCCTCCTAGGCCTGTAGAGCTTATATATATATATATATACTATTGGCACAAACTACAATACCTTATAACTGGGGGATGGTGAAACACGGCTTTGCTGATCTTTCTGCTTTGAACACATAATTTCAGTATTTAATTTACTAATATGTATATTTTTTTCTTTTTGTTTCTATTTTCTTTATAATTAGAGCATCTAATTTTTGTTATGTGCTTGATAAATTTATTATTATTATTAAACTTAAGAGTATATAATAGGGATGTCGGCGGGTACCCGGGTAATAGTCGACCCGGGTATAGTTTCAGGACCCGGGTACCCGACTAGTAAATTATGTAATTTCCAAGAAGTCAGCCTTTTTCGGAGAAGATGATAAAAATAATAGCAATAAGCGCTAGAAAAACATAACCATGCAGTAATAACAAGAATGGGATGGGGTGATCCCATACCACATAATGTGTTTTGTTTCATATAAGGAAGGCAATATTCAACACGTCAATAGTACCATTAAATTGCGTCAGTATGGGATGAAGTAACATAAGCATCCTGTGTGTGATGGTGATTGATGCTGCTACCAATTTCGGACAAAAAGGTCACGTACTTGAATTTGAAAACACTTGGAAGTGTGAAAATATTTACGAACTAGAACGCGTTGGCCAGTCTACGTCTGGCCCTGCTAGCGTAAAGAAACGGTTAACAATAAAAATGCTTGCTTAAGCTGGTAGCCAGCCGAAGTCCGGCCCTGCCAGCGCTAACAATACAAATGCTTGCTGCGTCACCACTTGTGCGCGGTCGGCATGTGCGCGCTCCACTTGCTAGTATGCAGGCCCTTCATGCTGCGTGTGCCGGCGCCACTCGCGCTTACGATCGACATGTGCGCGCGCCTGTGCTTACGGTCGGCCGTCATCAGCTCTTATAATATAAGATAACAGACGACTTGCAGTTTAAATTGGCGAGTAGGTACTATTTCAATTTAGTTCAATTTAAAACTCGCGCCGTAAAAGAAAGTAATTTGTAGTTACTTTAGATGTACACTAACATTTTCGTTATATATTTCGGGTACCCGGGGGTACCCGGGTACTGCTTTCGGGTACCCGGGTTTGATTTTAGACCGGATATGACATCCCTATTACAAAATAATGTAACTTAATTTGAAAAATCTGTTAAAATTGCTTTACAGCAATTGCAATCTTCATACTGAAAAACAATCACGGAGTACCGTTGATGTAACTTTTGAAATAATATATTTACAACGAAATGGAAACAGTTTGCGGTCATATTGACCCCAACGGTACAAGGTTAAGTTAGCAACAATTTTATTACTTTACCATTATTGTCCATGTAGCCTCTCTCAGGAGCACAGGTTTCGTTCTTTCAGGGTTGCTGAGAACATACTTGTAGTCAGATCGAGTACACTGAAACATGAAAGTGTGTAAAATATTCAGAAACAAACCAAACCTCAAAGTTTGCAAAGAATATTTGAAGCAGAAATTTACCCACCTGCCTTGGCATTTTGTCTTTCTTGTAATGGGAATTCTCATCTTTGCCGTTGGCTTGCTGCAACACAAAATATCCAAAATGATAATAAATTATTTAAGTTTGCAACAATTTTATAACATTACATTACTACAGCTTGTAGCCTCTCTCAAGTGCAAATGTTCCTTTACACTTTTTGTTATTGCAGGACTGCTGACTACATTGTCGGGGGCAGATTGAACATACTGAAACATGAAAGCGTACACAATGTTAAAAAACAAACCAAATCTCAAAGTTAGTAAAGAATAATCCCAGCAGAACTTTGCTCACCTGGCTTGGTGGATTATCTTTCCTTGAATCGTCATACTTCTTTTTATTTTCAGAGTACTGCAACACAAAATATTTGAAATCATAACTAATTATTTAAATTAGCAACGATTTTATAACATTACCATTATAGCCTCTCTCAGGAGCACATACTTTGTCGCGAAAGGGCTGCTTACCAGATCCTTGTGGCCGGATTGAATTTTCTGAAACATGAAAGCGTACAAAATGTTCAGACACACACCAAACCTCAAAGTTTGTAAAGAATATTCGCAGCAGAATTTTACTCACCTGTTGTGATTTATCGCTTTTGTAAGATGATAGAGGTTGTTCAATTTCCAATAGTTGTTTAAACTCCTTTGCTCGACCCATCTGATAGTTTGGGTCAACATTTTTTCTATTTCTGGTTCGCTGAAATACAAAATAATTTAAACTCTAATAAACAACTACAGAAAAACAATATATGACCGGTAGCATGTAGTTGAATGCAGGCTTTTCACAGCCATTGTCCATAATGGTAGGTTCTTCTGGATTATACCGTTTCACTGCTCATGCTGTCAGCTATTCAAATGAAAACTTCTGAATAAGCTTACAGTATGAGCAGCAACACGCCTAGTTTAAACAGACAACCGCGGCACAACCCCGAAGAACCTACCATACAGTAACATGTATTCTTTGAAATTAAAATTTCAATTTTGTACAATTTTATTGGGGAATTGTAGTATGTAGTTTATTAAAATCAGATTGTACTATTACTATAGCAAATTTCTAATTTTTTTAAGAATATGTACAACAGAATTGGACCTACATAGCGTGAAGATTTATCGCTCCTGGAAGGGCATGGCAGTGGTTCGTCAAGTTCTAAAAGAAGGTGTCGAAATCCTTGTTCTCGACGGAGTCGATCGCTTTTACTTTTTGCTTGCTGAAAATATTTATTAAATTTTGTATTAAAATAATATACAGGGTGTCATAAACTGTTAAAGCATGCATTAAATCATAGTTAATGAAATTTGTTTCTGATATGGAAGATTTTATTAGTAGGTAAAAACTATTTCGATAAAAAAACTTTAATATTGCAAAAATATCAAAACATTATTTCGAAAACGTGGCTAATGTCGACATGAACCAGTGTACAAAATTTCACTATTGACTCACTCTGTATACAGGGTAATTTACTAGCTCATTAACAAACGTTGCCACATGAAACTTGATGTAATGTTATGGAAAAAGTTTCTAAAAATTCTTTGTTTTTGATACCTATATGTTTTAGTTTTCTAAAATACTTCGCTTTTTCGTATAATCCCCTTATTAGTGCAGCTATTTAAATTAAAGTTGGTATACAGCACACTTGGATAGAACCCTTTAAAATGTGATACTATCATGCTTTTTAATTAACCATTTGCTGAAATATCAGCAATCGGTGCAAAAAATTTTACAAAAAAATGTGTATCCTATAAAAACTTAAAAGCGATCTCATTTAATTCTAGACCGAGTGTCTCTTTGATTTATATGCTATATCTCATAGTATTTTGGTAAATTTCATTTTTCTAATTGAGTTTCTTTGATTTTTTTGCAAAAACAGTGAAATAGAACTTTGTGGAAATTGGTGTATATGAACTTTTTCTCTTAAAATTACATCAGATTTCATCGGACAAAGTTTTTTATTGAGCTAGTAAATCATCCTGTATATGAAATCCATTACGATTTTATAACCTTACCTTTAGTGGTACTGGTAATTTAGAACGTTGTTTATTTGCCTTGTGGAACTTCTGGGGGTTATCTCCTAGAAAAGCAACAAACGCTTTTTAGTAGCTAGTACAATTGGTTCTTTAAACATTTATTAGCAAGCCTTACCGCGTCAGAGCATGTGCTTGCAGACTATTTTTGCAAACGCATGACAAACCAATGTTATGTAGCTCGTTATTTACAGATAGAATTACTCACCGCTGTCGTTATTTGCACTCTTGGAATCCATATTAACTCCATGTAACCGAATTAAAATAATACGAATTAGTCTCTGGCAATCAACATGATTTGCGTCTTACGCGTAAAACAATAATGGCGGACTGAATCCAGAGTTGCCAACCTCATGTAATTTTTTCCCTTCGTCCACGTGACAAAAATTCCCTCCAATAAAAAATAACCGACATTTTAAAATTATTATTTGTTTGAATTCGGAAACAGAAATAAAAATAATAAAATCTTACCTTAAAGGAGTAGATGTTTTGCGTGTGCAAATCCAAAAATGATCATCATCAATTTGGTAGGTTACACAAGAACTATTATAGTCTGTTCACTAAACACAAAAACACAAAGTGGCCTTTGATATCCAAAATTTCATGAGTGTACTTCCAAAATTCAACTTTGTCTAGGAATGTACTTACAAAAAGTTACTAAAACAAATAGGTTAAGGGTGTGACATTTACTACCCATCTGTCATAAATGTTGTAATTAACTACTTTTAAGGATATTATACAAAAACTGTGTTGGATACTATTGACGTAGCGTTTACTAATGGGTATCCTTATTACATTTTATGAAACTTTAGGTTAGAATTTCTAGAAAAATATCTACTTTGACACTGATAATGAGAAATCTTAAATGTCATTTTTAAATTCAAATCTGCCAGTATGCAGGCGTGCAAACCTTTGCAGAACAAAATACAGAATCCCTAGTAGAAAAATTATATGCACATGCCAACTTCAAAAAAATTTAAATGTTTTTGTGTTTACTGAATGCCCTATATGTTTTTATACTACTCCTTAACACACACGCATTGCGTTTAATGCTTGTTTCCCGATGCGCTTACGTTTCTTGGTTTTAATATCCGTCACCATAAAAAATATTATCTCGGCGTTTGAATGAGGCAATATTAAAACTAAAGCTGCAAATTTTCCTAAATTGCGAAAAATAGGTCCATCGTTAAAATGTCTTGTTTCGGATATTTTGAGCCACATCCTTTATCTAATAGACTTGTCTGTCCGGGACGCTGTTTCAGCAGCCAAACCGTAAGAGATAGAGAAAAAAGTTATTGAAGTTATATGTTTGGAATGGTCATGTCAGGTCAGGAACCGAATTTCAGTCGCGTGACACTTCCGGTTTTCGATAAATCACGTGATTTCCGTCCGTCCGGGACGCTGTTACAGCAGCCAAACCGTCAGAGATAGAGAAAAAAGTTATTAAATGAGACATTTGTCTCACTGGTTGCTAGTTTTCTCTAATGGCATATCTTTCAATTGCGTAATTTCATTTTCAGTAAACGAAGTTGGTAAATTCTGCCATTTTACACTTAAATCGGTTAAATTTATTGTATTTTTAAAATGCAATGCCACATTTGTTATATCTAATCTGGTCTTTAAGTTGAAAGCATTCCCTGGAGCTAGAAATGCTGGGCATTTAAAAAAATCACTGTTTAAGGGCAACCTGTCTTGCATTTCATGAGCAGCTGTAGTGTAAAATGCCAACAATTAAAAAAAAATCATCTTTGTGTTCCAATTCTGATAAACGACATAATTTGTTAGCGATTTTATTTTACGAGCTGTCATTCCATAATAGTGGGATTATGTAATTTAAAATATATTTTTTGCTTTTTAATAAATTGTGAGGATAAGAAGTACCTACAATATCTCGAAAACTGTGTGCCTAATTATAAATAACTAATTACGATTTGCTTTTCAAAATCGAACGGTGAATCTAGAAAACATTTCCTCAAAAACAATTCAGGGCAATTTCTACTTCTCTTGTCTAAAAGACGAAGAAATTATTGTGATCATGAAGATATCACTTTTCGAGATATCTTCAGAACTTCACGTTTCAGGGGGAGGAAGACGATATCTTGCTTGCAGATTATATGCCTACCTGGCATGAAACCTAGAAAGTTTCTGACAAATATATACGGGTAAGTACCTTGAAAAATAAAATTTTGTTAGGTACATGGTAAATGTTGTAAATGAGACAAAAAGGATCAACGCCAAATGCGTTACCTTTAAAGCAGCCGCATCGCACAGATACGAGGGGTCCTTCGTGACCGAATGCAACAAAGCAGCGGTTTGCTTGCGAGCTACTACCAAGCGTTGAAATCGCATTTGCAGGCGCTGGAGTTCGAATCCTACCACCAGTAATCTCTTTTTTAATTTGAAAATAAATGTAATTTGCTTTACCAAGTGCTTCTTTTACCCCTAGTTTTCTTTGATTTTTAAATTGATTTAGTGTAACAACGTCCACTTGCGAGGGAAGTACTGAGTAAAGTCTTTTACAGATTTTTTTTATCATAGACTGAGTGGAAAAGTGGGTTAAATATTGAGTGATGTACAGGGTTTTGAAAGGTGGAGGCTACTGATGAAGCGTATTTGAGCAGAAGCATTTTTCTTTTTCGTTTCAGTGGTAGTTAGTTCCCTGGCATTACAAAGAACTCTGCTGAATGCATTTCTAGATTGCAGTAGTGATATAAACTCCTGTGACACACCTTATACCGCTATTGTGAACCGCATTCGGTAACTTTAACTTATTGGTATTAGCTGATGCTTTTAACCTGTTCAGCTATAGTCAAGTTTGGAACGGATCAGGTTATGTACATTGGCGTTAAGGTTGCATATCTGCGCCTCAGTCATAATTTGCTAGAGCCTTCAGGATGTTTATTTCGGATTTACACTTGTTTTCAGTGTTTCCAAATGTGTAGACCAAGAACGTAGTTTGTCGAAAATCAGTCCAAGTAGCTTGACGTGTTGACTATATTCAACCGGGTGATTGTTTAATTTTAAGCTTGGTTGCTGATTGTGTAGATCTTTTTTGCGGAAATGAATAGCTTTTGTTTTACTTGAAGAGAATTTGAACCCTGATATTTGTGACCAATTTTCTAAGTTGTCGATTGCGTTCTGTCAGTAACTTTGGATGGAAGTTAGATCATTGTCCTTGCAATATTTCGTAATATTGTCGGCAAATAAGCTGATGTCAATAGGTGGAACAATGTTATTTGTGATGTCATTAATTGCTATTAGGAAGAAGAGCGTAACTCTCAATATTGACCCTTGCGGGACTCCATTTTCCTGAATCATGGTACATGAGTAATGCCCGTTATATTTTATTTTAAAGATTGTTTCTTCTAGCAAATTGTTTACAAAGGCTAGTAAATTTCCGGTTCAAACAGCTTCTATGAAATTTTTTACGATACAATATCTCTACGTCATATTGAAAGCTTTTTGCATGACAAAACATACGGCGATTAGGTGAGACTTATTAGTAAAGGAATCACATAGGCCAGAATCTAGGCGAATTAATTGATCATAAGTAGAGAGATTACGCCTTTGTAGTAAAAGTGTTTCACTTCAATCTATAAATATTGAGCTTTTCGATCTTATAATAGTAATTTGAAAATATTAATGGCTTACGAATATACACGAGGCTATAAAATCTATACCGCTCGTTTGACCCACTGTGTATATCTAACAGCTTATTTTGGTATTGCTTGGCAACTTTTGAAGAAATACAAAGAAATGGCATGGACTGGGTGCTGAGTTGTGACATCCTGTAGGGCGAAATCAACCTCTCGTCTATTAATGGGATAATTTATGGGGTTCGTCGGGTCATTTGTAATTTAGATTGGTATTTCGATAATTTTGCGGTACTGTACTGCTCAAAATCGTGGTAATAATTATCGTTAGACGAAGTATTTGCAAATGTCCTGTTTCAGCTATTTCCGGTGTTGAGGTTACAACTGCGTTTTGGGTTTTGAGTGCAGTAATGCGTCGTGCAGACGAATCGACTGTAAGGGCATGCAGTTTCCTCCAGATTTCGGTTATATTGGTATTGATATTTCGAGACGATAAGTGTGACTTCCATGATTCCGCTTTTCTAGTTTTCATTAGGTTTCTTGCTCTGGCTCTATATTTCTTAAATGTAATAAAGTATGGTATCGTGGGGACACATAGGATAGCACAAAGCACAACCCTTGTTGCTAGGGTTATTAAACGGCTTAGTTTTAATTTATTCGTCCCAATTTGTAATTTGAAATTTTTAATGCAAAACGAATGTGGCCTACATTTGTAATTTTTAGTTATTGCTTTTATGTATTCTATTTGAGGTAGTCCATCAATTATTGTGTTTATTACTATGGCTTGATATTTTTTTTAGGAAACATCGCGTGACGGGATTTGGTAACAGAAGAAAATGTTCCTTGGGCACTTTCATTGGTTGTTTGGTTCAAGATAGAGTTCTGTAGGTCAGAGATAAAACCTTCAGTATTTGTCATTTTGGAGATACGATATTTTGGTCAACCTGGAGCGAAAGAGGCATGTTCTGATGAGAACACTCGTGCACAGTGATGTAGCCAGAATTTGGGGGGGAGGGGCTGTAAATGCTTTACAACTTATTATAAGGAAGTGAAATTTATCATTGCTGTATTTTTCAAATTATAAATTTAATGATACAAAGAACAGATGAGTAGGAGACTCATCGAAATACGTTTTGTTCATTTTTCACAATTTTCACTAAGTAAATAAGAAAGCATACTGTGAAAGCATAGTACATATTGCAACAAATGGCCATGTGCTAATTAGTAGGTCACAAAACATTGAAAATAATGCTAAAAGTTCTTTTTTCTTTTTAATATTAGGCAAACCGTAGGTGCGTAAGTGCTTTTTGATTGTCCAGAGGTGACAAAATGCATTTTGTTTGGAAATGACGTGTAAAAGCGCACTTTTGTAGTAAACTGATAATAGATCTTCTATTTCTTTCATCTAACACTAGCTAAATACAGGTACATCAACAATTATTTCAAACGACGTGATCCCGCCATATAGGGAACACATTATACACGAGGTTAGGCAGTTGGCGACACTTAAAATTTAAATTTTCCAGTGACGTAACGTTAAGCATGTCTGGTGAGGTCTCATAATGATGGTGAAACTGAAGTAAATTAGAAACTCACAGAACAGTTTTGGTATTACATTTTTAAAATTTTGTTCAATGTGCACAAAAGCACACAAAGAAAACAACAATTTTTAACAGATTTTAATGAAATGCATTCATTACAAGGTGCACACGAACATCAATGAATATTACAAGTGTTGTTTATGAAAACGCTCAGGTGTTGCAGTGCTGCCACTAGTGGAAACAAAATGATATTGGCGCTAAATTCAAAAATGTGGTCACGTGGTTTGAAATCATTGTTGATGTCCATGTATAATAGTAATAATAGTGTCTTTTCTTTTTTTCCTTTTCTTTTTTGTTAACGTATCAAACATCAAAGAAACACTAGATCATCAAAATAAACGGCAGTAACAGGCTATTCAATGATGACATCATGTGCTGGTACATTTACAATGCATTCTGTCCATAATATTCGGACAAAACGCATTTTGAAAGTCTCCTCGTCAGATGATGTGCAGTCGTGTTCAAATAAATCTGGGACAATGTTTTTTTTTTCAGATGTTGGTTGAGTTAAGAATTGAAGAATATCTCCAAGGATTTCCTGCTATCAGAAAGAGTTACTTTAAACGTTGACAGAAAATGAAATCTGTATTTTTTTCTGATAGCAGGAAATCCATGGAGATATTCCCCAATTCTTAACTCAACCTACATATAAAAAACATTGTCCCAGATTTATTTGTACACGACTGTACCTATACAGGGTCTGGCAACCATGAGCGGTGTAGATATTTCTAAAATTATGAGAGCTATATAAAACTCGCTTTAATAAAAGTAGTAGGTATGAAGGTGGTGCACATAATATTTTTGATTATACAGGGTGGCTCAAAAAGTATAGTGAATAAAATTTACTTTTTTAATAGAATGTCTTATATTTAGGTAGCATGAAAGTTTTGCAATGAAATACTAATCATTTTAATATAAATTTGTATGGATCTAACGTCAACTATTTTGAAGATATTAAAAAAAAATTGAATTTCAGGCAGCCATTCGCCACACTTTTTTGAGACACCCTGTATAATCAAAAATATTTTAGTAATATATGCATCGCCTTCGCGGCTACTTTTATAGAAGCGATTTTATGTAAATCTCGTGGATTTTGAAACAAAACACATTTGAAGCAAATACTGGAATAAATTTACACTTTTGGAGCGAAAAGTGCACGAATTTACATTGATGTAACTGTAATCTGCACAGAGTGGAACTGTCAAGCTTCAGTCTAGACAAGTAACGGATGATTTATTTTAGATTTAGTGAGCGGGGGGGTGGGGGGGGTCAAGCCCTCGAGCCCCTCCTCTGGCTACGCCACTGCTCATGCTCTTGTTTTTAAAATATTTACCATTCACTGGGCGTTCGCAAGTACAACCATCTAACACCACTATCTGAAATGAACTCACATTGACACTTGCACTCTAATAGTAAAATAATTAAGTTTGCAACAAAACTATAACGTAATACTTGATTTCAAGATCTTGCCTATGCCGTTAAAATTTCACTTTTAGTTTTTCTTTTAATGTTGAACTTTGATTTTTTTTTGAAATAAATGGTCATAATGTTTATTTTTAAAATTGTTTACAACATAATATCGTATTCGAAAAATTTTGAGGATGTGGAGAAGATTTTAAAGTCAAATTTTCCTTACATAACCAACTTTATTTTTAAATAAGAATTTTGATGCCAGCGATTCTTTTAATGTTTGAAGAAGAAATCAACTTAGTAGAAACTGAAAGTAGCTTAAGAAACTAACAAACTCTTTTGAAAATGAAACAAATTAAAGATTTTTTTTATTTCATTCCAAAAGTCCTCGGATTTATGTCATTTTATGCTTTGATTATATTGCGATTATTGCTGCTGCTAAAAAATGTTTTCATTAATTTGTAAATTTTGGAGATTCTAAAAAAGGTTTTAGAATAAAATTTAATTTACCGATCGCTAGAGTACTTAAGTTTCGGGAATTTTCCATTCTCAATCAGTCGTAGTAGGTGGGTATGACAAGGTGGAAATAATTCAAGTATAGCTCAAGTCCCGTTGGAAGTTTGTTCAAATTATTATGAATAAAAAAATAGAAAAGATACCTAGGTGTCTTTATTTCAAGGGAAACACATTGTATTAAGAACTAAAATAATCATCAAAGAATATTTCAGGAAAAATGCCAAACCAGAATGATATAGATACGTTAAATTTTAAACCGTTGCCGGTTTAACAGCCACCGCCACATGTCAAATAAATATCAAACATTACAGAAAATGTAAGAGAATTGCTTGTCCCATAGTAAATACATTATTCGTTGTTATTATTAATAAGCACATCACGTTAATGTGTTCAATTAGCAAGAATAATACAGAAGCCGACGGTGAGTAATGATATGTGTACATTTTTCTTTATTCTAGGCCAGGGTTTCTCAAACTGGGGTCCGCGGACCCTCGGGGGTCCGCAAACGCAATCTAAGGGGTCCGCGAGTTAAGCCCGAATAGACCTATTATAGATCAATAGGAATAGATAATATAGATTTATATAACACACTGACACAGATTTAAAAATTACTTTTTTGCGCGGTTATTTTTGAACCATTTCAGGAATGTTTTTTTTTCAGACGGTAAAGTTCGACAGACTTCGCCACAAAACTCAACGTGCTCTTACTCGATAACGAAAACATTAGTGGTTAAAATTTGGTTCAATGTTAAAACTTGACGATTTTTTGGTTACGGCTGCAATTTGATTACGCAGAGTTATCACAAAAAGCGTTGACTCATCTAATGCCACGTATGTGTGTGAACGAGCGTTCTCTACACTTGTATACATAAAATAAAAATACAGAAATCGAAAGGATTAACATTATATTATTATTATTATTTTTGTATGCCTGTATTGATACTACATTTTTTTTCTATTAATTTTGTATGTGTTCTTTTGTTTCTAATAGATACTAGCGTTACTTTAATAATAAAAATATAGAGCTCTCGAATATTATTTAATTTTAGTACCTGCACCTAATGTAGCAGCAAGGTAAATTGTTTTCAAGGTCACAGGGGTACAGAAGTCATGGTCGATAAAATTGTATGGGGGTCCTCAAATTTTTTTAAGCAAATAAAGGGTCCGCCGATGTCTACAGTTTGAGAAACGATGTTCTAGGCGTTTACAACGGTGTCCCACATTTCCTGGCGGCGGTTTTTCTTAGCGTAATTGATAGCGTCTACAGCGCAAAACTTAATCGCCTTTCTAAAATTTTATTTTTTTTAGGAAGCAACGTTGAAGAAGAATGGCAATTGATGGATGTTTCAGAAAATCAGGTAAAGTTAGAGAACGCAAACCGACAAACTGTTCAACCATGCTGGAGTAGCAGTACCTACTTTTGTACTTGCTTATGTTTTTGCTTCCGTATTTCAGGAAGTGCCTGCTAATAATGATGCTCTGGACAACGAAAATGCGTTAGAAGAACAATTTGCGAAAGTTTCCTTGGCAGATAAAGTCCAGAAAAGCACTACTGGAAGAAAAAGGTCTTCCCCACCCGAACACGATACACTATGGCAACTTATCAACCCGTCTCCGTATGAAATGGGTACCTGGCGCTGGCTGTACCAGTGCAATAAGCGTGTGCGGATCCATCAAAATCCTCGCATACTCAGCCCCAAGAAGACATCGACCCATAATGCAACTGCAGAACGTGCAAAGGACAACCAATAGTTAATTATACAAATTCAATTAAAGCTACTTTAGTTTTTAACTATAAAATTTGTTGTATTAACCTTATAGACAATATTGTACTTATTTACTATGGACAATCAATGAATTAAAAGTTATATAATAATTAATTATTTTCAATAATAGTTATTTATGAAACAAGTTGCAAACTTTTACAGTGATCTTATAATTATCCAAAAATTTTATTTTTAATTTTTAAGCATTTGTCAACATTTTTCAAAAATTACAAATTCTACAGAAACCGTACAAAATAGAGTGTTAGTTGAAGAGACAAATTTTCTCTAAAATTTTAAGCTGAATTAAAAAATGTGATAGTATGCCGGTGTTCTATTTAAAATAGGGTTAATAAAAAAAAAGAAAAAGAAACAAAAGGAACCCATTTTAGAGGTATGCAACTGGAAAATCATCTATCTCATATGAATACTCATTAAAAATGTAAAGTTTGAAAAAAATCGTTAGAGCCGTTTTTGCAAAAATATAAAAGAAACTGAAAAATTACAGGCGTAAACACCATACTTCCAGTTATCCGATTTTATTCAAAAGCTTGCTGTCGCATCTAGATAGTACACAAAACTTATATCTGAAGTTTCAATGCCACACCTCTTCATTTTTGAGATATTCTGTATTCTGTTCACACACAGACAGACAGACCAATGAACAAAAATTTGTTTTTTGGTTTCAGGGGACACTAAAACGTGAAGATCTGTTGAAAACTCAATTTCGAATTTTTGGGGTGAATCCAATACTTCCGTTATTGTAAAAGGAGGTAAAAATATGTAAAGAACTTTACTCAGAACTTCCCTCGCAAGTGGACCTTGTGACACTAAGCAATTTTAAAAATCAAAAGAAAATAAGAGGTAAAAATATCGTTACGTTTCTAATAATAGTGAAACAATAGAAGAAAACACATGGTATTGGTATTTTTTAAGGTGCTCACCCTATATATATTTTTCCGAAATGTTCTCGGTGTCGTGCCAAGTAGACATATAATCTGCATGCCAAATATCGTTATGCCGCCAAGAGAATTGAAAAAACCTGTTTCTCTTTCTCGTCATGTAGAGACCCTGAAACCGAAACGTAAAATCTCGGAAGGCGACTTTTTCGCGATTACAATACTTCCTTCGTCTTTCAGACGAAGTAAAAAACACAGTCTTATAACGATTGCATACAAGATTTTTTTGCAATTCGGTAATCAACACAAAATTTTAGATATTTTAGGTTATGTTGACATAAAATTTACGGAAAAGCGTGAAAAAAGTATGCATGTTGATGTTAATAATGACAACTAAAAAGTTAAAATTTTAGTACAGATTTCAAAAACAATGTTTTGCTAATTGTTTTGGAAGCCATTACTTTATAATTGCTCAGACGGCTACCTATTTTGCTGAAAGATGGCAGCACCCTAGTGAAACTGCTGTATTGTTATAACTGCGATCAGCGGACTCTGACGTCAGGTGCATATGGAGCAAATACGCAAATGATCTAGAATATTGTCTTGTACTCATACAAGGAGAAATAGATGCAAATACAATTTTAGGTTATTTCTGTTATTGTTTCAAACGCACATGACGTAAAGGAAAAGAATCCGCTATCATTGCTCTTTTATAGTGAAAGTTCCCTCATTACCTTTACACATTTATTGTAGGAGAACAACACGGCGAGGAGATTGTGCAAATTTAGCTGGGATGTGCAATAATACAAACTTGAAACTCCGTCTGTAGCACCGCTGGGTTGATTGAGTAGTTCGATTGTGTTGTTGCTGGTTCTAAACCTGTATAAAGGAGGTAGGGCATTTACAAATCAGGCTTACAGCCTACTTGGAGATGTATCATAGCTATATGTTTCTAAAACTTTTATCCAAGACGGAATATGGACGAACTTAAGAAAAAAGAATATGGCAAAGAAATGGAAAAAGCGATTATAGAAATATCAAAAACTACCTACCCATCAGATTCCTTGATGTGTAAAGGTATGGCTAGACATTTTTAGGTTAATTTAATAGAAAAAATCACGGGTTATCCTCGAGAAGCTATAGGAGCCAATTTATTATATATATATAGAGTACATCGCATACGATAATACTAAAATAACTATAAATTTGAATGTCTAAAAGGATGTTGTGCTCAGACTTTTGGCTATCTGTTATAAAATTAAGTATTTTGTGCTTTATCGTTTTTTGAAATATAATATGTTATCTTTATTAATAGTTGACATGTTGGTAGCTTCAAGTGATTCGTCGGCTAAATCTCTCAAAAATATAATATAAATGACCACGTGAATACAATTGCCGGTTGCCTAATTCAGGGAGACGGCGTGCAGTTCTTCAAGTACTAACAAATAATCAAAAAACCAAAATGAGCACCAACAAATCTTCTCATTAACGATAAGTGCATGCAGATATCAGAGAGAATTTGTAAACTTCAGTAGCATAAATATTCTGAAAGAAAAGCTCACAAATCCAGTTAGCAGTAACAAAGAACAAAATGCTCGTATCACAGTATATAATATCTAAAATAGCATACAGTACCAGGTACAAAGTACAGGTGATCATTAAATATAGTGTAACGACCTTCGAGGTGGATCGCGTGCAGACAGATGAGTCAGCTTCCAGATCATTCGAGAACGACCTCTGTGATTGCTGCCCGCGACACGCCAGCATTGGTGGAATAATCGAGTGAGATCGCGAAGTTTCCAGAAGGAATCCTACGGCAATATACAGTGTGACAATTTAAAAACCTACAATGGGCTATATCTCACGAACGAAAGATGATATCAAAAAATGCTCAAAACCGTTTCTAGGATAGGAAGGGGGAACTAAAATGACATAAAAAAGAACTCGCCCCCATCAACCCCCTAGGCCCCACCTACCCCAACTGAAAAAGTTTAAATGGCAGACCCCTACTTGTGATACATCATTGAAAAGCCTACAAAAAATGCTATCCAACGGTATGAATAATAATGGTACAGGGTGTATCAATAATTACCAAATTATTATCTAACAATTTTAAAAACAAACGTAGGAACCCTACTTGTGATACAATGTTAAAAATCTTTAAAGGCCAATAAAACCTTATTTTCAATGATAAGTGTCCGAGGGGACTTTTTGTTGTTGAATAAAAACTTTAATTTGCCGTCTTTGCAAAAACAAGTTGTAAACATCTGTTTTTTGGTTTCTGTCGCAGTCAATACTTTTTTGTTTATTTGAGACATTTAAATGTCATTAGTGTCATCATTGTGTACGATCAGTACTGTCATTCGCTGTAGTTGTCACGATGATTTACAGTATACCTGAACGTGTGGAGATCATTTTCATATTTGGCTCCCAGAACCAGTGTTAGTTACGAGCAGCTCAAATATTTAATGAGAGGCATCCGGACAAACATGTAAGTCACGTGTACATCCGCGATTTAGTTGAAAAATTTAGAGAAACGGGATCAGTGCAAAATAAAAAAAGGGATGCCCCAAGATTACTGAATGAAGCAAGCCAAGTTGAGGTCCTTGGGCAATTTGCAATAGAGCCTACTGCATCAACACGTCAGGTATCTACAATGACAGGACTATCACGTGAGTCGGTCAGGAAGGTGTTGAAATTACATAAGTTTCGCCCGTACAAAACGCAAATTCTTCAAGAACTAGGCGATGATGACCCAGACCGACGAATTCAGTTTTGTGAACTAATGACTGAAAGAATTCGCGTTGAACCTAGACTATTGAAAAATATTTGTTTCAGTGATGAATGTACTTTTATGCTGAATGGCAATGTGAATAAACAAAACTGTCGGTACTGGAGTGATACGAACCCGCATCGATTTAGAGAAGGTCACACTCAATACCCTGAAAAACTTAATGTCTGGGCAGGGATATTAGGGGATGCTTTAATTGGCCCCTTGTTTATACCAGGCAATTTAAGTGGCGACATTTATCTGGATATGCTGGAAAACACCATCCAACCTTTAATTGTGCATGAATTAGAGAATCAACGGGATGACCAAGGCAATCTAGCTCTAGAAGAAGATTTGCTGCACTACCAACAAGATGGAGCACCTCCTCACTATGCAGCTGCAGTTAGGCACTGGTTGGATACTAATTATCCGAACAAATGGATTGGAAGGAGAGGTTCTATTGAGTGGCCACCGAGGTCACCAGACTTAACGCCACCTGATTTTTTTTATGGGGTTACCTCAAGTCAGTTGTGTATAAAACTCAACCTGCGTCACTTGGGGACTTGCGGGAAAAAATTACTCAAGCATGTCGCGCTATTACTAGAACAACATTTGTCAAAGTTCGTGCAGAATTTGAAAATAGGCTGTACTATTGTTTACAAAACAACGGAACCCACTTTGAACATTTACTTCATTGACATTTTCACAAATTTGTAGTTCAACAAAAACTTCATTAAATTTTCCTTTTAAGGCAAGGTTTTGTAATATTTATTCACCCTGTACCATTATTATTCATACCGTTGGATAGCATTTTTTGTAGGCTTTTCAATGATGTATCACAAGTAGGGGTCTGCCATTTAAACTTTTTCAGTTGGGGTAGGTGGGGCCTAGGGGGTTGATGGGGGCGAGTTCTTTTTTATGTTATTTTAGTGCCCCCTTCCTATCCTAGAAACGGTTTTGAGCATTTTTTGATATCATCTTTCGTTCGTGAGATATAGCCCATTGTAGGTTTTTAAATTGTCACACTGTATAAGCAAGCACAGCGGGAAAAACAGGGCAGTCGGAATCTAGCTTTGAAGTGCGCGAAGCTTGCTATATAAATCATTCGTGTTTAAGTCGTATGTAAATAAATAAAGTGTATTTGTTGTTAGAAATAGTTCCTGTTAGTGTATAAATAATTTGTGTTCCGCATTAATAGTTCTTGTGTTTTTGTAAATCGTTAAATTAAATTGCTGTAAATAAATGCTTAAAACAAGAAGCGGTGTATAATTTTTAATAGCCCAGAAGATAAATTGTAACAATAGGACAAACGTAAGATGAATTAATATCGGCCAGATTAAGGTGTACCTCATAATACAAACTCGGCTTGCGAGAACATTAGCTTATAACTCAAATTAAAAAGTACACATATACATTACAGATGACAATAGCTTCAAAAGGTGTTTGCTCCGTGGATGGAGAAACATTGAGTGCGTTCAGACACAAAGCTCGAGAAGCGAACTGTAGATACGGCCAAAGTTTCAAATATTGCCTCCGAAATTGTGGCGAGATTCGGCAGGTACGGTAGCAATCGAGTAAGGCACTCACTGTCCACAGTATTAAATGGATTTACATAAAGGAAAAATAGAAACCTGTTACCTAATTCCTTTGTTCAGTCCCTCACTGCCCACGAAGAAGTTTGCGTAGCTGGTAGAGAAATCGGGACTGGCAGGTGTTTTACAAGGCTCATATTAGGTCAAGATCGACGTCCTCAAAATGAGAATAGCGAATAACGGGAGGTCCGAACATGTGGCTATAATGAAAAAGCCCAATAAAACCACAGAATACTTTAAACACAGCAAGAGAAATGCTTCAGTTGACTTACCCCAAATTATTTTTGGACCACGTGAAGAAGTGGATCAGCAGAGAGCTTTAATCCTCCAGAATTGACGTGAGCTGAAATTTCTCAGTAAATTGCCAGGGTGCATAAGCCGCCCATATCAGCGAAGGCAAATTCCACTAACCATAAATTGCATGCACGCAATAAACTTGGCAATTTAAAAGGCGCTAAAACTGTTCGCTGCCACAGCATCGAACGGAAAGAAAGGAGGCTGTGAACCAAAGCTAGTTCATGTCTGTCAAATCTGTACTACAGCAGCCGGAATAACCTAAACTGCATGCACAGATCTGCGAAGTTTAAACAGGCACATTTTAAACGTAACAACGTATGATGCAAATCATGCCTTCATAATAATAGCAGTATATCATGTCATTAAAATATGAAAAATTCAGAAATAGAGTCCTTTCATTTCAAAACTGTCTCTACATTTGATGTTCAAAAAATTCTCTATGGAATTAAAACTACAGCCCGAGGTTATGATGATCTCAATATTAAGTTAGTGTTAATGAGTTGTCCTTATATTTTGCCTCACGTAACCCATATTATAAATTTTTGTTTAAAAAATGGTACTTTTCCGGAGACTTGGAAACAAGCGCTTATTTTGCCTATTCCCAAAAGTACTAACCCTGTTGAATTCAAGGACCTGCGGCCTATAAGCATCCTGCCTACGTTATCAAAGGTGCTGGAAAGGGTGGTAGAATCGCAGCTTCCTGAGCATTTTACAAGGTATAATATACTGCCTGAAACACAATCAGGATTTCGTCCATTACACAGCTGTAAGACGGCGCTGTTAAACATATCTGATGACACACTGAAAGAGACAGACAATAAAAAGACTGCAGTACTTGTTCTTATCGATTTAAAAAAAGCATTTGTTACAATAAACCATCAAAAACTTTTAGCAATATTACAAGCTATTGGTCTAGGTAGCAAAGCTATTGACTTTTTTCAGTGTTATCTAACAAGAAGGACCCACAGAGTAAAAATTGATGATAAAATGTCTGTCCCTGTCGGTGTGTCATCGGGGGTTCCACAGGGATTAATAATAAGTCCCTTGTCATACATACACTCTCTAGCTAGAACGACACAAGGAATTGTTGGTGGATCGTTTGAAACCATTGCTTCTGTGAATTAAACTAGCCCCTGGTACAGCATCAACCAATCAGAATCAGACTAGCGGACATGCGCAATAGGCAAGACCTCATACTGCAGTTGGACCGTTGGATTAATGAAGTAATTTGTTAAGGCATTTAACAAAGATGTTGATTGCTTCAAATACATTTGTAGATAATTTCTTGCACAGTTCTATAATGTACCTGGCTTGTTTTCGGAATTTTCAAATTTTATTTCAAAACCTCGCGAATGGTGTTTATTTAAACTTGACCAAGATTTGCTAAATTTAGTTTTAAACTGGTTACCTCGGGTAAAGCTCCAATACCCAGGAATCGTTCTACTTAAATGTATAAAACACAGGAATAACACAGTGTAAAAATAAATTGTATAATGTGTTTAAGTACATACAACATAATTCTTAGTTAATGAAAATTTTATGTACATATATATATATATATATATATATATATATGCGCAACAGGCTTTATAAGCCCAGGGCTTTGAATGTAATCTTCCTCCATTCCACTCTATCATTTATAATCCTCTGCCATTCTATCACTCCCAACTTCCTTAAATCCTCTTGTACACAGCTCTGCCAAGACCTCCTCGGACGTCCCTTGCGGTTCGTACCCCAAGGTTCTTCCATCACAATCTTCTTTGGCATTCTTGTGTCTGACATCCTTCCAACATGTCCCAGCCATCGTAGTCGTCCCTGCTTTACTACATTCACAATGTTGGGTTCCCCATAGATGTCCTCCAATTCCTGATTTGTACGTCTTCTCCATCCTTCGTCGATTTTAATGCCTCCAAAGATTCTTCTTAGTATCTTCCTTTCCCAGATTTTTAGCTTTTGGATGTCCTGTTGCCTTAGTGTCCACGTTTTGCTACCAAATGTCACAACCGGTCTTATAATCGTTTTATAAATACGCACTTTGACTTTACGCGAGACACTTTTTGCTGTTATCAGTTTGTGAACACTCGCTGCCGACCTCGATCCTGCTGTTATTCTTAGATCAATTTCACTACCGATGTCGTTACCACTATTCACTTCTGCTCCTAAATAGGTTACCGTGCTTGTTTGTGCAAATCTATATATTTTGTTACCTAGTGTGTTTGTCACTTTTAGTTCCTCCTTTTCTTGATTATTCGTTCTTCCTAAAATTATATAGTACGACTTTTTTTCATTGATTTGGAACCCACATTTACTAGCTGCTTCCTCTAACTTCTTTATACATGTCTTCAGTCCTTCTCTCGTTCTTGCCATTATTGTGACATCATTTGCGTATGCCATGACTTGATAGGAGTTCCTAAATATACTGCTGTCTTGTAATAACCCACTTTGTCTTAAAACAGACTCTAATACAATATTGAATAAAGTTGGAGCCATTGGGTCCCCCTGTTTAAGTCCAGTAGAGATGTTAAAGCTGTTCGACAGCTCGCCCTGGATCTTAACTTCACTACTAGTTTCAGTAAGTGTCATCTTAACTAGATGGATTAGTTTCTCGGGAAAATTAAGTTCTTGTAATATCCTAACGACCGCTTTTCTGCTCACTCTGTCATATGCTTGTTTAAAGTACATAAATATTATAAAATAAAATTCTTTTAGAGTATTAGTTCAGCTTGGGTCATTTTTGGGACGTTCGGCAACACACACTGCACGCTGGTTTAACCCGATTGCTGTCAATGGATCTTCTCAGAGAAAGTTCGAAGACGGAAGGCGCAGGTGATCTGTAGCTGGGATGTACTGTGACCGACAGATCTAAAACAGCAAAGATGGCGTTTTGTTATTTATAGTTGGCGGGCGGACAAATTCAATAGAAAGAAAGTGTTTTACGGTGGCTGTGATGTTCACGGCTAGTGTATTACGCCTCGATGGACGTGGTACATCTTTTGTGAATAAGTTTTCCACTAGGAATAATATAAACGGGACATTTTTATCTTATGAAAAGTTCCGCCTTTGATAGCTAGAATCATCGGCGAGCGCTGGAGGTTTTCGGTCCGGCAAGCGGGCTAATTTGCCTGCGTCAAGGCATCTGGATTACACCAGCGCCCTGGAGATCTGTCCTAATATTCAGTTAGGCCATTCAAATTTCTAGCACACCATTTATGCCGTAGGTAAATTTGATGCGGGGTCTGACGTTACAGTATCTACTTAAAACTAAAGGCAGAAATCTTGAATGGTTCTCAAATTCGAAAGTTAATTTCTTTCTTTCTTTCTTCTGTTTATCCTTTACCCTATCTGGGTGTCGGATATGAGGTCCAGTCCTTCCATTCCTTCCTGCTCCTTGCCATTTTTTTTATCTCTGCCACTGTTTTGCCTCTCTTTATACCGATTTCTTCGATTCTTTGTGTCCAGCGTTTTCTGGGTCTACCCTTCTTCCTTTTTCTTTCTCCTGGTGCTTCTATGATCTTTTTTAGTAGCGATTTTTCTTCTTTTCTTATTATATGACCATACCATCTTAGTTGTTTCCTTTCTATGAAGTCCATTATTCCTTCTTGTCTTAAAGTTTGTCTTATTCTTTCATTTGTCTCTCTGTCCCATTTTGTAACTCCCTCAATTCTTCTCAGGAACTGCATTTCTGCTGCATTGATCTTGCTTTCGTGCTTTTTGTTTATGGTCCATGTCTCGCTGCCGTAAGTTAGTGTTGGTCTCGCTATACTATTGTATACTTTCAGTTTCACTTGCTTGTCTACTTCTTGTTTCTGTAATATTGCTTTGTTTATAGCATAATATACGTTCCTTGTTTTCTTTATTCTTTGTGCAATGTCGACTTCTATTCTTCCATCATCTGTTATTACTGAGCCGAGATATTTGTAACTACTTCTATTGTTATCCCATTTATTTCTATAGTTCTTATTATCTCAGTGTTTTTGTTATTTATAATCATCATTTTTGTTTTGTTAGTATTTACCTCCATTCCCATTTTCTCCATTTCCTCGTTCCAAATTTTAACCAGTCCCTTCATTTTATTGTGAGTATCTGCTATTAGTATTATGTCATCTGCGTAGATTAAACTATCTACTTTGATTGACCTTAGTTGGTGATGTCCTAGTTGTGATTGTAGATGTTTTGATTACTCTCTTGTATTTAATAAAATTTTGTTCATTACAGTTATGAATAGGAGTGGGCTAAGACTATCTCCTTGTTTTAATCCTTTTGTCATGTGAAACGTGTCGGATACTTGTCCATTCATCTGTACTCTTCCTTTGACTGTCTGGTAGATGTTCTTAATGTTTCTTAAGAGTTTTCTGGGTGTCTGTAATTCTATAAGGTACTTCCATATGTTACTTCTTTTTATATTATAGAAGGCGGCTTTCAGGTCTATAAATGTGACGAACATTTCATTTCCTCTTTCTATTGTTCTTTCCATTATATTTCTTATTATATGTATGTTGTCCATTGTTTGTTTACCTTGTCTGTATGCTGCTTGTTCCTCGGCCAGTTTGTGTCCTATGCAGTGTGTAAGTTTCTTTTGTAGAATCTTCGTGTACATTTTGAAAACTGTAGAAGATAGGCAGATTGCTCTATAATTATCACAATTCCCAGTTTCTCCTTTTTTATAGATGGGTATGATTGTATTATTTTCCCAGTCCTTTGGAATTTGCTCTCCTTCCCATGCTTTTTTGAATAATTCGTGTAACCATATCTTTCCTTTCGGCCCCATGAATTTTATCATTTCTGCCTCGATACCATCTGGTCCACCTGCCTTGCCCAGTTTAAGTGAAGCAATTGCCTCATCCACCTCTGACATTTCTAATTCGTTTTCCTGTGGTTCTTCACCTATTTCGTCGTATTCGTCTTGCTCTTCTTGTTGATTTCGGTCCTCTTCGAGTTTTTCTTTGTAGTATTCCTTCCATACTTGTAGAATTTCAGATATTTCCGTTTTTAATTCGTTTTTTTTGTTCCTTATTCCTCTTACTTCTCGTTCTTTATTTCCTCTTAACTTTTTTACTATACCCCAAAAGTGCTTATTATTTTTTGTATATACTTCCTCCATTTCCCTTCCAAAGTCTTTCCAGCATTGAATTTTTGCTTTTCTTATTTCTCTTTTGGCCTTGTTTCTTTTCCCTATGTAATCTTCTCTGTCCTCTTGGTTTTTAGTTGTTATATATTTCTTCCACGCTTCCTTCTTCTCTCTGATTGCTTTTTTTACTTCTTCGTTCCAACATCTTGTTCTCTTAGTGTTTTGTTTCACTTTCTTTATTCCACATATCTTTTTAGCATTTTTTATCAGCGTATCTTTGAATATTTTCCATATTTCTTCTACTGTTCCTTCCAATCTTTTTATTTCAAATTTTTCTAGTTCGTCATCTGTATTTTCCTTGTACTTTTCTGCACTTTCTGTATCTTTTAATTTGTAGATTGGTATTCTCTCATATTCCTTTTTCTCCTCCACTGTAATATTTATTTCATTCATTATTGCTCTTATTAATCTGTGTTGTGTGGAGAGTTCCGCTTCTCCTATTGTTTTCACTTCCTCTATTATTTGTTCTAATTCCCTCGTGTATACGATGTAATCTATCAGACTTCTTGCCCCTCGTTCTTCCGCTACATATGTGTACTTTTCTTCTAATGGTTGATACCAAAAAGTGTTTCCCACTATTAAATTGTTTGTTATACAGAATTCCATCATTTTTCTTCCATTATTATTTTGTATCGTTTCGCCGAATTTTCCCAAACTGCCTAATCCTGTGTTTATATTGCTTCCTACTCTTGCGTTCCAATCTCCTATTATTAATATTTTGTTACACTTTTCTTTCGCTCTGTCTATCATCTTCTGTAGTTGTTCGTAGAATTCTTCTCTCATGTTGACTTCTGCTCCCTCTATCGGCGTGTATATTTGTATTATATATACCAACTGTCCCAGATCTACTTCTATTGCTATTATTCTTGAATTAATTGGTTCTATTTTTGTTACCCTTCTAATTAGTTTATCGGCAATTATGATTCCCACTCCTTCCTTACACCTTTGTCCTGGCTCTATTCCTGAGTAGTATAACGTATAGTCATGGTTTAATTTTATATTGCCTTTTCCTTGCTTCTTCGTTTCACTAATTCCTAGTAAATCTAATTTAAATTTTCTCATTTCTTCCGTTATTTCTACCTCCTTTCCAGTTAATGATGTTATATTCCATGTCCCTATGTTTATTTTGTTCCATGATCTTATTTTTGTTTTTCGTTTCTCCTTTTCTGTGTTTATGTTAACTTTATTTTGTTTATGTTTAGTTGTTTCTACTTTTTCGTCTTTGTTTGGTATTGTTCGAGATTCTTTATATATCAGTTCGCGTTTCAAGGCATTTATTGTTGCTTCCGTTGGTTTTTTGATTTTTATTTGTTTTATTGTTTCCCCTATCTTTGTTAATTGTCTTTTTCCGTTGCCTTCCGTCATCGCCTGATCTGTCCTGTTGCTAGTCCGTTCTATTGGTTTTTTGGAGCGTATTGATTACGTCCCATTTTTGTGATGTTCCTGAGTGTTTTGTTGAATTCTTCATTCGCTTTGTGTGATATTTCGTTCCTCATAGGTGCTAGCATAGTTTGTGTGTAATTTTTCTTCTTTGGTACTATCTTTTTGGTGGAATTTGCTTCCTCATCATCGGTAGATCTATTCCTTTTCTTGTTTTCTTCTGCTTCGTTTAAAAATATTGTTTCATTCTCTGCTGCGCTTTGTCTAACTTCATCTTCTATTTTCCCCGGGTTTTCGTTTGCCTCCAAGTCCTCAATTCCATATTCTTCGTTATTTATCATTAATTTGTTTCTCCATATTCTTGGTCTGTCTCCTTTTTCCTTTGCGGCCTTACAGTGCTTTATTAGGATTTTCTTTTCTTCTTGTTTCTTTTGTGTTAGATCATTACTTAGCCATATCATTGTTCCTTTTAGCTTTTTCGCATTTTTGAGTATTTCCCTTTTTATGTTCCAACTAGTAAGCACCGCTAAGATTGGTCTCTTTTTCCCTTCTTTGTACTCTCCTAATCTTATTACTTTTTCTACTTCTGTATCTGCGTTTACAGTAATCTCTATGCTATTCATCAGCTGTATAAATTTCCTCTTGGTGCTTTCTGGCGCTTCGTTTGGCTCTTCTTCCACTCCGTAACAAACTAGATTCCTCTTTTTTATCTCTTTCTCAAGGGTGTATATTCTTCTTTCTTGTTTGTTGACCGTTTCTTGTAGCTTGTTAATTTTGAGTTCCTGTTTTTCGATTATTTTTTCTCTATTTTCCAATGCTTCTCGTAATTGTTTTATTTCTTCATTGTTTCTGTCGCTGCTCTCTACACTTTTCCTTATGTCCTCATTCATTGCCATTACTTGGTTTTGTATGGCTTGTAACAGGGGTGATCTGATGGCCTGCGCCCTTAAATTGAGAAAAATTCAGAAAGCCCGGAAAATAAAGCAATTATGAATAAAGACACACAAACTCAGGAGTCATGATGTAATGTAATAGGAAGCCAGATGCCAGCAAATGATTACCATTCTTATTATTGTTATGACGCCGGGCCGAGCACCGTGCCTGGAAATAATAATATTTGGGTTAAATGTAATAGAAGATTATGGATAAAAAACGTAAGGGTGACGCTGAAAGATTGCGCGATAAAAAGAAAAAGATGTTGCAAACGGAAGCCGAAAAGTGTGTAAAATTAGACAGTTTTATTAATAAACCCAGTTAAGTGACGGAAAAATTTAGCATTGTTCAGACTGCTACTCCAAGTGAACGTTCTACGAGCAGTACTGCAAATGAGGTTGACTATACCACAGAATATATTAGGGTGGAGACAGAAGAAACGGAAACCACCAGTAGTAGTACATCAGTTTCCACCAGCCTACAGATAAATCAAACAATTTTAGAAAATGTTCAAGTGGAAGAAGTGTCTCGGGAAGTGTTAAACTTATTTGTGAAACCAAAAGAATCTGATATTGATTTATTTCTCAAGAAGTATCCACAACAAACATTTAATGATACGACGCTACCATTCCCCGCATAAAAAGCTTTTTTGCGTGAAAATGGGTACAATCGGAAGTGATTAAGTTATGATTCAGAAACTTTTAAACTCTTTTGTACTCTATGTTTATGTTTCTGAAAATCGTGCAATAAAAATTCTTTTTGCGACTGGGCTGACGATTGCCGGCATATTTACTAAAGAATTAAAGAACATGAGCTTAGTAGAGCTCACGAAAATTGTGTTGAATCATATATTATGAAGTCAAAAAATAAAGACATCAAAAGTATTCTATTTCATGATCAAAAAAGTCTCAGAAACGAACAAGTTAAGAAAAAGCGCCTAGTTCTAGAAAGAATCATTGATATTTTAAAAGTTATTGGAAAACAAGGTGTCAGTTTTCGAGCGAAAAAAAAATGAAGGAGCTTATACATTGAACGATCCCAACTTGGACCATGGCAATTTTTTGAACTTAGTGATTCTTCTTGGTAAATATGACTTAGTAGTAAGAGAGCACTTGACAATTGTAACTGATAAAAGTAAAGAAGCACGGGATCGTTACAAAAATCAGAACCAAGTTTGAATAAACGCAAACGAGGTAGGGGAAATTTGCCGACACTTTTGTTAAATAACACAATGGGTCTTATTATTCGAACAATTTCCTAATTAATTAAAGATAGTCTAGCAACTGAACAGAAAAGCAAAATTGTTTTCTATGGAACTTGACACCACGCAAGATATATCAGTTAAAGATCAGTGTTCCATAATTATTCGATATGTGTTAGATGATGATATTAAAGAATGCCTGCTTGCTGTAGAATGTTGCAATGATTCTTCAGAACAAGGCTTCATGAATTTAGTCCAGAAAGTCCTAGATAACAATAATTTGAATGTCAAAAATTGCATAGGAAATGCCACCGATGATGCAGCAAATATGAGAGGCCAATATAATGGCTTTACGGCTTAGTTAAGTGAAAATTCTCCTGGACAAGTTCATGTATGGTGTTACAGTCATGTGTTAAACTTGGTATTAAGTGATGCCACCCAGGCTCCAATTGCAGCCCCTGCGTTTTTCAATCTATTGAACAGTTTTGCAGTCTTCTTTAAAGAATCCATAAGAGAATGGACATGTGGCGTGATCGGGAAATAAATCAACCCAACAACAGATTGCAAACAATGATGAACACATCACCTAAAATTTCTTTTAATTATACAGCGTGTCCCATTTGTTCTGGGCGCTACTTGATCTATTCAAGTATAACCTCCTGTTAATATACAGGGTGTTTCAGAATAACTGTTTCTAATTCTCAGAATTGAGAGAGGGCATGTTATTCAACACTTTTTAATAATAAACTAGTGTTCGCAAATACTTCCGTTTCGATATAATACGACATTAACGAATTGAGTACTTGAAATAATCTCAATGTTAAAAGTAACGATTTTATTGATTTCAAGCGGTTGCAGTTTTTATTGATATTTAAAAAATGGTATTACACAAAAATTATAAGAATTGTTCAAAATTATGGCCGCCATTGTTGACACACAAGGTATAACGATGTGTGATTAACCGACGAATTTTTCGAAATATCTGCGGACGATCACGAATGTCATCAAAAGCAAGAATAATTCGAGCCACTAACTCCTCTGCTGTGTCCACAGGTGTCGCATAGACGAGTGATTTAATATGACCACAAATACAAAAATCAATTGGAGTCATACCTGGCGAACGTGCAGGCCAAAGAATAGGACCTTGTCTCCCAATCCATCGGTTTCGAAATTGTGCATTTAAATAATCTCGAGCATTTAAACCGAAATGCGCTGGTGCACCATCATGTTGAAAGACTCAATTCATTAATGTCGTATTATCTCGAAACGGAAGTATTTCCGAACACTAGTTTATTATTAAAAAGTGTTGAATAACATGCCCTCTCTCAATTCTGAGAATTAGGAACAGTTATTCTGAAACACCCTGTATATATTCAGATTCTCTGGAAGAAATAAGAGTCACTTTGTTCAAGTTTTTCCATACTGTAAATCAGTATCTAGTTATCAGAAGAAAAAATCTGGTGTGATACACTCACACAACTTCCTTTTACAGTGATCTTATAATTAGTCAAAAATTTCATTTTTAATTTTTAAGTAATTGTCAAAAATTTTCAAAAATTACAAATTCTATAAAAACGGTACAAAATAGAGCATTAGTTGAAGAGACAAATTTTCTCTAAAATTTTAAGCTGAATTCAAAAATATAATAATATACCGGGTGTTCTAGTTAAAATATGAGTTAATAAAAAAATAGAAAAAACAAGAGGAGCCCACTTTAGAAGTATTCAACTGGAAAGTCACCTAGCTCACATCAATACACATTAAAAATGTAATAAAAACGTAAAGTTTGAAAAAAATCGTTTGAACCGTTTTTGAAAAAATCGAAAAAAACTGAAAAATCACAAGAGTAAATACCTACTTCCGGTTATGCGATTTTCTTGAAAAGCTTGCTGTCGCATCTACATAGTACACAAAACTTATATATGAAGTTTCAACGCCACACCTTTTTTCATTTTTGAGATATTCTGTTCACAGGCAGACAGACACACACAGGCAGACAGACAGACAGACAGACACACAGACAGACCAATGAAAAAAAATATGTTTTTTTGGGGTCAGGGGGCTCTAAAACGTGAAGATCTGTTGAAAAGTCAATTTCGAATTTTTGGGGCGAATCCAATACTTCCTTTATCGTAAAAGGAAGTAAAAATAACCTTCTTCGAAAATTTAGGCTAAAACGGGGTGTTACAAGGAATTTCATCACATAAGATCTTTTGATAAGAGAATAACGAAACCTTAAGAAAGGTTTCCGGGTGTATTATGGTGTAAGGGTCATATCCAGATTTTTGTAACAGCCTGACAAAACTACAAGAATGTCAATTTCTTGAAATGAAACGTGTGAATTTTTTCACTTTAGGTATAGAACATAATTTATAACAATTAAAGCACATATTAAAATACGTTCCCGCACAATGGAAAATTTACACCGAGTTTCATTTGAAAGAATTGCCTTTCTTGCAGTTTTAGGAAGCTGTTATAAAAAAATGAGTACGGCATAGGCAAAAAACCTTAAGTATACCACAGAAGATCGTATGATATGAATTTTCTTGTAACACCCCGTTTTTGTCTAAATTTTCGCAAAACATTTTTTTTCTGAAAAGTATCGATCGAAAACAAAGAAAATGACCTTTATTTTCATCAGGTAATCTAAAAAATATATAAACAGGATGCTCTATTTGAAAAAATGGAGTTAGGTGCCACCCAGAATTAAATGGGACACCTCAAATTATTAGAAATAATTTTAAGTGACGCAGAAGTTGCTTAGGTGAAACTTTTATATGTAATAACAAGAATTTTTTCATATATTTTCAATAAGATGGGCTACAGAGCTCGGACTCTTAGGTAGGACACATGTACGCAATAATTGGTTTGGGCCTGGCCTGCTCTGCTTTCTAGTCCCGGCCTGCATTGGTTCTGCCAGCACGCCCCTGGCTTGTAATGTTGTTCCTATTGTGGCTAGTTCCGCCATGTCTGCTTTGCTTTCCTAAATTAACTTTGCCTGTTTCTTAATTATTAGCTTGAATTGCTGTTTTCTGTGTTTACGAGTTTTATCTGCCAGTCTTTTATTGTTAAATCGTATTGTGTTGCAATCCGCCCTCTCCAAGAACGCCTCGATGCGGTCCTGTTTTGTGTGTCGTATCTCGTTGCTGCGCCGCGCAAAGCGCACGCCCCGGTCGACCCGTCGAAGGACGCGCACTTATCAGCAGCAGCCGGCTATCCTATTTCTCTGTAAACACTTCTTATGTGCTACTCCTACCTTGTTGGTTGTTTCTTAGGCCCCTTTCAGACGACACGACTTTTAGCCGTGCGCCGTATACGGCACAGTGCCGTGCATTCCAAAGATGCGCCGCAGAGCACACGACTTTTCGCCGTGAATATGACGGCGTGTTATGGGTCGTGATGTATCAGGGTGTTTGTATATCGCTAGACAGCTTGTAACTCATTAATAATAGATATTTAAAAACTTTTTTTGTTTTAAATACTAGTATTCGGTCTACAAACTGTCATAAATCAGTTTAAGTCATGGCTTCCTATTTTTGCAACACGACTTTGGTTTTTTTTAATGAAACACTCCTTATATTTGTAGATATTTGAAATCAGCGTAAAAATACTTTGAAAAATGCTCAAACAAAAATTTTAGAACTCATTATTTTTTTAAAATAAAAAAGTATTTAGTTCAAGTAGGCCATGACTTACATAAAATTATTAAACATCGAACAACGAAAGCAAAAGAAACTCCACTTGGCTCCGAATATTCCTCATGGCCGAATTATCGCATCAAACGCACTAAAACAATTTAAAACTTTGTTTTTTAAATGGAACAATATGAGTTTCATTAAGCAGTTGAAAACTACAACAAGAAACTTTCCAACCATGATCCATATTCGCCATTTCATTTCGCATTTAAAAAATTATTTTATTTTAAATATATTGCGAACATAATTATTTCATTTAAGAAACATAGTTTTCATTTGTTTTAGTACGTGTGCTGCGATAATTTGTCCCTGAGGAGAGCCAGGTAAACTTTCTTTTGCATTTCAGCACTGATTTAAAATATTTAAAAATGTACAGGGTGTTCCATTAAAAATACCAAAGTCGTGTATCAGTACGCAAAAATAAAAGGTCATGGTTTAAATTAGATTACAATTTGTAGGCTACGTACTGGTATTTAAAACAAAACCACGTTTTTTCAATATCTCTATTATGAACGATGTTACGATTTATAAACACCCCGTATGTAGGCTTCTAATCGTATCTCACTATTCAGTATTGTGTAATAGATGACTGAGAATGACTCAATTACATTAGAATGTTAATAGCAACATTCGAATAAAGTGCAAGAACAACTCATTAGACGAAATACCAATGTGAGAGACGCCATCTCACCGGCGGAAAGTCGTTCCGTCTGAAAGGCTCCATATACCACAATGTATATCAAGACGCCGTGTACGGCACGGCGCCGTGTCCGAGCTTGATAAACGCCGTGGTGTTCACGGCGGCCGTGTACGGCTTAAGTCGTGGCCGTCTCGTATGAAAGGCTCCATATGAATCAATAGTCTTCAAAATGCACGGCACTGTGCCGTACACGGCGCACGGCGAAAAGTCGTTTCGTCTGAAAGGGGCCTTACAAGGGGTTTTGCTTCTCTTATCTGCGTTGTTTACACTTTTGGAGATTAGTTTGGCACTTGCTTATATTATATCGTAAACAAAATTCCGCACTCTTAACACTGCTATCATTTTACCTTTCCAGGTCCGGACTCGAAAGTTAATTAAAAGATTCAAATTACACAAAGTGTATGAATGGTGTTAAGCTTCTGCCTGGTGTAGCTTTGTCGCAGTTCTTAAGACCTTTTTGGGAAACCACTGATGGAACACATGATGGCAGATTACAGCTAGAGCCTCCAACGCGATTATCTTGATTAACGACATAGAAGAAAATCATACAAGCCTTGCATTTCTAAGCGCTGATTGTAATCTGAATCAGTTCACTTTTTTTTTGTTATTATTATCTATCAACTATATCATTTGTTTGCTTTTGTATGGTTTAAGACAGTTTCCATGTGGTTCATGGGTAGTTTATGCGTCACCATTGAGGTATTGGATTTTGCATGTTTTTCAATGGGGCTCTCAATGATTACAAAAATTATAGCCAATTTAGCAAAATTAATGCCATATTCAGAATCAGCGACACAAAGTCACCCTAATTTCATTGGCAAAAAATTACTGTTGCCCTGTTTAAGTATTAAAATAACGTCGTAACAAAGCTTTTCTAAAATTTTGCTAAAAGCAGAAAGTTTTGAAATGGGTCTATAGTTTTGGACGAAATTTGTGTTGCCTAATTTATGTATAGCTGCTACTAGAGTGTTTTTCAACATAGAAGGACAGCAACCTTCAGATATAGAGTTTTAGATTATTTCCAAAGATTCTGATAAAGAAATTGCACAATTTTTAATTGTCATGTTATTTAACCATAATCTTCTGATACTTTTTTTTATAAATTTCCCTAACAACTACCGTTGCCCCCCGGAGCCGCTCACGCATTGCTTCAGGGGCGCGTGCGGCACTTAAACCTAAGCCTTAATTAAATGAAAATCTAGACCGCCCGTGCCGGAAGTTGAACTCCGAACTGCTCCGGCTCGAGCGATCCATGATTTTCAGGGTGACTTCGACTGCAACGGTGATCGCCGCTCGCCTACCGAAATGATGTTTTCTTATACGAGAAAATGGAAAACAATATTTATTTCCCAAAATAACGGAGTAATACGATTGTTACAACAAGGTTCAAGTTAAAATGTAAGAGTAGAACTGCACTCATTTACTACAATTCTAGTTTATATAAAGCTGACTAATCATCTTATCACTACTGTAGGTACCTACATTGATCATTGGTCACAATACGTATACTGTGATTAATATTAATATTAATACATAACTCCGATGTCTCACCTGCTGCCACCTACTGTGTGCAGTTGTAACTTAGTAACTCAACGGCTGTTAGCATAAGAAGTAGGCCAAGACCATGTTGGGTGCGGTTAATTATTCATGCACAATTGTGTAATTCCAATCTTACAATAAAGGCCAATTAAAACTGCGGCATTATTTAATTTCTAATATTAATAAATATATTAGGTATATTATCAGATCCACTCCCTTTGTTTATATCAAGAGCTTGGAGTAGTGATATTATTCCATTTTTTTTTAAATTACAAACCATTTGCACATGCCTCACTTTTAGTAACTGCACCTGTTCCAGAGTTAACAGTATAGACTGAGCTGAAAAATTTTGAAATTAAGTTACATATCTCCTCACCGCTAGCTGCAATTTCATTGTACAATTTGACACTAGAAGGAATTCTGTCTTGATTTTTTCTGTCTTTTATGTAAGATCAAAAATGTTTTGTATTGGCACGTATATTACTTTCGTTGTTTTCAATGAAGTGTCGGTAGCAATCTCGCATCCAAAGCTGATTTATATATTTTTATACCTACGATGAGGTTTATTTTTTCCTTTTCTCAGCTTGATTAGATCCCATAAAAACCAGTTAGGAAAATTATGATTACGTTTAGTATACTTTGATACATATTCTGCTATTAAACTATTTAACACAATGGAAAATGTTGCCACAACCTCATCCACATTTTGACACCCCGGTTCGTCAGTGCAATTTATTAAAAGAAGTCTACTGTGTATGGCATTGTAATTGCCATTCCTGAAATCGTAAGACTTTGAGACCGGTTTATTTGCAGAATTCATTTTCTACTCTTTATGAGTCTAGAAACGCGTAGTAGGTAGGCAACCGTTGTTCCGCCAAGTGCATTCATCAGCCGCTAGATGGTGGGAGAGAATTTGTATTATTTGCGGAAAAAAAATCGTTTGATTTAAGATATCGATTTGTTTCTGAAAGTATCGGCCTGCTTCCCGAACACTTCTTACAGGTACTCCTTACTACACTTGATGCACCACATGTGAAACAAAAACGTCTCGTTTGAGGTTTAGAACACCTTGCAAAATTGTTACCGATCTCCAGACAATTCCAACAGCTTCAGATGTGACCACAGTCTCGAATGGATTCAATACGAGCCTGGAAAAGTCTTACTATTTATTAGACGGATAAGCTAAGTCGGGTTCCAATTAATCAACCTTATTGGCTGTAGGAATTCGAAAACTAGTAGTAAGTTCATTAGTAGCTTCCGATTTTTTGCATAACTGCAACAATTTAGAAAAAATTCTGTAAAGCAACCTTCTGAATGAAAATTGGGTCGATGTTTTGTCCAATCACGAACAATTTCTCTCGCTTCGAAGGTGGGTGAGACAACCGAGAAAACAAGTTTACCATACAAATGAAATAATTCCCAACTTTCTTTTGAGGACCCTGGATACGCTCTCTGATCTCATTCCACAGTTCGGTTTCATAATCGAACGGCAAATATTCCTCTCTCAAACAACGGATGAAGTCGTCCCACTAGTTGATCTGACCACTGACAGAACGATATCAGATGAATGCGCTACCACACAACAAGTCGATAATGACATTTTTGAAGTCCGCTGGAGCGAGCCCTCGGGCGAACCATAACTCTTCAACTCTCTCGATGAAAGCATTTACGCTAAGTCCAACGTTATCCCCACTGAAAAAATACCCCACTTGTGGACTAGTACAACCTGACAGCTGGCATTGAAATTCCTCGAAGGCGGCTGACTTAACAACAACAGAAGTGGAAGAACTCCCCACTCCTACTGGAACTGAAGGTTCTGCTATCTAAAGTGTCTTCAATATAATTAAGTTGATCCACCATGTTGTTGATAGACTTCTCAAGGCTTGCCTCCTTATCTGAAATCACCAACCTACTCAAACGTTTATACAAATGACGAAGTTTGTATGAGATAACCCTACATTCATTCTGCTTCGGAGACCTAATTGTACCAATGAACTCAGTCAATTCAGTAGTCTTCTTATCGCAGATCTCTCTCCTTCGCGATATCTGTCACTGAAAGTTCTACAAATTGCTCCTTCCTTAAAAACCCCTTTAGCTTCTTCCTCATAGTAGTCATAACTCTCCATTCAAACTGGTACAACCCAATAAGTTGTTGAAACGACCTACTTGTATGTATATTGAAATCGCCGGTGCAAAAAAATTATCTACTATGGATATGATGTCAGTTATGCTGTCTTCAATCTCGTCACAAAATTGTTTGTAATTGGTATTGGGTGGTCTATAAATTACCCCTACAGCAATATGGTTTTTATGAATTGTTAGTTTTATTTATAGTTGCTCAAATAAATATATATGACATACGAGTAAATTGATTCGTGTAAAATTAAAATAATTTTTTTCTACTCATGCATATGAATGTAGCTGTAACGTGCGGGTTGTTATGGAAATGAATAAACAATCAACTGCTTGCCCTCAAGAATGTTCGCAATTTTGGTTTTTACAACCAAATCAACTGCGCTAAGAACTGTCGGATGCTAAATTAATTTGTAAGTTTTGCATGATGTAATATGAATTTAACATTTTTTATGTTCATAGAAAAAAATGTATTTAGTACTCGCGATAAAATAGAAATTGCTGCTGATGCGGATCGTGGACAATTTTTCATCTCACAAAAAAACAGTATTTTCATCACGCCGGACACCACTCCATGCTGTGTGAAGCACGACCGTCGATCCAAGGAAGCCACGTGCCGCTCGCGGACAACGTACGTTACCGTAATAACTTGTTATTGTTGTATAAATCATGCAGTATAGGTATAAATAAATAGTATATTCTAACGGACTCTTTCATTAACACACCCATCAACTACAATTGGTGATCCCGCAAAGTAATCACGCAGCGCGATTGCAAAACACGAGTGATAAGCATTCAGTGCCAAATACGAACAGTAAACGTATAATAAACGCGAGTGCAAGATGTCCGAAAACAATACAGAAACGGAAATCTAATGGATCCAAATGAGGATACCATCATTCTGGCTGAGCGATTTACAAATGTGGTTCGCACAAGTAGAGAGCCAGTTACACATCAGCGGAATTATCAACAACGAAACCAAATTCGGGTACATAGCTGGTAATCTCAAAGTTCAATACTCCAGCGAAGTAAGAGGTATTTTAACAAACCCACCCTTGCATAGCAAATACAACAAAATCAGATCGGAGCTAATCAAACGACTAGGCCAGGGATGGCGAACCAATGGCACGCGTGCCATTAATGGCACGCGGCAAAATAATTTGGGCACGGCTTTGATTAAGAAATTTAGGTACCTCATCGAAACAATTTATTTGTTCGTCTACATTTGAAGTCATAGCAACAAAGTTCATTGTGAACAAGGCTACCCGTGCCGGAACGGCAACAGACTGCGCGACAGAGATAGGTAGATTTCGCGCGAATTTCTGACCGAACGGATGGGAGTGAGCTAGCGCGGGCGACGTGGAGGGACGACGAGAGGGGGGCTGTTACGCTTAGTTTGTAGTTCGCATGCAGTATTTGAAATAACTAGTTGGATTTTACTTTAAGCATTTATTTTGTAAGTTCTCCCCTGAATCGTTAGGCAGCCCTATTCACATTTATTTTTAAATATTGAATAAATTTTTCCCTGCGTAGCTAGGCAACCCTATTTTCATCTTGTGATAAAATTTTTCAGCAAATTACAGCTATGTTGCTATCAATTTAGACCAATCTGCATTCCAATAGTTTTTCTGGTGGTCCTTTTCCAAGTTTTGGGAGATTTTGATAACCTGAGTTGAATTGCGTGTGGTAGTATTTCTCGACCTTTTCATCCCAGCCTTCGCTTGAATAAGTTGGTTGCCCATCGGCTTCGTGCTTTACCAGCTTAATTATAGCTTGGTTCATTTGTGAGGGAGAATTTGGAAGCAATGAAAGCCCACTGAACGTTAGGATAATTGTTAATGGTTGCAATCCTTACGTTCACTACGCTCTTGCGGAATTTTGGGGCCCACTTTCGTTGTTTGCACGGCACTCCAGGCTGTCCGCCACCTCCAGGTTAGTCTTCTTCAGCTCCCGCCGTTTAGCTCGGTTATGTACCGAGGAATATGTATTTTTAGCCTATTTCTATCTGGCATTATTTGATGGCACGTCATGGTCACATTAATCATTTCTTTAGAAAAAATGGCACGTAGATTAATAAAGGTTCGCCACCCCTGGACTAGGCACTAGTCAGGAACAGAGGACCTACCAACTACTGGAGCGAGAAGAACTTGGGGAGCGTAAACCTTCGGAATTCTGAAGACATCCAATACCTAGCGGAACTAGCAGTACCTGACGCCTTACTCAGATCCATTTGGTCAGACCGACTTCCCCAGAACATTCGATCAATACTTGTAACACAAGCAAAAGCTGGCTTAAACGACGCAGCTGAACTAGCAGACGCCATCATGAACACCATGACATTCCGGGCACACGAAGCAAAGGCTTCAATGCTAAACGACGCTATAAAAACCCTAGTCGATGAAATAGCCCAGCTAAAAATCCAGTGGCAAGATAGAGCTAGAAGCCGATCACGCCAACAAGGAAGAGAGAGAAGCAAGTTCAGAAACAGAAACTTTGACACCTCTTGATATCACTACAAATTCAGAGAAAAAGTGGGAAAATGCGCACTACCATGTAAAGCTGCCACCAACCAGGGAAACAAACCGAGTAGTCGAAAATGGCGGCAAACGACTCGCACGATCACAAAAACCGCCTTTTTATAACTGACCAAACATCCAACGAATGATACATAGTGGACGTCGGCGCTGACGTGTGCATATTTTCCAAACACCTGCTGAAGGAAAGACGACAAGTCACATCATACAAGCTGTACACTGCTAACAACATCGAGAACAACACATACGGATTCTTCAACTTGAACCTTGACCTCAAGTTAACGAGAAGCTTTCTATTGCGATTCAGAGTGACAGAAACACAGAAACCAATAATTGGAGCAGATTGCCTTTCGTATTACGGACTATTGGTAGATATGACAAATCATGGACGAATACAAACCTCTCGATTGGAGGACAGCACGCCAACAGCAAACAGAGCACCAAAATTAGCACTATCAGCAATACAACGGTATACCACGCAATTCTAAAAAGATTCCCAGACATTACCAAGCCGGAATGCCCATGTTCCCACGACATTCTATACAGCACCACACCCACACATCAGATGGACCACCAGTATCAAGCAGACCTCAAAGACTCGCGCCAGAGAAACTCAGATTGCCAAGTCGGAATTCTAACTCATGGTGTAACTAGGCATTGCGCGACGGTCAAAAAGTACCTAAAGAGAATACAGTGTAATATCTGACCCTTCTCATAAGGGTTGTTAAACTCTACGTTCGTCGGGTAGCTCAAAGTCGTAGGGGGTTTCCCTCAGATATATGATAATTTAGCATACAAAAACACCATCGGAATACATTTAAACAGTTTACTATGTTTACCTACGATACATTTCAGTAACAGATATTTCCAAAGTTCATTTACACAAGAAATAACAATAAACCCGTGTGGACTGCTGGAGCTGATAGCCGGCGTCCTTATCTGCACGAAGCGCCAGGCGTTGCACGTGCGGTTGATAATGGTCCTTGCGAAGTAGCTGGAATCAAAACCGAGTTAAACGGTCTGCCAATTATACAATAAATCATATCACGGCTCTAGAGATTTTACTGATAGTGCAGGGGGTGAAGCCCGCCTCTAAATTCATTTAGGGGTGTCCGGAGACGGTTAAGCTAGAAAGGCCGCATTGCGTTAACAAATATGATTTTAATTTCAGAGTCCGAGCGCCGACCAAATATTGCCGCTTTTCCTCCAAAGCGGGCCGGGGAAATCTCGCGCTCTCGGACTATATTACGACTGGCAAATTTAAATTACAACGACTGCTAACTTTGAGCACGGACGGTTTCAAATATGAATCAAAATACAAGTCTAAAGCTTGAGTGCGGGCTGTTTTGATTACGTCTGGAGATTATAATGAATGCTAGTTTAAAGTTCAGGTGCGGATTATTTTAATTCTGAATTGAAATTATCAGGAATACAAATTTACAGGTCGGATGCGGGTTATTTTAATTAGGGCCGTATATTTCGGCTGGGGAGAATCGATGACATCTAGATATTTATTTTGACAAGCCACTAGGTCAAACCACGATAAACAGAGGACAGTCAGGCGGGTTTTCACCACTGAGTCGAATTCTTTTTAGTGGCGACTGCGAGATGTTTCCCAAAATAATTCACTAGGTCAAATCTACTCTCGGGGAAGTTAACTAATTAATAAGTTACTGGGTCGAAACAACTTATTATCTAGCTTGCTAAGTTCGGTCGGGCGGAATCTCCTGAAGAGAGCTGGTGCTAGCAGGAAAAATCTCCCTTTAGTCGAACGGGACGGTCAGGATTGGGGGATCTGGGACTGGGGAAATCGGTCTGGAAAGTCTCGGAGTCGGAAGGGAAAGTCTCGTGGAATCTCTTCTCGATTGAACGGTGCAGCTCCTTTTATGGGCCCTAGAAAAGTTTTCAAGGGGGGGATAGCGAGTGGGGATAGCGGCGCACGACTCGACTCGGTACTACCTGGTTATCTCTGGACGTGACGTCGGTCCATGCGCGCTTATCATTACGGGCAAAATATAACTTGAAATAACGCGAGACTGGGCGATGCGTAAATTCAACACATTTTTATTGTGTAATAATAATTTACGCGGAGGCTAGCGTTACAACAGAATGGAGACCGTGTGGTGACTACAGAGCACTTTACGCAAAAACTCGACTACATAAATACCGCATGCCTCACATTGAAGACGTATCCCAGGAACTTCATGACAAAAAGTATTTTGCCACTGTAGATCTTGTAAGAGCTTACCGCTAAATTCCTGTACCTGAGGAGGACGTGCCAGAAACAGCAATAACAACACCAGTTGGTTTATTCAAATTTCCTTAGATGACTTTCGGATTACGAAACGCAGCACAGACATGACATTCTAGTGGCATCAGCATCAGTAGAAGAGCACATATCACACCTACAACAGTTTTTTGCAAGACTGAAAGACAAAGGAATTGTTATCAATCCAGCTAAATACACCTTCGGCGTACCACAAACCCAATTTCGAGGATACCTAGTCTCAAAGCAAGGAACACAAACTTTATTCGATAAAGTCGAGGCTATCCAGAATTTTGAAATTCCTTCAACCGCAGAAAAACTAAGGCAAGGAGTATTCAGAATGATCAACTACTATAAACAATTTATTCCAGACGCAGCCCAAATGCAAGCACCTCTAAGCTCTCTATTAAAAGGGAAGATAAAATGAAACCAGCCAGTAGAATAGACGCCATGAGCATGGTGGGATTTCGAGGAGTGCAAGAGACAGATAGTTAATGCAACTTTACCCGTTCATCCAATACCCAACGCCAAGCTCTCTGTTACAACAGATGCATCAGATACCACAGTTGGAGGCGTCATACAACAACTACAAGATGATAATGGAGACCCTTAGCCTTCCTGCCAAAGAAGCTATCCCCAGCAGAACCAAAGCAAGCAGCATACGATACAGAATTGCTAGCCATCTCTTTAACTATCTGACATTACCAGCATCTAATCGAAGGGCGAGAGTTCACAATATACATAGATCACAAGCCAATAACCTTCACATTCAAGCAAAAACCAGAAAAGTGTTTTCCAAGACAATTCAGGTAACCTAAACTACATGGGATAATTTTCAACAGATATCCAACACATATCCGGAGAAGAGAACGTAGTAGTCGACGCACTGTCTAGAATCGACCAATGAACTTTTTCACCCTTGGGAAGGACCAAGCATCCGACCAAGGGTTAAAGAACGTCTTAAATAAAAAACACAAGCCTGCAGCTCAAGAAAATCAACCTGCCCAAGCACAACGTAAAAATTAAATGCGACATGACAATAAACACAGCAAAACCATTCATGACCAAGAAGTTCCGAAAGCAAGCATTCAACATCCTACACTAGCTGTCCCACCCAAGAATACGCGCATCAATCAAATTCGTATCCGCAAAATTTATATGGCCAGCCTAAGAACAGGCTGCAAGAATTTTGGGGCGCCAGTGCATTCAATGTCAGCAATCTAAGGTAATCAGGCACAAAGCACCTCCAGCAGCATCATTCAAGCTACCATCAGCCAAGTTTGATCACGTGCATATCGATTTAGTAGAATCATTGCCTATCTCACAAGGATTCAAGTACATCCTAACGTGCATTGACCATTTTCCCCAATGGTCATAAACTATACCACTAGCCAACATCGAGGTAGAAACAGTGGCAGAAGCATTCTTCACCAACAGGATAACCAGATTCAGAACACCACTACGAGTCACAACAGACCAAAGGAGGCTATTTGAGGTGCACCTTTTCAAGAAACTTGAAGAACTCGCAGGGTTCTCAAGAATGAGAACAACGGCATATTATCTTCAAGCAAACAAAATAGTCGAAAGATTCCACTGACCACTGGAAGCCGCCCTGAGATGCCACAACTCCGACAAGTGGAGCAAGACTCTGCCCATAGTGCTTCTTGGCACACGTACCGTTTGGAAAGAAGACGTCGCAGCAACAGCCGCAGAGATGGTATATAAAGAAACGATACGCGTGCCAGCAGAATTCCTAATAGATTCCTCCAGATAAAATTGAGAAAACCTGTTTTTCAAAAACACATTACCGGCAATGGAATTTTGAACCGCAGAGCCTTCAAATGAGATTTCAACATTTGGCAATATTTTGCAAGCACATCTCTTGTTTGTTACATGTGGCGATGGAACACTTCACCTATCCTTGTGTAACGGCTGTTTTTAAAAAACACATTTATTGTTTACCCTTTTGTCTCCTTTACAACATTTACCCTGTATCTGTTGGGTCCCATTTTCGTCAAGGGTAGACCCTGAGTCATGTGGAAATTATTACTTTTATCTATTTCTTAGTTAAAGCAAATATAAACACAATTTTATTATTTTAAGGTGCTCACCCTATATACTGTATTTGACAGACATACAGACGGACAGACAGACTCACGAACAGACAGACAGACAGACAGATGGACGGACAGACAGACAGACGAACAGACAGACAGACAGACGGAATTGAGAAAACCTTTTTTTTGTCACCTAGAGATCCTAAAACGTGAAAGTATGAAGAAATATCGGAAGGTAATTTTTTCGCTATTACGGTACTTCCTTTGTCTTTCATACCAGGGAGCTAATAATGATGTCCTATGGAAAGGAGGTTTCTAAACATGAACTGAGCACTCCATTCGCTTTTTTTCTATTGGAAACAAAAGTTCCAAAGCAAAAATCATAACTGTGAATACAAAACTCTAGTACAGGTAGCACAATACCCATCCCAAAATTTAATAGGTCACTTTATAGCGTAACTTTACAATATAAAATTCTAACGGAACGCAACACCTCGATAAAAAATTTCAAAACCAGCTTCGATATACTTCATATATTTCTTTTAAGAAAATGTAATTTGCATACCTTTGTAGCAAAATCGTCATGTGGTTACATTGCATTTATTTCACAATCAGCTGTAACAGTTATTTACTTGTTAGTTTGTGCAATACTGATGGTAAATCACAGACACGTATACCACCAAACACTAACAATGGTACTCGGTCATTTGTCTATTAAAAAGTCTCAACAATTATACTAGATATTTGCAATAACCACGTAGCTACGATCTGCACTTATAGTTCAAGTCGATGACGTTAGAGAGCTGGGGTTTTATTAGGTGGTGTTGGTACAGCTGACCGGCTTACTGCATCAGGAGTGCATTGTGACAATGTAGTCATTACATTTTATTGTTCTAATTTCAATGCGTTAGGTAATTGTTAAGTATTTGCACTTGGTTTTTTTTAAACCATCATGAGGAAATAAGAGGATTTATGTTTCATTATTATCTACATAGTTAAATAAATTTCCTTCGTTTTGTATGAGTATATTATTATTATTATTTTCTGAATATGAAAACAAATTATGTCCGTTTTGTTGATTTTGAAGGGTGGCAACCCTAAAGCATAATATTATTTTTTTTATTTTAACCTAAAAATCTTGAGTTAATCTAAGTACTATATCTTTTTTAAACTTCTTTAAATTTAATGTCCTGAACGTATCAGGTAACTCATTGTAGTTCACTGCGCTCCTAAAAAACACTGAGACTTCTTGTACTTATGGTCCAACACAAACATTTCTACCAAGTGTGTTATAGTCGTGCATTTCAGAAAATTCAAAAAACAATCGTGTCAAAGACGTTGGCAACAACTCTGATCTGCTTTTATGAATAAATATAAAAATGGTTTTCTTAATATAGATATGATAAAATTGTTATCCACGTAAGTTGCTGTAGCCTTATTTATACTTCCATTACTGTCACACCCCAATATCACTCTTATTGCTTTTTTTTAAATCTCTTTATATCGGTGTTCTTTGACAAATAACTACAACATTGTTACCACAAAGGAAGAACGATGTGGTAATAAAATACTGTTACATATAGTTTTGCGTGCTGTCTCACTTAAAAATTTACTACACCTTCTAAGCACCTACTCCTACCTTTTTAAAAATTTTCCTTCAAATGTAGTCTACATCCCTATGAAATTTCAAGTGTCTGTTAACTAGTACACCCTGATACTTCTACTCTTCTACATTGTCCACTTCTTTTTTTTCTAATTTAATTTTAAACTTTTCTTGTAAATATCATACTTCTGAATTTTTTATTGTTCAATTTCAGCTTATTGGCGTTCAGCTAGTTACTTATTTGATGAAGGTCGTTTTTTATGTTATTCACCAGTTCTTCTACATTATTCTGTCTCCTAACATACAGCGTGATTTATAACATACGGTGGAGAGTTTTAGGGTATATAGAGGGAATTAAAGTAAACATTTTTTATTAATAACATTTTTAGAAAATCTCAATTACTAAAAAGTTACGAGTTAAGCTTAGTTAAATAAGAAGTAGTTCTTCGGAAATTATGAATGTAATTTATGTTTTAAATCTAAATTGGGGATATTTGAATTAACTGAACCACATTTAGTTAAAAAAATGATTTAAAATAAATGTAAAATAGAAATTACGGCTTCTTAGTTTTTCCTTTTAATGTCCAATAATTTGTGTAGCAACTATTGAGAGCTGCTGAATAATAACGAAATAGTAGACAAGTTGCCGTTGAAATTTAGGAAAGTGTCAAATTGACATTTCAGTAAATTCGAACACATCAAATTTAAGATTTGTTATTAGTGGTTTTTATTAAGTTATTAGTTCAGATAAAACGATGAATTACACTAACGATGAATACATGAACATGATAGTAGTTTATGGAGCTGCCGATGAAAATGTTGCACGAGAAAGGCGTATGTATTTAGAAAAATTTCCAAATAAACCTACCGCTTCCGAAAATATATTTCTCCGGGTTATTGAATGGGGAAGAGAGACTGAGAACTTACAACCACAGAAGGCTCATGATGGTGGAAGATCAAATCGACATACGGTTGATGTTGAAAAAGTATTGGAAAGGGTAGATGCTGAATCGACAATTAGTACATGCTAAATTGTCCAGGAAGCTAATGTTTCTCAGAACTTTGTTTGGCACACATTGAAGATAAACGGTTTGTACCCTTATCATTTTCGAAAGGTACAAGGACTTATTCCCAACGATTATCCGTTGCGGCAACAAAAATACTGGTAACTGACGAATGCTGTTTCACCAGGAATAGTAAGCTCAACTTCCACAATGCTCACACATGGGCTGATGAAATTCCTCATTCGATCCGCCAAAGTAACTTTCAGCAACGTTTCAGTTTAAATTTATAATAATAATAATCACTTTATTACCATGCAAGGAAAACTCAAAATTACACTCATTTTGTCGTTTTGCATGCAATATTTGAAATAATTAATTAGATTTCGAAATTCACATTTATTTCCTAAATATACAGTACATTTCTCAATTTTTGAATAAGGTACAGTTCTATGTTTATCAGCTCGGCACGTACATCTGCATTCTTATAGTTTTTTTCCTTTTTCAAATTTAGGAATTTTTGATAACCTAAGATTGTGGACTGCTTTTGGCAAATTTTCATTATTTCCATCCCCGATTCTTTCGTGAGAAGTTGGTGCTCTGGGTACCTTTTGCTTCGTTAGCTTTATATATAGCTGTCTTTATTTTGAAAGGATATATGTGAGGCATAGTAACCCTCTGGAACGCCATGGGAGTTTTTGTGTGTGGCTGCCAGGCTTTCGCTACGCTTTATAGCGGATATGTTGGGCCTCCTCTCCGATCGTACTGTGTGCAAAGCTGTTCGTCACCACTCGTCAGGATAGTTTCGGCTTCTTCCCTTTAGCGCGGTTGTGTACCTAGAAATTTGTATTTTTAGTTTTCTTTTACCCACCTGGAAACTTATTTTTACCTGGGATGGTTTTCCGTATTGGTGTGATTTGTTCTGCCTGGGACATTGGGTGCACTTGCGAGCCGGCATGCTGTTCATTCCTGTGGCTGGGGTTTTCTGCTACTCCCCCTGTGAACGCTACATCGTAACACCTAACGAGATTCACCAGCAACCCGTTACGAGGCCGTCTCCATGGCCAACGAACTGCCTGGTTGCCACGTCCACCAGCTCTGCACCACGTGCCGTGTGTAACTGAGAGGTTTTTGTATTACTATAGTTATGTATTGTTGTATTGTATGTATGATAGTATTTTGTGTATTACGATCGGTGTGCTTTACTTGCGTAATTAGATCTTTGATTATTTGGTATACTTACCCGGTTGTTTTGCAGCCACTCTTAGATTGCTCTGATATGTTTTGCGGCTGCTTTAGTAATCACTTTTTTATGTACGCGTAACAGCCTAGTGCGTTGACATCAATTTGAGTTTGGATGTATAGCTGTCAAAACTGTGCTGTGGCTATGCTACCGCAGACGGGATTATTACTATGTTTAATTAGCTGCCCGTTTCTAAATTCAGAGTCAAGTTTAGAGTTTAGAATGACCGCAAGTAATGACTTGAAGCTTCTCAGAACGCCATATGAATTTCTTATAGGTCCTAGCACCCCTTGTGAGATCTCAGAAACTGCAGGTACCGCCTCGTCTAAATTTTGTTTGCAGTAGTCAATTTAACTAAGCCAACTCTCGGGGTTGAACGTTGGCCTTACTTTATACTTGTGCTATTCGCCCCTCTTGGATTGCACTTCGCTTAATGGAGTATATTTGAATATTTAGAGCTTTTTGGTTTGGATCTTAGATGTCGTTCGCCACTTCACGGTGACCGCTGTTGTATTTATGATTAGACATGTTTCTGAGTTTGTTTATTTGATTTAAGATTTGGGACGCTTAACTAGGTGGTTACTAAGCTTTTAACGCCCTTCTGGCTAGTCTTGAATTACGTAGCACTATTCGTTGTTTTGTAGGTCAACTTGTGATATTTATTTGTGATAGTATGTATTCGATGCGATATATTTATATTGTTTGCTGGTTTGTTTATATGAATATTGTTGGCGTGTAATTTTATGAGTTTGTTGAGCACTACAGAACCAAGTCATGATTAAATCCCGTTATTAGATATTGGTTATGCTATTATTTTGGTTTGTCTGGAATATCTCTTACCTTGGGGAGGTCGGACCCAAGGATTTGTCTACGTCGAGGACCTGGCGCCCTCTCCCTTAGTTTATTTTTCAGCTCTGCGTGAACCTCGACCCTCTCGACTACTTAGCCAACCTAGGTCAATATTTACCACCTTGCAAAATACCTAATACAACTTTCGCCAACAAATAAGGACCACCCTTCGGCATACTGTGTTACAGCGGCAACAAACATACTGGTAACTAACGAATGCAATTTCACCAGGAATGGTAAGCTCAACTTCAACAATGCTCACACATGGCCTGATGAAAATCCTCATTCGATCCGCCAAAGTAACTTTCAGCAACGTTTCAGTTTAAATTTATAATAATAATAATCAGTTTATTACCATCTAAGAAAAACACAAAATTTAAATACAATAATTTAAAAACAAAAAAACTGGTAATCACAAGGCGAGATTCAGGTGGGTACCTCTAAATAAATATTCTAAACCCTCTGATCGTCTACCTATCCTTGATTTAAAAGATAATTGACACAATAACATAATCTTTTGAGATATACAAAAAAATGGTGCACACAAAATAGCAACACAGCTCCGATTACACTGCTACAATGTAGCCTCCCATTGTATATCGCCGTGTTACACAATCGACATACTCACCTCCAGCAACGTTGCCGTTCTGTTGCACCTTTTGCCGAGGGAATAAAAGTAGCGCGTCGTTTTGTTTTCGGATTTTGGCACGGCGAACGTGATAACGTATCTAAACATCGCGCGGATGGCATTCTGCGTGTGTTAATAAATTCTTGTGGGTACCTAACATAGCTATATTACTACAAATAGCTTAATAAAATCAGTTGCCCTGTAGTTACTGAAATCTTGCAATATAATATTTGAGTTAAGAATTAATGAGTTACAATTCTTAGAAAAGATAACCAACAAAACTGCCACAATCATTTTTTAAAACTGAATTGTCATATTTCGAAAATCTATTATATTAGCCAACTTCGTCTGGGCACGGCATGCGATCAATGGTGTTGATTATCTTTTAGTGAAAAATATGGATACCAGAACAAGCTGCATAATACGAAGACTGAAAAATTAACGGTAACGGCGTACGCTCACAGAATTAACAACACTGAATTTTGGTAATCGAAGCATGTATAGTAGATACAGGGGCCGGCAACAAAGATATTTCTAAAACTACGAGAGTGACATAAAGTTCATATATTGCTATGATATGATATGTGTGTTTTTATTATTATAGAATAAAATAAATTAAATTAAAATTGTCTACCATACCAATTATTTTTCAAAGATCGGTAAATGTTACATTAAACTGACTAATCTTGGGTTCACCAAATTAACTAGTAATATCTATGGTATTTTGCCCTCTTAAACATTGCATATAACCGTTATTGATAATATTTGCTAGCTCCAAAATTAAGAACATGAAAACTCAGCTCTCAGGTGTCGGGTTCCTTAAATTTATTTGAAAATGGCAGCACGCCACTGGGAAATAATATCAAAAAATTTGTACGGCATTTCCGCAAAACAGCATTTACGTTAACCTCAAAATTGAGTTTATCAAATTTAGCCGGCTGTTAAACCTTGCTGGTTTCTACAAAGTTTGCAATGTCCGATATTTGTAATTCTTGCAATACTCGTGTGATGCCACGTCAAGCATCAACAATGAAATGCTCTCTGTGCAACTTAATGTGGCATTCAAAATGCGTGGATATAACAGCCCAAGAAGCGGAGGAATATGGACAGTCTTGGAAATGCGAAAAATGCCTTAAAACAGAGCCCAGTCTGTCTGTAATTCTTAATGAAATCAGAGAACTGTCACGAAAAAATTCTGAGATGAGTGCATCGCTTAGCAGTTGTCATGAAGAAATTAGAGAGCTCGTAAAACTATTTAAAGAACAAGAAAAACGCGTTGAAAATTGCGAGAAAACGATAGAGTCGTTAACTAATGAAATACACCAGTTAAAAAAGGACGCCGCTGATTCGAAGGTTAGAATGAACGATATAGAGCAGTATAGCAGAAGGAATTGTGCTGAAATATATGGAGTTCCTGAGCCATTAAATGAAGATCCGGTGCATACCGTTCAAGCAGTTGGCAGAGCGCTTAATTTTAATATCGAAAAAAATATGATAGACGCTTGTCATAGACTAAAACGGGACCAAAACAAACCCCAAGAACCAAGGGGAATTATTATACGATTCGTTAGCAGAATTAATAAAAATGAATTTCTTAAAGCCCGAAGAGTTATGCGTGATTTTAATACTAGAACACTGGACATTCTACCAGAGTCAAAAATGCTTCCGCCAAAGGCCATTTACGTAAATGAATCTCTCACTTACGAAAACAGAAAATTGTTGCTAAGTGTCGTGAATTTAAGAAGTCGCACAACATAAAATTTTTGTGGGTAAGAGACGGCAAGATTTTTATGCGAAAATCCGAAAACAGTAAACGTGTTTGTTATTAAAACTCTCCTCAGTTTGAACGATGTCCATTAGTGTACGCGAAAAAAAAATTTAAATATTTTTTTACCAAAACTGTAGGGGTTTGAAAACTAAATCTAAAGAATTTAAAACTAAATGTGATAGCAAATACGGACCAATACGACGTAATAGTGTTGACGGAAACATGGCTTAACGACGGAGTGTGGGATGCAGAATTATTCAGTTCTGACTACAAGGTTTTTTCGGAGGGACAGAAGCTACAGCTACAGGTAAATCTCAAGGTGGAGGTGTTTTTGATTGCTGTTAAAAATAAATATATCTGCAAGCCTATGATTAAATTGCAAACCGATAGTTCTGAAGACATTTGGATACAAATTTTTAGTAGATAAATTAAATGTATACATATGTTCAGTTTATTTTCCGCCTGGTTCACCTGTGGCTGATTATCAGTGCTTTTACACTAATTTAGAAAATAATTTGTTATTTTTGGGAAAAGAATATAAATTAGTTATAATGGGGGATTTTAATTTGCCGGGAGTTCATTTGGAGAGTGACGGTACTTTAAAGTGTATCTTATTTCGTAATTTTCTTGAGCTCTTTGACCTGCGACAGTGTAACACAATTGAAAATAATAATAATGCTATTCTTGATTTTGTAATTTCAAATTTAAATATCAGTGTAAGTGGAGCTGGCGCTTGCATGTCACTGGTGCAAGAGGATTTACATCATCCATCACTCCTATGTAATTTAAAAAATTTCTGATTATAAAAAAAGTACAGAAGGATGCTAGTAATAGTGGTGGTTATAATTTTAAAAAGGTTGATTTTTTTAATTTGTATTGTGCCATACGAGACATGAATTGGAATTTGGGTGTGGTGGATGATGTGGATCAGGCAGTGAATGCGTTTTTATATAAAACTTTATTCAATTTTGGACGTATATGTTCCAAAAACTTGCTTTAGAAGGAGAACATACCCGCAGTGGTTTACGCGGGGTATTATAAAAGACTGCAAAAGGAAAGATCGCTTAAGAAAACAATTGAAGAAAAAAATAACAGTCCTTACGTTCAACAAAATTTTACTCTTTTGCGTTCTAAACATCAACGATGCATATCGAAAAATATATCACGGATGCCGAAGAAAAATATAAGTCATGAACCGAATTTGTTTTGGACTTTTGTAAAGTCGAATAAAAGGAATTTAAATTCAAACAATCAAATTATGGAATTAAACAAGAAAGATTATTTCACGAATTTAGATATTGCTAACGCATTTGCTAATTACTTTGAGGGGGTGTATGACCGGGTGGCATCGTCATACAACATTGAGGAGGATGAGAAGTGTAACTATGAAAGGTTGCATGTGCTAGCTATAACTGTGGATGACGTATTAGAAGCATTAAAAACACTTAAAACCAAAGAAATCGGCCGGTCCCAGATGGAGTGCCAGCCTATATATATAAAGCGTGTGCAGAATACTTTACCTATCCTTTCTGTGTGATATTTAATATGATAATTAAAACTTCTCAGTTTCCAACAATTTGGAAATTATCAAAAATATGTCCCCATATTTAAAAGTGGGGAAAGTTCTTCCATCTCAAATTACAGACCAGTGGCTTTGTTGTCAACTCCTAGTAAAATCTTTGAAGCAATATTATATAAATATTTGTTCCTGCATATCGCTCCTTATTTATCACCCGTTCAGCATGGTTTTGTTCAAAAACGATCAACTGTTTCTAATCTAATAAATTTTACTCAAGATGCTTCTGATACTCTTGCTAACGGTGCTCAGCTAGATGTGATCTATACCGACTTCTCAAAAGCATTTGACAAAGTAAATCATGATGTTTTACTCAATAAATTATCCAATTACGGTTTTATCTTTGTCGCTTTTATCATTAATGTCCTCATATTTGAAGGAAAGGCAGCAATATGTTACTTACAATAATGTTAACTCAAAAGCATTCAACGCATTATCGGGTGTTCCACAGGGTTCTAATTTGGGGGCCATTACTGTTTATAATTTTTAATTAACGAGCTTCCCAAACTTTCTCAAGCATTCTACAGGTTTACTGTACGCTGACGACTTTAAAATATATAAGCCCATTTTAAGTAAAAATGATTGTTGTCGGCTACAGGAAGTTCTGAACAGAGTAATGGAATGGGCCAAAAACTAATCACCTATTGTTTAATATAGATAAATGTTTTGTTGTTAGGTACAACCGTAAACGTAATATAATTGACTATAATTATAATCTTGATGGTAAACACTAACAACAGCTCACGAAATCAAAGATTTGGGTATTTTATTTGAAAGCAATTTTTCCTTTAATAAACATATTGTATGTACTGTTAACAAAAGTTATAAACTGCTTGGATTCATATTAAGAAATTCAAAAAAAATTTCAAACTTGAATACATACATTACTCTGTTTAATGCGTACGTCCCGATGTCATCTGGAATATGCCTCTGTAGTTTGGTCCCCTCATTATAAATTTTATATAAATTTGATAGAACGAGTTCAAAAAAAAGTTTTTGAGGTTCCTTTATTTTAAAAAATATGGTATCTATCCTCTACACGTTTCATCACAAAAACCTGCGGGAAGAGTTTGGCATTTTGGAATTAGAAAAAACGCAGAAGGTTAAATGAAGTAATATTTGTATATAAAGCATTCAATAATTTACTAGATTCACCAGCGTTTTTTGGAAAAACTGAACATATATGTTCCTTATTATAGTTATAGACATGGACCACTTCTTCTTCCTCGTATTGGCAAAAACTAATTATATATTAAATTCACCGGTTCATAGATTATCTCGTTCAGTCAACAGTTTTAGTCATATTGACATATTCTGCAATTCACTTGCCACACTAAAACGAAAGGTCAGTGATGTGTTAGGACAGCTGTAAAGTGTGTGTATATGTATGTATAGTACGGACATATTTGTTTGTATCTGTGTATACATGTACTTATGTACACTATAATTTATTTCCTTATTTTGTTTTTTCCTTTTCTTCCAATTTCATAAATCATATAAATGGATCAAATACCTTGATAGACACATTTACTATTTTTCTTTTTATTGGTTGTACTGTCGCCGGTCAAAATGCTCATTTTTGTCAATGGTTTATTTTTGTTTAACTTTTATTGAAGATCTCGCTTTTGTTGGTACATTAATATTATTATATTTACTATACAGTTGTTTGTAACCGATTATTGGCAATTGCTGTAGGTTGCATAAATAAAATAAATAAATAAAAAACTGCACTGCGCCGGTGCTCGAGTTGACAGTTAACCTTGACCTACATAAATTTCAGTTTGTGCGACTTTCTGCGTTGTGAAATGACTAGTAAAATCAAATTATGAGCAAATTAAAAAATCAGGTGAGTTATGGATTGATTTTCGCGCCTTTGTGGTGGCGTCTGTACATTCTTTTGTTCTAGGAAAACCGGATCTTCGTTGTTTGCGCCTACTCTTTTGTTTCTTGCATTCTCGCTCTTGCATCGGTAGCTGTTGCGGAAAGCCTTCCATGGTGCCTGCGGTACCTGCGGTCGCCCTTTGATGCCGGTATCGCTGCTGGGACCCTCGGACAGCCTGTCTCCACCTTCTGGACCCGTTTCGTAGCCCTCCGGAACGCTGGGATCTCGATTGCAATCTCCTCGGGTGCCTGCCGTTGCTGGTTCGTCGAAGGAGGCGTGAAAATTTTTTTCTCTTTCAAGATGTATCGCTCCTTTTAACACCACTGGTTACACACATAAAAACTGCACACTTTGGTAAAGTTTCAACTGTGTATCTTTATTTTAACCATATAAAAACTTTAATTAATTGCAGAGTAAAAGGCAGATGCTGCTGGTGTCAACGTTTAATAATAATTGAATATCCAAGCTTCTAAAAAACAAATGAAACATCAAAAATCAAATACAAGGAAATCAGCTTAGTACAAATTAACAACATTTAACATTAAGTTTCATATTTTACAAACATTTAACTAGAACTCTTAATACTAAAATTGTTTTCTTTCAAAGTAAATTGTTTATAACCTATCTTGTTGTCCATTAAATTGTTTATAACAAATGTCTTTTTGCTCACATCACTTTATTGACTCACTAATAGCACTAAACTTGTCTATTTCCTGTTTACTGTTTCATTTTCTTCAAAAATAACTAACTGTGTCCTTTTTGCCAAAATCTCTTTTATGCTAATCTTGCTTGTATTATCCAATTCGTAAATCCTTTCTTACCTTAATCAAATAAGCTCACAACGTCAGTTTTTTCTTTAATTACTGTACTAACTAACGCTTTATCTCAAGTTCTGCACAATTTGAATTCTTGTGTCAATTTTAACTAATTCATGTCTGGCTTCTACATTGCCAAACTTTTGAAATTATAATTGAAATTCTTTTATTAACTCCAACACTTGAAATTGAGTTCCCCTATTTGTATACTCATTTGAATGCTTTTAAAGTTAATCGTCCATTCTACCAGTATTATTCTGATTTAATAAAATTACATGACTTTTCCCAGTTATTTGCATTGCCTCGACTTTGTGCCTTTGTGACTGTATTTTGTATTTTCTGTATTGCAACCAGAGCCGAGTACAGGGCTAAAGACCATCGCAATATTTCGTCTTAATTTATTAAGAAAAAGTGACGCTCGTTATCATTTAAATTTAAAATCAATCCAGGATTCATGATCTAAATTCTGTAACAACTTGGTGTAATCCATTAAACTTTTAAAGTTATTGATCCATCCATTATTTGTAGAAGAATGACTAACAGCATTCTTTGGTAAAAATTAATAAAGCTAGAAGGCAATGGTCTGTTATTGAAGATTCAATAACGATCGGTACAGCATAATCATGTTAGCTATATTTATCTATAAATTCCTTTACCTACCTTTAGGTCATCGCTATATCTCTTAGTTAACAATCGATCACTATAAAAGTATATTTGAGGCCCGTCTCTAGCATCAGTGAAGACGTCGCGGATTCTAGTTTATGATGTTATAATTGGCGCCAACAAGTTAAACTCAAATATACTGATATAAGCCAAGAAACTTGTAAACTTCACTTTCTATCAACTAATAACAATACGATTATTGAACTCCCTATCAAAATGAAAGAAAGCAATACTTGTAACTAGTTTATTACTACCCGAACATTACTACCATCGATCAGACAATTAGCATCTTTAATATTACTACCTCACGCAGGGTACCCTAAATCGCTTAACTTAAACCGTTCGTAAGTTTAATGGTTACACAGTTTTATATGCAAAAATATCATCAGATTCTAGCTACAACACTTATCTTTGTGCCGATATACTCGCAGACAGTTAATACGTCCCGCTACTCCTATCACATGTCAGCTTGACAGGTTTCCAACCTCGGCTGTCAATCGCTATACCTCGACCCCCAATACTGCGGTAGATTAGCTTTCCAAGATTTTCCGCCTAATAGTTGTTGCTATAAATCGAATTTCCAGGTAACAAAAGGCAAATTCCACATTAAACTACATACCCTGTTCACAGGCAATAAACTTCGCAATCGTTGTATTCGTGTTTCCCAGATCGCTTCACAGCTTGAATATAAATATTCATTGGAAAAATGACATCCGCTTAATTATCTCCTTTACAGGAACGGCTGGCTAGTAAACCAATTCTTTACTATCACCAAACCATATTAAATGGCGAGATTGTCATTTACACCCCACGAAAACTCTTGCCTTTTTTAAAAGCTGATATACAAATTTTTTCTCAAACAAACAAACGTTGTTATTATATCTTCCCTAGCAACGAACAAAGCCAATCTGATATTAATTTTATCGCGTCACTCTCACTAGATTCCTCATTCAACACTAGTATTAATATCAAATGCTTTTGACACGTAACAAACTCCCCCCTTACCAGAAAGGAAAAATTTCAACAAAATTTTTAACTAAATAAAAACTTTATCCTAAAAGGATACATACATATACTCTAGAGAGTCAGTAAACCGTCTGGCATAAGACGTCTCTAACAATTAATCTAAAAAAAAAAACCAATACCCACACCACAAACAAGCAACTACACCGTAGAGACGGTGATGACCCCAGGAGGAACCCAGGACCAGATCAACCCCACAGCGTACCTCCCCTGACAACTTCCAATAAACCCCCGAGGCGGAAGCACACCTCCACACAGTTTCAGGTACTGTCAGACCGAAAATAGTTAAGCCAAAACGAAGAATAACCAGGATCTTTCTTTTGACAACCCTGGGGAGAAAGCAACCCCAGTGACAGAGGGTTAAAGAAACCAGAAAAGTGAGAGGCAGAAGCCAACATCCCCACAACTCTCATACGCTCCGACGGAGGGATTCTTCAGTGCCCCGAACGGCCTGAAGAAGAACCCCACCAATCTTCATCTTACATCCAACAATCACTCATCACCAGAGATTTCATCCGCACCAGATCAAAGAGAAATAAAAGAAAACAAATTGTCATTCATCCAAGTAAACAGTTCATTCAAAACAAAATCGACATTCACTACATTACAAGAGAGAAATATAGACAAAGCTTTAAGAAGAAAAGAAGGCGAAGAATGAAGGACTGGTCATCTTAAAAATTTTGTATTGTAGGGAAACACCCTATATCCCCAAACCCCAAGGGATACCTAAAAGAAACGAAGAAGTTGTACTTCTTTAACGATTAATCTCGTTACCCTTATGTCCCCTTAGGAAAAACAGGATAACGTAACGCTCTTCCAATACAATCAAAAAGAAAACCATCCATTAACATTTCCCAACAGGGAACTCCGTATACTTTATACCCAAAAGAGGGAAAAGAACAAGATATTAAAGTTTCCCAAATAGTGTCTTTCCCGACTGTACCCTATACCTTAAAATGGGGAAAGAACAAGATATTAAAAGTTCCCCAATGAGTGACCTACCCTACTGTGCCCTTCCAACCACCCTATACTTTACACGAAATTCAATAACAGCTGGCATAACCAATCACAGCAGCAAATCATACCAAAGAATTCATTCGGCAACAACGGCTCAAAAGGAAACTAAAGGACATTAACTCGGGGACAGAGGCAGGTCCCATAAATCCGGAACAAGCCGATACTCTAAATGAGTAAACGAAACCGTTCTCCAACTCCAAGCATGACCAAAAGCGAAACCAAAACAAGGATTCGAGACTCACTTGTGGATCTAAATCCGCGTAAGCGAAATGGATACCGAAAAAAAAAACTCACAAAATACACATAGCTGAAGGTAACCATACAACAACAGCTACGCCACCAAAATCCCAAAAAGGTATCCAACAAAACCCAACAAGCTAACTCAAACCTACGCTAAAGCGAAAGATGAACTTCACTCGACACGAATGCAAGTCAAACCACACAATGAACCCAACAGCTATCTGCAAGCTACTCCAGTGTTATTATAGGAAGAACTAGATGAAATAGCTCCCTACAGTGACCTTCCCTGCAATGCCCAACCAACCACCCTATACTTTACAATGGGGAAAACATGATGATAATGATCCCTATCGTGACTTTCCCTGCGTGCCCAACCAACCACCCTATATGAAATATAAACCCAATCAAAAGAAAGGAGAGAATATTCCACAACCGCAAGTTCACACAAAACCACAATCATACTAACGATCCAGCTGAAGGCTGACCGAGACCAAAAGAACCACACACCAATGCACTGCTAGAGCTCTATACCATAAAACGACTACATAAAAAATAAACCGAAGAAACAAAGTCTATCAACACACACAGAAACCACCAGAAGATCGAAAGCGCAAGAAGTAACAGAAAAAGAACCGATTACATTAGTCGAAGGAAGGGACAATGTATTGAGAAAAGAATTAAGTTTCAATTTACCAAGACAGCCAGCAACCCAATGACAAATAACCAGTCATAAAGACTCCGGGAAATCGTCCCATAACAGTACCCAAGACCCAAAAATCCGCATACCAACGGAGCTTCATCAGGTCCACTTAACAATTCACCAATCTCTGAAGCTAAGGGATAATGGTACACACAATTCAAAGGTATGCTGCCGCCATTACATCACCAAACCGTTTTCTCAAACATGTCTAACATCGTTACACAACAAGGAATGAGAATCACCCCCAGGAAAAATAGATACCACTCAATTCGGAGACACAAAAACAGCCACCGAAGGAACCACCACAACCTAATCTCGATAACTAAAGAGCTAATCGACGATTCAGAAATCACAATCAAAAACCTATCTTACCCAACGGGCGTACTCGAACCTCATCAGAAACAAAGGAAAATAAAATTGAAGATCCAACAAATAATAACTACCATAATCAAAACTAGGAAGATGGTTTGAGAGACGTGATATCTGCATAAGCAAAATCTCCCAAACACACCAACACCAAGCCACGTTATCTTACCAACAAACCAGAAGAAGATGAAAGAGCCAATCGAAGAACTGTATGCCAACCCAAACTAGGTAGATGTACTGAGAGACCTAAAAATCATCAAGGATTAAAAGAAAACCGCAGAGCGAATCCCTCAGACACACCAACATCGAACCCACATCACAATCAACACTCCAAAAAGAAAAGGAAAAGAAGCAATCAACTACACCACGCCAACCTAACTAGAAGGAGGCTTATAAATCCCGCAAGAGCAAACTGCTCCAAACACATCACCATCACACTCATAACAGAGTTATCACCAAACTAAGAAGAAGACACAAAGAAAATCTAAAACACTCTAAACCTTTCAGACATACATTCAATTAAAAAAAATCAAGCACATCCAACCACCAGGACTCTAACATTCAATGAAGAAAAACTCAAGCACATCTGGCCAGTATATTCTCGAGGTTCCATCAATGAAAATCGCAATCGTTCAATGAAAAACTCTAAAAGATAATTCATCATGATACCTGAATAGCGTGATGTCTTCACCATTCATACAAATGAAAATAAAACCAGCCTTTATAAACATACACACAGAGCTCCTAAATCTAACATGCAACACACCCACTCAATCAAATAAAAATAAAAACAGCAACGATTAAATGTCCAATTATAAAATATCCAAATAAGATACTACTTCCACAAATCAATCAATAAATCGACAAAGGCTATCTCTCTTATTTCACCTACGCCAAGGTACTACTTACATAAGCTTAGTACTACTACGAGTACTATACTTGTTAAAACCACAAATAAACAATCCACATTAATCCAAAACAATCCCGTATTAAACACAAACCCTAAAGTTTAATTTCAATCTGATTAGCCAAAACAAACTACTCAAAATTTTGCCAAGTATACCGTTTTATGTATTATTCTCAAAGTAATTCTTTGGTTTGTCACGTTCTGACGATATTTTTCCACTTACATAAACGAGTACAGAAAGTTATGTATAACTATTGTCAGTATTGCTCCTTTCTATTATAGTACGACCTAAAGGTATATGTTGCAAACTATAGCCCCTCGTTAGCTCTTCAAAAATCTTATTAAAGCCCCAAACTTGTTAGCTATATTTATCTATAAATTCCTTTACCTACCTTTAGGTCATCGCTATATCTCTTAGTTAACAATCGATCACTATAAAAGTATATTTGAGGCCCGTCTCTAGCATCAGTGAAGACGTCGCGGATTCTAGTTTATGATGTTATAATTGGCGCCAACAAGTTAAACTCAAATATACTGATATAAGCCAAGAAACTTGTAACTTCACTTTCTATCAACTAATAACAATACGATTATTAAACTCCCTATCAAAATGAAAGAAAGCAATACTTGTAACTAGTTTATTACTACCCGAACATTACTACCATCGATCAGACAATTAGCATCTTTAATATTACTACCTCACGCAGGGTACCCTAAATCGCTTAACTTAAACCGTTCGTAAGTTTAATGGTTACACAGTTTTATATGCAAAAATATCATCAGATTCTAGCTACAACACTTATCTTTGTGCCGATATACTCGCAGACATTTAATACGTCCCGCTACTCCTATCACATGTCAGCTTGACAGGTTCCAACCTCGGCTGTCATTCGCTATACATCGACCCCCAATACTGCGGTAGATTAGCTTTCCAAGATTTTCCGCCTAATAGTTGTTGCTATAAATCGAATTTCCAGGTAACAAAAGGCAAATTCCACATTAAACTACTTACCCTGTTCACAGGCAATAAAATTCGCAATCGTTGTATTCGTGTTTCCCAGATCGCTTCACAGCTTGAATATAAATATTCATTGGAAAAATGACATCTGCTTAATGATCTCCCTTACAGGAACGGCTGGCCAGTAAACCAATTCTTTACTATCACCAAACCATATTAAATGGCGAGATTGTCATTTACACCCCACGAAAACTCTTGCCTTTTTTAAAAGCTGATATACAAATTTTTTCTCAAACAAACAAACGTTGTTATTATATCTTCTCTAGCAACGAACAAAGCCAATCTGATATTAATTTTATCGCGTCACTCTCACTAGATTCCTCATTCAACACTAGTATTAATATCAAATGCTTTTGACACGTAACAATCAACATATCTATTATCAAGTTAAACAAAAAAATTATCAATGCAAGAAGAAGAGGATGCAATAACTCTTGTAGGCGTAGATAGAAAATTAAGACAGCCTAATTCATTCAACAAATTTAAACATTCGTTACTAACGTAATCACAATTCCGTATGTCAACATTAACATCGCCTGCAAAAATTTCCAATTTTTGGGAACTATAATTTTAATGTGTAGTACTAAGTTCTCACTATCACAGACGGTGATCGATACACAGCAGTGAGTGAAAAAATTAATCGAAGAAAACTTAATCCAGAATCAGTATGAATCACCTGAGGGTTATGCTGCAAACTGTTTTTGATACAGATAACAATTCCATCATTCTGATTAAAAGAGCCGTAGCTCTAAGAAATGTTTCAATTTTTTATTTTGTATTTATCTATTTTATTGTGTATCTTCCATCTTTAACTGAGTAAAATGACATCAAAACTAGTATGGAGGGATTCAAGTAATACAACAAATTCATCAAAATTCTTATTAAGGATTCGGTTATTCAAGTGTAAAAGCGAAATAGGATTAATATACTTACCCCGAATATTTCCGAAATCAATATTACATATTAAAGTTTCCTTTGAATAAGAAAAGGTATTAAGATCTATATTATCATTCATTTTAACTATTAACTATTGAGCGAGAAAAATATGTATACTATGTTAAAACAAACAAGACATCAATTAAAAGAAAAAAGAAAAATACATTTAAAAATTAAGCGATTAGGTCGTAGCTGGCGACAAATTCACAGAACAGCAGGCGTTACACATTTTATTTTACGGTATCTTCGGTATCACCCAGTGCAAAAACGTCACTATCACATACAACTTTATACACGATATTTGCACAATTAACATTGACGATACCGTTGGTCGATCACAAATTTTTAAATTCGTATTGCCAACTTCAGATCTTAAACTTCTATCTTCGCCAACCATTTTAAGTGTAGAAACAGCGGAAAAATATAAGAACGGATTTTTCAACACACACGACCACCGAACTGCTAAAACACGTCTACTCACGTTTAAGGCTCATAGACGAATGAATAATGTAAACATTTAAGTCTAACACAATTCGACAAAGACCTCACATTCGTAAGTGGCCGGTGTTAAGAATGGAGTTTAAGTCCATTTACCCGTTTAGGGTATCATTAGCCTGGGCTCGTGCGAGCGGATGTCGGCCAGGGGTGCTGGAAACGTCGAACAGAGCTTCTTGAACCTGGGGCTCGCGTCTAAGCGAAGTCCTGTGGAGGCAGGATTTTTCCACATGTTGAGACGGATCTAGGATTGGGCACACTTCTACGACAGGCGGTGGGTGCGGGCGGACGCTTGGAGGCTCATGACGCTACCAGATCGCCCCTCAGTGGCGGAAGCGCGTGCCAGGGTTTCGGGAACCTGAAGCGTTTACTCAGGTGCAGTTTTTTCTTAGCGCAACGTTTCTGTCTTCTTGGACGAACCGGGTTGTTAACGTGGGGGCGGCTGAGGGAGACACTCTCGTCGAGGGCCGCTTGGGCTAACAGGAAGCGTTGACGTGTGTGGGAGAGCCAGGTGAATCCTCGTTGGAGATGGTGAGATGCTTGATTTTCTGAAAGCAAGCGCGCGTCTCCAGGCGAAGTATGGTGGCGTCGCAGCAGTCCTCAAATGCTGTGCGAACTTGGGTCCTGGGGAAGGACGCACTTCGGCGGCGCGCGTAGGTTGCGGACGAAAGCTTGGGGCGTCCTTTGCGCTACCAGATTGTCCCTCGGTAGAGGAGGCGGCGAGCCATAACTTCGGAGACCTGGAGAGCGTGCTGCGGCGGAGTCCTGGGCTTCAGCCTTCTAATAGAGGCGGTTTACCTGGTGAGTTTCTCGGCGATTATTTTTTTTTGTATTTCGGGTGGCCGCGAAGATGGGATTCGGGGGCTTGATCCAGCGCAGGCATGGCTGGAGATTTCTCGCGGCACAAAGGTAGTGCCAGCAAGAGCTAGTGATCCGGGATCGTATAGATCGCATGGAATGAATATCTCTGATTTTTCTGTTTCTTTTAAGAAAACATCGGGCCGTTGTTCTCTATTTTGTGCAGTGGGAGGTGTCTTTAATCACTTTTGTCTTAATTTGGCCGTAACATTTTTAATGAAGCCAATAACGAGATGTTTTTTGACACCTCACTCGATATGTTTCGTGTTCATTCGCGGAATTTGGCTTTTTAAATTTTGCGATGTTTCTTTTTAATTCATTCTGCGGGTTTGTTTATAGTGCATTTCGCTTTTGTTTGTGAAAAAGGCGAAGACGGCGGCTTCCATCCTTTTTGTCCGCCTCTCGTGGGTTCTGCAGGTATCGTTTACTGATATTTAATCCTTTCTCCTATTGGTAACTAAGCTGGGGGTTTTCTTGGTCCGGATATTACAGGCGAAAGTGGCCTGTTTAAAATAACCATTAGCTTGCGTTCGGCCGTTCGACAGGCGGGGAGATGTCACTGTGGAATTTGCAAGTTCGCATTATCTTTGTTTTGAGCGGGCGGCAGATTTGTTTATTGGACCACTTTATAAAAACACGTCGTGTGTCAAGAACGTAACGCTGGCAGATGAAAAAAAGGATTTTTTAAATGGGCCCGGCTTTATTCAATTGAAATAATGAAAGGCCAATGATCAGATGTCAGAATCATATCAAGTCTTAAAAATAAACTGAATTGTATATATAATATTTATCAAGTATGTAAATTAGGTAATGTGACTTATTATGTTTGTATATGAAATAATGGAGTTGGTTGCTTTCGAGATTATAAGGTATCCGCCAAAATAAACAGTACCGAAATCTAGAGCTCTGAGGAATTGCTCATGCAAATTGCATTTGTCATATTTGGTTTACTTGTTATTAGTTGTCACCTTGACATTACGTTACAGTTAAAATTTTCGCTATCATGGTTCTTTTAACTGAAGAAAATTTTTGTTTAGTAGAGCATTATTTCCGGTCATACGGAGTTGGAAGGAATGACGGCCCAAGTTTGAAACCGGTCTCAGATAAATATCAGTAACAATGTAACAAAGCAGCCCCCAGTGAAGCTGTAATGCTAGCGGTTGTTGAGAAATTTCGTCGCACTGGTAGTGTGTTATGCCAACGTAAAGGCTCTTCGGGTCGTCGAAAAATAGTTTGTACCAACGATAATGAAGGACGTGTGTTTGACCAGGTCGTGCACTCTCCGCAAAGAAGCCTTGTACGAACTGCACATAAACTGAATATGAGTGAGACATCTACACGTTGTATGTTCAAATCTATTGATGATTATCCTTAATAGCTAATAAATAAGTAAATATAATTTTTTATTTTCGGTACTGTTTGTTTTGGCGAATCAAAATTATTGTGTTTACCAGAAGAGAATCAAAACGCGTGTTCTTCTCAAATTTGGGAAAGCTAAATACAATTTTGCCAGTAGAAGTATTAATTTATCGTTTTATTTAGTGAATACATGCGTGACAGAAAAGCCGCACATAAATAAAAATTTAAAACTGTAAATAAACTCAGAAAATGTAGTATTCGTGATAGGTACATAAAACAGGCGTTCGACGCACAGGGGTCACCCAAAGACAATCTCGAAGCATTTACGAAACACCTTGAAAGGCATTACTTTGCAAATACCACGCAGAAGAAGCTGGGATCATTTTTCGAAGCCTAATGCTACGAGTTTACCGACGTAAAGGAGGTTCATAAATTAGGAGGTTACGCCACATTTAAATGTCAACTTTAAATTGGGAATAAGATTAAGGAATTATAATTTATCAATGACTCTATATGATATGAGAGTCAACTGCATCAAAAATAAAATAATCTGAGCTAGTTATAGAACGTAATATAATATCAAAGTAAAGAATTTAAGAGCACAAAAAATCATTATAAAATAAACTTGACAATAGTGTGTGGCTACTTAGTATTATAAAAGCTCAAAGATAAACCATTACAGAATAGTAATTTACGATACAAGTGCGTAAAGATAGTCTTTAGTCAAGAGTGGGGCGGAGTTAAAACGCGAGTGAGCGAGCGTTTTAAGCCCCGTAAGTGACTAAAGATGCTTTTCGCATGTGTATTGTGCAATATTTTATCTACGATAGAACATAAAAAACAGTATAAATATAAAAATAATCTTTAAAAATAAATTAAGATTAGTAGCAACCGGTTGTCATTTTGCGTGGTTAAAAATTTTAAAACACGTTGCTACTGACGACGTGCCTAATCAGATATTTTAAACACGTTGCTACTAACGACGTAAACTAATGAAAATATGTTATTAAACAGTCGTGTTACAAACCTAAAACTGCCAATGAAAAGTAAATTTACACACTGTCGTAGATAAATAAATTAATGTATTCTAAGCGAGGCAAATAATGAAAACTTATATCACTTCAATATAATGAATATTGTTATGTTAAGGCTCCACGTTGTGTCGCCTATAATTTTATGTTTATATTTAAATTTTAATCAATTTAATTAGGTACCCTATTTATTTATTTTGGATATTCAAAATTAGTTTCTGCTAGCCCCAGTAGATACACTTGACTAAAAATCAGAGCGGATTGTTTTTATCTAGATTGCTTATATTCTGAAATTTGATGTTCCAATTTCAATTACGACAATTTAAAAAACTTCTGTCAAATGATATCTCAAACTAGTATTGAAAATTCAATTACAAATACTTCATCGTTACATTTGCCATACAACAATATCAAATAGTAAGTACTTCCTTAATTAAAATTAATTCACTTTAATCTACATATTCTTTCAGTTCTTATTTAATACCTGGATTCACTTACCTTTTATTGAACTTAGCACTCTCCTCTACTGAAACCAATTTGTCTAACTATGCAACTGATCACACCACAACTGCCAAAATGTGCAGAATCAGGATTCAAATTGACACAGGAACCTATTTTGCCCCAGAAATCAGTATATACAGCTTCACAACAGTACAGATCCAAATAGATCTTTGTCGTAGTTGCGTTACTTTAATATTCAATCCAAATTACTCATTTGAAGTCCGTTACAGCTTAGTACCAAGACTCCTGACCAGAGACAAGCCACCAGACATCACTTGACAACCCCCACAAATATGCACACTCTGACAACGACTTTCATGCAATTTTCTTCCCTTGTAAATCGTTCCTTGTTATCCAATTCAATCGATGCAAAATGTAAAATGTAATCTTACAATAAACTTAATTCAGTGTTTCTTTTCTTTTATTTGCTCTTGTAGATTATAACTGTTTTAGTTTGGTATTCTCACCACATTCTTTATCTTCCTCCATATAGTCTGCACACCTTCCATCCTTTTAACATTTTATATTTTATTCTGTGTACACCACGCCAATTTTATTTTAAATATTAACCCTTCTATTCACCAAACATGCTTTTAAAAACTTTTAAAAGGATTTATTTATTAATTGCCAATTACAAAATTCTGTTACATGCTTTTCGTTTCAAAATCTTTTTATATCAAATAAAAACATCTCCTTAGCGATCTAGCTTATTTGATAGTCCAATAAAAGCTTTATTATTTGATTAATATCTACTATATTCAATAGTATATTTCAAAAAAGTATTTTTCATCAATTTCCACTTCATTTTAGATATTAAATTAAGTTAGAATCCTTCTTTTCTCAATCAGCTTCATTTAATAAAATTATAAATTCTATTTGCTTTCGATTCTAAATGCATCTTAATAATTTTTAATATCCATTTCACATTAAAGTTTATCCTCATTATTTTCAATTACTGTTTGCTTTTGATCTTATTAATCTGATTTTTAGACCCCTGTACCAATATAATAACAATATATAATAAATATTAGAATATGAACTTATGATTTTTACTTTAACTGACTAATTTTAATATCTGTACAGGTGAGAGATGGATTTTTGGAGATGCGTACTCGTTATATTTCTTACTGGCGCTGAAATGCAGTTAAAGCGAGATAAATAAATTAGCCTCAATTTTGACTGCATTAATCAATTTAAATTGATCAGTAATCAGACGATCTGCTTTCCTAAGAATAGATTTCAACAATGAAGAGTTATTTTAGATTTGAATTTATTATTAAATGGTTCCATTGAAATCAATTTACAGTAAATAAAGATACATTAAGGTTTTTATATGTAGAATATTTATTTCCAACTAACTAAAGGTTATTACCACAAAGTCAACTTATTTAATGAAACACATTTTTTATTTTTGAATTTAATTTGAAAAGGTAGAAAATAGTTTCAAAATAGCAAAATATTTTGCAAATACAAAACGTGATTTATTTAAAGAAGCAGATTAGTTGGTTAAATTAAAAATTAAAAGATTTTAATATTAAAAAAGAACTACAATTTTAAATATATCTTACTGTTAAGAACCAAACGTGTTCTATGGTTCGCACTAATTTAAGGTACGCGTAATACCTCAACGACTCAATTGTAAGTTACACTCAACAAGACTTTCTTTTAAAGTTTGTAAAACACACTGCATATTTTAAAAGATATATTCATTGCTCAAGAACGGCTGACATATTTCTGAGCTATTAAGTAAACCAGATATTCAACGGTACACGTTCTCCAAGAAGAACAAACTCCATGATTAAGAAGATCTGTCCCTCAATAGTATAATTTTCTATAAACTACTTACAGCCTACTTCAACTGGAAACTAAAGTAAATCTGGTTTAACAGAGCCTATGTATCCAGGCGGTCATTCTGCTAAAATGTGGGGAGCCACTGAAACACTTTCCGAGTCCTTGAGAAGTCAAAACGGCGTACTAATGCCACTTCAATGAGTTACTCTTGTGGAATAATCGCCAGATCCATATACAGACAACCTAGTGCATCTCCAGCGTGGTAGGGGGCAATGTGTTTTTATAATAGTACCATTTTATTAAATTAAATTGCAACTAGAATATTAGTCAAGTCTAATGAAATTTGAGATGTACTCTGAAACACTGAAAAAATTAGAGAAAGGACATGGCTATGTAGTCATACATCTATGGTTGGTATTCTAACATATGCAAAATTTTCGTACGGGTCGAATGTTTTCTTTTTTGAAATAACATAATTGCTTAATGACAGTCATATACTTAACTGTATTTAATCAGAAACTTAGTCGGTGACGCACGGTGGGCCCATAAAGGTAACTGCGAGTTTCAGATCCGCTCATATATCACTGTATCTATGCCATTGCACAAGCAGCATACAAAAGTGTATCTCATAATGCATATTGTCCTTGCAACGGCGCATTCTATTGTTGATTCACTCAGTGGATAAAATCACGCCTTCTTGGTGTGGGGTTCTAATGCGATATTAAGAACGCTGCTTTTCTGAATGAAACTGACTGCGGCCATTCTACTTAATGCAGTCTACTGAAACATACTACGCTCAGAGGAGGGAGATTTAAAAATTGTCGAGTAATAACCATTCTGCAACATATGATGCTAAGACTCGTGATGAGATGTTCTCAATGAAGTCAATGTACTGGGCCTGAGCCAGGTGATTTGGTTCTCACAACGTAGCAATCAACATAGATATTTTAAATCATGAACTATGACACTTGTGATGGGATTTTGTACTGCCCTATTTGTATTCAAGAATATTATATAGACAAATATTTTATTGGAGTCATCACCTTCGCTATTGTTAAAACGTATTGTTCAAATGGAACTGATAGACAGATATACTAAACAAGCTATGGTGAAATTTGTCGTAATGACAGAGCTCTATGCAAGCCTATTAACTAAAGTATTCGGTTTAGAAATACACGTATACCCAGTTCTGACAACAACTAATAGTTAATAGCTATAGTATAGTTGCTACCTGCCTTTCCGCAATTTTATTAATATTCACAAGCATTATATCTCAAAATATGTTTTCAATTATTTAATTTTCTTAGCATTAAAATTGTTAATCATTCAAGTCACTGACGAATCAATGTCAATTATAATTTCCTGGCCAAAAATACAAATTGTTAGCTATTTAACAGTTGCGGGGTGGAGCTTATCTGTTTGAGGATTTTACTGTCTTTCAAACATTGTTACGTAAAAGTCGGGACAAAATTCTAAATTACAGTCGTTTAAATTTTTTTATCAATGCAGCTTTTATTTGAAATTGGTACTGGATTTAAGAAAAATCATCCTTGATACCTGTGTGTTGCAATGTTTAGATTTCACATTTTCAATACCTTTCATTTTTAATTTTGCAGAAACACATTAGTCGATGCGATGCATAATTCCATTTGCTTAATGATTCATTTAGATTTATCGAAAACAAATTTATTAAATAAAATTTTGATTAACGAGTGGCCGAATCGAGCCCCTCCCCACTAAAGGGAAAACACCGGGCCATCAACCGAGGACACCGCGCCGAAGGATTCTACAAACCTTACTTACCTATATGGGTCTAGGACGTTTCGCCGCCGCTGTTTCGCCACCGCCGATTCGCCACCGTCGTTTCGCCGCCAGGCCGTTTCGCCACCGGCCGTTTCGCCATTGAGCCAGAACAATTTCAATATTTGGAATAACATATACAGTGTGTTTCACTTTACATGGAAGCACCCTTGTATTTTCTTTGTTTTTGTATGAATCGATTTGAATTTCTTACCAGTTGTACAACTCACCAAGAGGCATCTATTCATGTCCTTGAGCGCAAATGACGTTTTTAGCCTGGCCTACTACGATCAAGAACATGGGTCGTATTGTCAATATTTTGCATCGCGTTAGAGTTACAGCAAAACGTTATTAAGAAAAGTTGTTTAGAATCAAAAGAATACCCCAGATACCGATTTTTCTGTAATAATTCGAATTTTTAATTTTTATCCATAAATTTGTCCAAGTTGCAAATTTCAACTTTTAATTTGGTATCAAATGGTTTCATGGAAAAACAACATTTTTATTATTGTTGCTTTTAATAATGGCTGAATTACGTTTAACTGTTGCTGAGAAAGTAGAAATAATTAGAATTACTGGTAAAAATGCAAGATCCAATAGAGAAGTAGCTAGAATATTTAATGGAAGGCATCCAGGGCGTGCAACTATTTTTCCTGGCACTCAGTTTCTGACGATGCAAGCAGCAGCGCCAAAGTTTAGATGGAAATTTAATGCCATATCTTTTAATTCTACTACGAGAATTAGCGTCATAAGCCGCCAAAATCATTTCGTCAAAGGGATGCTATCGAACTATTCTTCTTGGTCTGAGCCACGGTGTAAGAGATATGTTTGGGATTAACAACATTTCCAAGTAAATTAAAAATTTGATTAATTTTTGAAACAGTTCCAGGATAAATAGGTGCACGCCCTAGATGCCTTCCATTAAATATTCTAGCTACTTCTCTATTGGTTCTTGCATTTTCACCAGTAGTTCTAATTGTTTCTACTTTCTCAGCAACAGTTAAATGTAATTCAGCCATTATTAAGAGCTAATGACGTTTGCACCAATAATAAAAATGTTGTTTCTCCATGGCACCATTTGATACCAAATTAAAAGTTGAAATTTGGGACTTGGACAAATTTATGGATAAAAATTAAAAATTCGAATTATTAAACGAAAATCGGTATTTAGGGTATTCTTTTGATTCTAAACAACTTTTTTTAATAACTTTTTGCTGTAACTCTAACGCGATGCAAAATATTGACAATACGACCCATGTTCTTAATCGTAGTAGGCAAGGCAAAAAACGTCATTTGGGCTCAAGGAGATGAATACATGCCTCTTGGTGAGTTGTACAACTGGTAAAAAATTCAAATCGATTTATACAAAAACAAAGAAAATACAGGGGTGCTTCCATGTAAAGTGAAACACACTGTACATAGATACACACATTATCATGACCTAACCTAAGCTAACGTAACCTAACTAAATCGGTAGTTATTTCCGAATTAGATACGTTAAGGAATTTGGGTAAAAATTCTGCGGACGGTCCGGTCTAGTGCGCTTGCACAAAAATGTAACAGTGAACAGAAAAATGTAACATTGAACAGACTATCTCTCGTATTTTTTCTCAAAAAAAAATCATCAAGACCTAACAACTAACATAAACCATTAACCTGAACCACCGCCGAGAGCGCAACAACATTGCTTTAAAAATTACGAGACGATAGCGGCACCCACAACATTTTGATGGACGCTGATCGTACCATAAACCTTACTTCGCTGGCAGCGCATGCGGAATAGACCGGACCGTACACTGAATTTCACCCGGAATTTGTTGTTTTGAAAATAATCTTAAATGTAGACATTAACATTCTGTAAATTTGAAATCGTTAACCTTTGCGGCGAACTGGCCCGGCGACGAAACGGCTGGTGGCGAAACGGCTTGGCGGCGAAACAGCCGTGGCGAACCGGCGGTGGCGAAACGGCGGCGGCGAAACGTCCCATTCCGACCTATATAGCCCTACATGTACATATTAGGAAAATAAACATCTGAATATAATTTCTTTCTATCTCTCTCGCGCTTTGGTCTGACTTCGCCTACCGGGGAGAGCGCAATTGGCCGACTGAGTTGCCAGGGCACTATCAACAACAGTCGCCAATAGCAGGAGTTAACCTTCGCCAGCCCTCCAACGAGGCCACGAGATCAAGACGTTTTAATCTGAACTACATATATTGTTCGGCTTTCAAAAAGAATGTGGTTTTAGAGAAAATCACAAATCTCTCAATTTCATTCTGGTTTCACTTGTAACTGTTTAAAAAAAAATACATTTAAAAATATAATGTAATTCAGAGCATCTAAACTATTTGTGTATTGTAATCAACCTGTTATTAAGGGAACCTCATTAAGTTTTAAGTTCACGTAGAAATTTACACTAATTTGTATCCCCATTAGTTTTTAAGTTGTAAGAGAAACCTACATATTTTCAAAATCAAATGCAGGCTAGTAATCGCACTAAGAAGCTTATACCGTGTGTCCCAAAAGTCTGAAATAAATTCAGTATTTCCTAAAATCTACGTTTCCAGCTAAAATCCTCGAACAAGTCGATTTTAATTTTTATTTGAGCATTTTTTGAAATAAAATGCATACATACAGGGTGTATGAGGTATGGCGTTATCGATGTTTTTTTTTATAGAAACCACTTTTTTTTATTACGGAATCTGAAAGAACGCACCTTTTTATTTACGTTAAGTTGATTTTTGCGTATAGGTCACATTACCAAAAATTAAGAAAAAAAACTTAAATTTGCAAAATACTAAATTTGATTTTAAGAAGTGTGATTTTACGCTTTTATCAATGACAACAATCAACAAAAAACATATCGGTCGTCTTAGTTACTGTCAGACAGACAACGGTGCACAATTTGTACATTTAATTTAGTTGTTTTAGAAATTACTAAACTTAGTATTTTGCAACTTTTTAATTTTTGATCATCTGATCTATACTCAAAAATCATCTTAATGTAAGTAAAAAGGTGCGTTCTTTCAGATTCCGTAATAAAAAAGGGGGTTTCCATTAAAAAAAAAACATCGATATCGCCATACCTCATACACGGGACACCCTGTATGTATGCATTTTATTTCAGAAAATGCTCAAATAAAAATAAAAATCGACGTATTCAAGGATTTTAGCCGGAAACGTACATTTTAGGAAATACTGAATTTATTCCAGACTTTTGGGACACACGGTATATTAGAGCTTTAAAGAAACTCCAGACAGTTTGAACTCTCCTCGTTACTCTGTAATTGATGTTTTACTAGCAAAAGTTTCTTCTATAATCTACTTATTTATTTAAACCTTGTATTGGTGTGTGCGGGTGAAGGTGAAGGTGAATCCTAAACATCTGTTATCTATACAAATTATCTGCTTCTCACAACAAGTTCCGCCACTAAAAGCGCTGATAGCAAATTATTTTTCCGAGATATTTCTTCCTAGCAACGCATTAAACGTATCGAATATAGCCAAGTGGGTACGTAAGATATAGTACGCTACTTACAAGCGACTTATTTTTATCACAAAGGAAGGCCAGAGGTTAATTTGAATACGATAATCAACAGTTAGTCAGCGCGCAGCACTGGGGGCACACGTAGATAGCAGCAATTTATAAGTTATTTTTTATTTCCTTTTACTACAAAGCAGTCGATTAGTTGATAAATTAAGAATAATGTTGGCAAATTTGTTTTAGGTTTAGATAGACACAAATGGCAACTGTAGATATTTCTTTCGTCCTAGAAAAGAACTCATTTGCCTATAATTGTAGTTGCGCTAAAAAACCCGATATCTACATACAATATCATAATGAAAATCATTTGCATACTGACATCAATTTCCCTTTGTTGTAATTACGTACGTGTAAACTTTTTCGGAGTTGTTTACAAAGTTGATAAAAACACCATAAGCGGAACGAAAATAGGATACCATTATTCTGAATCCTTTATCGTATTAGCTGAATGATGAATATAGATATTTAGGGGGCCACATTAACATCTGATGGAAGAGATGAACTATATAACTACCTTTAATGCTATAGATAGACAATAGTTCAAATAAAATAGCAAAATGGCGTTTAATTCTTTGTGGAAAGTTGCATTACTTATGAGGAAGAGGTAAGAACAAATGCAAAAATGATGAAAGATCGAACATCAACAGCAGAGATGATACTCTGAAGATGATGTTGTAAAAAACATTATAGAATATCAGGTGCAGAATGAATGACTTAAAGAAATAATAGAAATTCAAACTTCAATAATAACAACAATCGAATGAAAAGAGCTACTCTGGTATGGACATACGAAAAGAATGGCAGCAATACTACCACAAAAACCTTGGAAATGAATAGAAGAGAAAAGGAAGAACCAAGAAGAAGCTAGAATATTGAAATGCAAAAAGCTATACAGGAAGGGGGACTAGAAGAAGACGAAATCGGAAGTGAACTCCATAAGATAGTTAAAATTGCTGTATATACAATAAAATCTCGTATATAATAAAAAAATGTTTATCTAATAACAGATATTAAAAATCGAAATCAAAACATACTATAAATATACACACAAAAGTATCTAAACCGGTTTGTACATGTTGAGCTTGATACTGTGTTTTCTTTAATACACCTAACCACCGCAGAAGAAGCAGAAATACTCTGTTTAATTGGTTAATCAGAAACGCAATAAAAATTTAGATTTGGACTATTTCTGTGATTTTGGACCACTTTTTTAATATATATTTGTTCTTTATAAAATCAGACCTATGATTTTTCAAATTTTAGCATTAATTTTTGATCGCAGTACGCCACCCGGAATTGTTAAAATCGAGATACTAGTTTTAGTAACTGGTTTTCAGAAACCTATACCGAGGCTTCCTTGTGTGAGAAGTTTTCGTTGCTTTTTACCGCTTATGTTGAGAGTATCTACGCACTTCGTCCAAGGTAAACACGAACCTAAGTGAAGTGTTGTATCGGACTCTTTCCACTGTCTCGGGTGTTTACCACACAAAGTTTCGAAAGTTTTTGGTCTACTCCCGTCCTCAGGTGCATGAACTCCTGGTCAGTCCTGAGAAGGACTGATTTTTGTACGTCTTTTTCATGTACACCCGGTGCCTACCCCGGGGTTTACACTCGGGACCACTGATCGCTGTGATTACGAGTCTGTCCCTCTTACTTATATACAGTGTGTCTCACCGACTATGAGACATAGCAAAATTAACATTGGAAAAGTATATAAGGATCAACTAGGGCTATGATCTATGGATGCTGTTTAATTAGGCAAAACAAAAGAAAATATTAATTTTGTCAAATACCTAATCAAAGTTATTTGAGCTATTTAAGCAAATTTGTTTAGAATGATAAAATCAAACAATTTTAAAGTTATCCACGTAGTTGATCATTTATAATAAGTGATAGATTTACCTACAATGAATGTTTACACTACAGACGAAAAAATCCAAATAGTTTCTTGGAATTTAGCCGGTAACAGCTTGAGAACTTCAGATCTTTTTAGTGTGTACTACAATGATTGGCCAATTCCTTCCAAGGACACAGTAGCGCAAATTGTAAAACGATTCCGAGAAACTGGATGTGTCAAAAATTTATAGCCACCTCAAATGTTAAATAATGGACGTCGCAACTTTTACGACAGACTAAGTCACTGTTTAGTAGTGAATGAAAACACATTTGAGCATTTAAATAATTAGTTAAATCTCTGTTTTCTGTTATAAAATTCGTAAAACATTTGTAATTTCTTTCCATTATTTTATTTTAAAAATAGTTTTTGGATATACCATTGTTTATCTTACCTTAAATTAACAAATTTTTCTTGAACAAAACCACACAATACAAGACAAAACTTTTTATTATAAAATACATTGTTTACAGTTATACATAAATACTTAACCTCTCTCGTGTGTCCGTTTACTACATGTCAGGCACCCTGCTTAATTAATTACAATGGCATACGTATTCATGTAACATTAAAGAACATCATTACATGTCAATTTACCTGTTTGAGCTGACAAATGTGTTAAAGATTTATTGGGACTCGTGGTTATTCGATCTTAAATATTTTGCAAAATGTCTTCAGTGACCACAGATTAAGTGGTGCCGTTACTACATGTTCCACGGAACGTGGCACTACGACATTAGGGAACTGTTTTTCAAATTGTTGATAACAAGATGGAGATAAATATATCCAAACACAATTTTCATCACGTTCTCCAGAATAAAACCAGCCTCTACGATAAACTTATTGCTTTCATTGGAGAAAACATTTTTTTCAGCTTAACCTAAAAGTAGCAAGGTCGTGCTACAATAGTAGAACAGTTGGCACTATAGCGGCCATTTTGTTTTTAATTGGGTTAATTAAAATGATCGATTAAATTGATTGATCCAATTAAACCGCCAACTAAACCGCGAATCAAATGCTCCAATTAAACCGCGAATCAGATGCTCTAATTAATTTTGATATGTGCTACTGATTAAATTACGCGGCGGCCATTTTTAATTTGCTTCTGTAATTACGCGGCAGCCATTTTAATTTAGCGCGAATATTTGAATTTGAAATTTTTCAGATTTTTTTTAAGTCCCATTTTTTGAATTTAATCTTTCCGGGTGTCGGCCATCTTTGTTTTCTGCGTGCGCACTTCTCGCGGTTGTCAGTTTGAATTTGAAATTTTTCCGATTTTTTCTAAGTTCAATTTTTTTATTTTAAACTTTCCGGGGTGTCGGCCATCTTTGTTTTCGCGCGAATATTTGAATTTTAAATTTTTCAGACATAAATTTTTACAAAATCGAGATCATGTTACATAAACTATGCATAATTTTGCAAATGTTTTACACTTTTTTATAAAATGCATCGCTCAAAATTAAAAGAAATCGCAATTTCGTTGAAAAAATCTACTACCACAATCATTTCGATAAACAAAATTCAAAAATTCTTATACTTTTGATAGAAATATATGTATGTTGACCACAAATTAACATAATTTTTGAATAAAAACGCGCAATTCGTTGAAAAAAATGTTCTGACACCATCAAAACACGCAATTTCATTGAAAAATCTTCTACCACAAGCATCTCGATAAGCAAAATTTCAGTTACGTAGGCTCATTGTTCATTTTTATTACGAAAATTAACTCAAAATTGAACAAAAATCACACAATTACGCAACATCTTATATAAATTTTTACAAAAATCGACATCATGTCACAAAATTATACAAAAAATGACATTTTAATTCAACACACGAAGAAAATTTTATAAAAATCACCCAATTACACATCATCTCACATACATTTTTACAAAAACTGACATCATGTCACTTGAAATTATACAAAATATATGTATGTTGATCACAAATTAACATAAACTTGAATAAAACACAATTTCGTTGAAAAATTTGCAAATGTTTTACACTTTTTATAAAATGTATCGCACAGAATTAAAAGAAATCACCATTTTTAAATTATATCACGCCATTATGAAATCGTAGATTGATTTTTTTTTTGAAATTTTACACTTTGTAACTGTAAAATAACTTCAAATACTAATATTTTAGCTTTAGATTTTGTAATTATTGCAGATTCGTGAAAAACAAAAGCACAGTAGAAATAAAAAAACACAAACACTTTGTAACAAACAGATATATTGTTCTTATTTCGTATAATACTTAATAATATAAAAATAAATGTACAGCTGAATGTCTTATTTTCTAAAAATTCGCTAGCAATTTACAAAACTGTAGTTTGAAGTGCACAACATTTCAAATTAAAAAGGCTGCAAGTAATAAAATCAGAATTTCATTGTGTCATTTTAAAGTTTAAGATGCTCCCAATCTAGAACTCCCTTCGTTTTTGATGTTGATGACATCTGCCTTAGAGGCATTTTTCTAACGGCCCTTTTTTGGAGGCGTTTCCTTATCGGCGTCTTCTGACTGAACCTTTTCGATGTGGACGTGGATGAGTAGCTGGTTTTTTTATTTATATTCTAAATGAGGCTCGCAGTTATCAGTTTTTATTTCGGTTTTTTCTGTAGTATCAGTCAGGGCTGGCTTCTTTTGCTGTTTAGGTTTAGTTAGCAACACTTGAGCAACGTTAAGGCCTTTGATGTAATCAGAAAACTGTAGGCGTCCGGGTGGATTCTTAGTTTTTCGAGGCCTCAGAGTGTCGTGAACTAAATCGACTATGTTAGACGTCGGTAAAATTTTACCCTTTATAGTAACGGTACCCTTGTGATCCCAGCTCACATCGTTTGAGGCACTCAAAATGCCTAGGAAAACTTCAGCTTTTTTCTTAAAAGTTTTGGGAAGTGTAGATATAATAACGGCATTTGATAGGCTGTTACTGATTGATTCAATAGGTATTTTAATTGGCTGCCGTGCCTGGTTTGTGAAATGAAGGAATCTTTGTAAGACTTGGTTGTACTGCCCCCATTTATCGTGATCAGTTAATTTGGACTTTAAAACTTTTTGCATTTCGTCATCAAGCTGTGATAATATATTTTTCTCCGTATTCTCGCTAGACTTAAGACGTTGGACAAATTCCGGCGATACAATCAACATCTTCCGCTCTTGGTCCATTTTAGTCGAAAAGGAGCTCAGTCGTTTGTTCTGGTAGAGCCGTCGTGAATAAACTAACTTAAAATCAAGACTTTCATAATAAATATATAAGATAAATATGGCAGGTACGGGAATCGAACCCGTATTCTCTCTCGAGATCAGAGCTTAAATCGGACGCCTTAACCATTCGGCCAACCTGCCTCCTCTGTATAAACGAGCACTCTCTGCATAATTAAGAAAACATCTAGTTTAAAACCCTTCTATTTGCAATTTCAAACAATATTTCATATAAATTAAGCCATGTACAAATTTCGAAACTGGGTTTGATATATATTTTATCGAAAGACTTGATCCTAAGCTGCCGTTTTTTGTATAATTTCAAGTGACATGTCAGTTTTTGTAAAAATTTATGTGAGATGATGTGGACCAGATCATTTTTCAGCGAAATTGTGTGTTTTTATTCAAATCTTACTAAAACTGCAACAAGTTAGAGCAAATTTATGTTAATTTGTTGTCAACATGCATATATTTTCATTAAAAGTATAAGAATTTCTGTAATAAAATGCACAGCGAGTCTACGTTACGGCAATTTTGCTTCTAGAAATGTTTGTGATAGAAGATTTTGAATGAAAATAGAATAAAAATATTGTTTTTGTCGTTTTTGGTTAGAACTTTTTCAGCGAAATTGTGTGTTTTTATTCAAATCTTACTAAAACTGCAACAAGTTAGAGCAAATTTATGTTAATTTGTTGTCAACATGCATATATTTTCATCAAAAGTATAAGAATTTCTGTAATAAAATGCACAGCGAGTCTACGTTACGGCAATTTTGCTTCTAGAAATGTTTGTGATAGAAGATTTTTCAATGAAAATAGAATAAAAATATTGTTTTTGTCGTTTTTGGTTAGAACTTTTTCAGCGAAATTGTGTGTTTTATTCAAATCTTACTAAAATTGCAACAAGTTAGAGTTACGTAGTTTGAAAATTATTAAAATATCATATCGATGCCTATCCACGCCAAATACTGTTTTTGTAGAGAATTTAAAACTGAGCTAGCATGAGTTCTCAAAAATTTGAAAAAGTGCACGTTTGAATATGCTGCTGGGCCATAATTATCTATATAACAGCAATGAGATAACATGAACAAGAAGATAATACGTATTGCTTGAGTAAGAAAGAGATAGCCATACAAAAATTATATTAGTAGACATGTTTATACTTGATAAATGGCATAATTAAATTAAGAGTCAAACCTTCTCGAATATTTGCTACTATGTTTATCTCTTTCTTACTCAAGCAATCCGTATTATCTTCTTGTTCATGTTATCGTATTCCGTGACGCACAATGCAAAATCGTCTCCAACGGTTTTAAACTGGCCTCTTTTTGAAATTTGATCGAGGAACAAAATGTATTTGCTCTAGTAAAAATTGATATTATTATGAAATTTGCGCATAAACTAGATAGCATACGTTCCGTTGGGGCAAATTATAAAAATTAAGTAATTATTTCTATTCATATAGCTTTCAAATTTCGATGGTCGAGAGGAAATTTCCAACTATATAGTAGGTAGGGACAATGAGAATCTCTGTTAGGACAATGGAAATCTCGTTAATCCACTCATGCGCGTTACTCATATTATAAAGATAGAATAATTAATTCTAGCACATCCAATTGCAAAATCACTTTTTTAAAATTACTATCCCTCATTTAACGCCGCAGGCTATGCACTTCCATTCTTATAAAACATATTTCTCAAAAAATAACCTATGAAGTTTTAATCGCATTCAGGTACGCTGGCTGGGTGGCTTAGTTGACCACGCCTTAGACTCGTAATACTGTGATCGCTGATTCGAATCCGGCCTAGGATCATCGCAGAAAGCTTTTTTTAAATTAAATAAATGCGAGAAAGCCAAGATGGCCGACACCCCGGGAAGTTTAAATTCAAAAAATTAAACTTAGAAAAAATCTGAAAAATTTCAAATTCAAATATTCGCGCGAAAACAAAGATGGCCGACACCCCGGGAAGTTTAAAATAAAAAAATTGATCTTAGAAAAAATCGGAAAAATTTCAAATTCAAACTGACAACCGCGAGAAGTGCGCACGCAGAAAAAAAAGATGGCCGACACCCGGGAAGTTTAAATTCAAAAAATGGGACTTAAAAAAATCTGAAAAATTTCAAATTCAAATATTCACGCGAAATTAAAATGGCCGCCGCGTAATTCCAGAAGCAAATTAAAAATGGCCGCCGCGTAATTTAATCAGTAGCACATATAAAAATTAATTAGAGCATCTGATTCGCGGTTTAATTGGAGCATTTAATTCGCGGTTTAATTGGCGGTTTAATTGAATCAATCAATTTAATCGATCATTTTAATTGACCCAATTAAAAACAAAATGGCCGCTATAGTGCCAACTGTTCTACTTACAATTATTAAAAAATAAGATATAGCATTATGAATTCTTACCAAATAAATTCACCAAGTGTGGTGTTATTCTTGAAAATGGCTGATTTTAAATAAAATGTAAATAAATAAGGCGAAAGTTATCGCTTTTCTTTATTTATGGAAAGTTAAACGGGCAAATTTGGCAGTGCCAAATTTACTGCGTGCGCCTAAAAATTAGAAGGTACGATTAGTGAACGAATTCTAGGCATACCAACAGACAACAGTTTTGATAACAACAAGAATATTTTACAGTCCAATGAATATTAATAAAATTTATATTGGGACAGCAAATTTTAAAGATAGTACCCGCAATTAGAAACGAAAGCACAGTTGTGACAGCAAAATAATTCAATGATTGTTTCACTTCCGACCAATCACAATTCTCGATCCGGCCAAAGCAATAGTTGGTCCCTACATAATTTCCCAATGTTAATTTTGCTATGTCTCATAGTCGGTGACTGCATATGTTACCGCTATAATGCGCAGTAGACTATTTTTGCAACTCTCTGCGCAGTAGTGCCATCCAAATGGGCTTTATTTCTGAGTTAGCTTGGCTAATTGGTTCTTCTACCAGCGCTATGTATGTAGCTTCTTTCAGCTTCCTACGGAACCTGTTTTCCTCTTTAGCTACAATTGATGCGTTATACCATTGTATGTGGTGGTCTTCGTTCCAGATTAATACGTTCTAATATATTTGCGGTGTTCCGATAATCTCACTCGTAGGAGTCGTTGTGTTTCGATTATGCATTGTCTTCCACACTCGCACGGTACGCTAAAACTACAGTTCTTTCGACTCTGATCTTCGCTCTGAGGCTTGGTATGCGTCATCATGCCTCTCAGAGTTGTTGTGGACTTGAAGGCAGTTCTTATGTTGAATCTGGTTCCGATTCTTCTCAGTTTATCGGAAACTCCTCGGATTTATGGTATTACGGCCGTGGTGGTCGATTCCGTTTTTCCATCCTCTGCCTGTATTGTATGTCTGTCCATCTCTTTTAGTGTTAGATTAAGAGTTCGTTTGGCTAGCCATTAGCTTGCAGCTAATGTGTAATTATCTCAATTTCCCGTTTAAGGTCTTCCTCTTCGGAGCATATGGTCTTGGCTCGGCTATATAGGCATCTCGCGACGCCACGTTTCACGCTGTTGTGGTGGTTCGAATCGTAGTTTAGATATCTCCGCGTACGAGTTGGTTTTCGACATACCTTTTGTTTTTACCGTGTCACCATTCTTCTCGACTAGTACGTTTAGGAATGGGAGTTTGTCTTTCGATTCTATTTCCATCGTGAACTTCATTGATCGGGCTTGATTATTGAGATGTTCTAGAAAGCCGTCTAGCGTTTCTCTTCCATGGAGCCATATTAGGAACGTATCATACACGTTTAAGTGCGTATCTCTAGCTGTGAAGTGGTTATTATTTACTCCGAAAGTAAAGTCAAAAACTGGGTCCTTTCGAGCGAATTTGAATGCAGTTTTCGAATAACAGCACGGAGAGGTTACTAGGGAGACGCGGAGATATAATTTAGGAGTACAATTAATCAGGTTAGATAGGAAATAGCCGAAATTAGTTATAACCTTAAACGCTGAAAGATAAGAAAATATCAGCCGAGAAGCGGCCGCCGCGCGCAAACTGTGGAGTCAGCACCCAATACAGCAGAAGACAAGAAGGGTTGCACACCTTTCGGAAGGAGTTCAGATCACTTTTCATACTCAGCATAACGAGAAGCATACCCGAAATGCGTAAATAGCCGGGGGCGGACCCTTGACCAATTGGGGAAAAGTCAGCGATAAGATGAGGGGGACAAAAAACATTGAAAGAATGTTCCACCAAATAGAAGAAGCGATGAGCCAAATAAATGGGAAGCTAGACGCAGTAGTAGCTGAATTGAAGCAGACGAAAGAAGAAAATTTGAAGCTGAAAGAAAAGATAGAAAGGCAGAATCTGAGAATAGAAAATCTGGAGAGAGAGATTAGGAAGAACAATATTGTGATTAAGAGAATCCCGGACGACAAGAAGGAAGACGAGAAGGAAGCAGAGGAAAAAGTATGTACCCTACTACAGAAAATAGGCGTTTATTTATTTTTTATTTATTTATTTGGTGAACATTGGGATACAACGGGTAGGAACCCAAATGAATATTCGCAAAATTACAAACTATTACTATACAATATACAAGAGTAAATTAAAATTTCCGAATTAAACTACCATTGTTTGGTACAGGTCGTGACAACCAGCTGAAGCTCTGACTTGCGCAGATCCAGGAAAGAGTCGGGGTCGGTTATAAAGGGAAGCACGTACTAGCGGTACACTCAAGTAGAAAAGCAATTATTGAAAAACACCGCCTTTCTGTTGTACCCGTTGGCGTTGTTCTTGGAATAAACAAAACATTGCAGGTGTGCAGCTTACTTGCTAAAGCGGAATCTCGCAAATACGAAATGCAAGTGAAATCAGAAAATTCTTTAGCTGATAACATGCATTCGGTAAATCCTCTGAGAATAATAACACAGCGGTCATTATGGCTTTCGAAGTAGATTTCTGGCAAGATAAGATAAGCTGCTTTGAATAGGGTGATTATATTTGCTGCACTGACAGCTTTTAATTTATGAAGTTGTGTATATTGCATAAAATAATAAAATTGGAGCTAAAATAAATTCGGGTTAAAATTTTGCATGTGGTTATCAATTCCATTACTCAATTATAACTTAACGTAACAGTCATACAAATAATTAACAAAAATAACAGACACAATAACAACAATAAGGAGAACAAAGTAACAGAGACCATAACAAATATAACAAGAGCAAAATAACAGACAGTAACAATAACAACGAGAACAAAGCAACGGAGACAATAAGAAAAACAAATCAACAGACGTAATAACGAAAATAACAAGAACAAAGCAACAAACGATAAATATCAAAAGCGCCGACTTTTTACAAGAGTGTACCGATGTTCACTCGAACACAATATTGTCGGAACTGAATTCTCCCCGCCAACTCGGCTTGAGACTAATGCGCAACCAATTCTCAGAGCGTCAGCTAGTTGTCACGACCTGTATTTAGCTTTTAATCATATTAGTTTAGTTTATTTCATTAGTAATTCTTAATACAAGTAAATAGCTGTACATACATTTAGTGTTGTTTGTAATTCTACCTAGCGGTAAGTTTACCCACTATTGGTGGAACGTCGAGTTATGGGGCTTACTGTCCCCTCTCCTGCCACCCCTAAATGTTGGGGCGGTGGCCCACATTGGAAGGAGATAAACCTAAGACGAGTTGGTGAACGGTCGGTCAACTGATCCCGTTTTTTGTTGTTTTGTGTAATCGCTCGTGTTTATCGTTTTGTGCTCTTGGAGTCACTGGTCCCTATACGAACTTCTACTTTGCGTGGGTATTATTGACTCTTACGCTCTCCGTTTAGGTAGAATTAATTTAGATATTAATTGCCCTGGAGACGGATACAACCATATATGAAAAATGAAAATATGCATAATACATAAAATATTTAAAAATACAGGTATTATTCCACGCGATCCTTTATAATTTCCTTTATTGTCGCAGGGCACATAATAAAAATATCAATTACATCGCAATATAAATTAGTAAAGTTTGTTATTCTGCATAACGGAGAATTTTGTGAACAACTGGTATTCCTAAATGGAATATTAAATAATTCATTATAACGAAGATTAAATCTAGGCACATTTATACTTATTAGAGATAACAGTTCAGAATTATTATGCAAGTGGTTTATGACTTTATACAAAAACAAGATATCTGTAATAGTTTTTCTAATAGTTAGAGGCAATATATTAAAGTGCTTTCGAGCCATTATAAGATTCTCTTTAGGGGTATTGTATCGAGCTTTAAAAGAAATAAATTTAATAAATTTGATTTGTATGTGTTCCAGTCTATCTATACAGCCTGTTCAAAATTAAGTGTGCACTATTGCTATCTCGGTTGCTATTATAGCTACAAAGTTGGTTAAATTAGTAAAATAGTAGTATATTTCGTGCCGATTAAAATGGCGTAAACAAAAAAACAATTGAGCGTCGTGTTTTTGACATATGTCAAAAAAAATTTTTTTTAAATGGAACCTTCTGTATATTTTGACGTCAATCGATAGCCAATCTTCTTCTGAACAAAAAACTTCTTATACCCTACTTTCTTAAAGTTAATAACAATGGAGATATACGCCTGTTCAAAATTAAATGTGCACTATTGCTAACTTGTTTATTATGGGAGCTACAACGTCGGTTAAATGGGCGAAATAGTAGTACTTTTACGTGAATTACGATGGTAATTATAAAAAAACAATTGAACATCGCATTTTTGAGATATTCAGCAAAACTTTTTTTTTATTGGCACACCCTACTTATACATTTTAAAATATTTTGAAATAAAATTCTAGCAACTCATTTAAACTTGTTTGTAGAGAATGTAATGTTATTTCAGAATATGCTAAAACGTATAGGGTGTTCCAATAAAACCAAAGTTTTGCTAAATATCTCAAAAATGCTATGTTCAATTGTTTTTTTATAATTACCCCCGTAATTCACGTAAAAAATTCTACTATTTCGCCCATTTAACCGACGTTGTAGTTCCCATAATAAACAAGTTAGCAACAGTGCACATTTAATTTTGAACAGGCGTATATCTCCATTGTTATTAACTTTAAGATAGTAGGGTATAAGAAGTTTTTTGTTCAGAAGAAGATTGGCTATCGATTGACGTCAAAATATACAGGGAGTTCTATTTAAAAAAAATGAATTTTTTGGCATATGTCAAAAACCCGACGCTCAATTGTTTTTTTGTTTACGCCATTTTAATCGGAACGAAAAATGCTACTATTTTACTAATTTAACCAACTTCGTAGCTATAATAGCAACCGAGACAGCAATAGTGCACACTTAATTTTGAACAGGCTGTATACACATCATATCTCGGATTCCAAATGACACTACTAAAACTCAACCGACCAAGAACAAAAGAATTGTACAAGCAAATAATAAATCGGATATTAGAAAATGTTGCACATCTTCGCATTACGTATGCCAACATTCTCGATGCTCGAGTAGCAATCAATTCTATATGCATACCAAAAATTAATTTAGAGTCCATCATAATCCCCAAATCTCGAACGTGATCGACCTTAGGGCGTGTGGAATTGCCAATTTTGTAGTTAAAAGTATGAACAATATCGTTTCTTGAGAGTGTGATAGTTTGACACTTGCTTAAATTTAATAACAAGGAATTAAGGTTACAAAATTAAACTAATCTATCTAGATCACTTTGAATAAGTTGGCAATCCTTAATGCTTTCTACAGTTTTGAAAATTTTTAGGTCATCTGCGTAAAGCACAAATCTGCAGTTTTGAAAACATGACCCAATTTTGTTTAAATATATAATAAAGAACAGCGGTTCCAAATGCGATCCCTGTGGGACGCCTGAAGGGGGGGGGTAATAGCGTCTGAAAGATGACCTTGAATTGAGACGAATTGGGATCTGTTTTTTATGTACGATTCGGTCCATTAAAGCAGGTTTCCATTCACACCTACCTCAGCAAGACGGGAAAGTAGAATATTATGACTTATTTTATCAAATGCCTTGCTGAAGTCGGTGTAAATGGCATCCACCTGGATTCTTACTCGGTAAATGCAAACATGTTAGTTTCGATTGATGTGCCTCTATAAAATCCGATCTGTTTTTTATGTACGATTCGGTCCATTAAAGCAGGTTTCCATTCACACCTACCTCAGCAAGACGGGAAGGTAGAATATTATGACTTATTTTATCAAATGCCTTGCTGAAGTCGGTGTAAATGGCATCCACCTGGATTCTTACTCGGTAAATGCAAACATGTTAGTTTCGATTGATCTGCCTCTATAAAATCCGATCTGTTTTTTATGTACGATTCGGTCCATTAAAGCAGGTTTCCATTCACACCTACCTCAGCAAGACGGGAAAGTAGAATATTATGACTTATTTTATCAAATGCCTTGCTGAAGTCGGTGTAAATGGCATCCACCTGGATTCTTACTCGGTAAATGCAAACATGTTAGTTTCGATTGATCTGCCTCTATAAAATCCGTGCTGCTCTGGTACTATGGTATTTTGGAATAAATAAAATATGTGTTTATAGACTAATTTTTCGAAAAAGTTTTGCAATCGCAGATAATTTGCTTATTGGCCTATAATATTTGACATCCTTTTTTGTCCACTTTTAAATATTGGAACAAGCATGGCCGATTTCCACCTATCTGGAAATTGCCCAACAGTTAACGATTGGTTATATAACAGTGTGACTTGTTTCGAGATTTCAAATGCGGTCTTTTTGAAAAATATCGGGGGAGGCTGTCAAGACCCGCACCCTTTTAGGTGTCAAGGCCTAGAAGCCCACTCGAGACTTCAGCCTCACTAAAATCAAATTTTTTGCAAGGATACATTACTATTTATTGTTCGATTATTTAGACATTGGGTAAAAGTGTATCTTTCAGGCTCAAAAACACCTGCGAAATAATCTTGAAACAAATCACTAATTTCCTTTCCACTTTTTGCGATCGTACCTGCCCAATGCATTTCATTTGGTATTTTATTAACACATTGTTTTTTTATAGATACATAACTCCAAAATCTATTAGGATTATTGGGCAGATCGTTCTCTACAGATGTAATGTAGTTTGTAAAATCTAAATCAATGAGTCTCTTTGACTGGACTCTCAAAATTTTAAATAAATTATAGTCATTAGTATTTTTATATTTTTTCAATTTTTATGTAACTTGTTTTTTGCTTTACTAATGTAATTGTATTTGGTCTGTAGTAAGTTGGAAAGCATTTGTTCTTAGAATAAGTTGGAAAATTTTCTTGTAGAGTTTATTAGTGAATAAAGGCAATCAACTGATTCGCTAAGCGATTTATTATTAAATTCGGAGTCCCAGTCAATGCTTGAATTTTTTTTATTTATAGCTATGTAATTTCCTTTTTTATAGTTGAAATACATGGTATTGTTGAAAGAAAAACTTTTAAATTCTGTAACGTGATATAAAAACTAAATACAGGTATGAATACATTTTTCCGGCACAAAAGCATTCGAGCAATGACTGAGCTCAGAAACGTTATCTTTGTTTGAAAAAATTAAATCTAGTAGTTTCTTATCGCTATTAAAGACAGTGTTAAATTGCATACAGTTATGAAAAGACAGATTAAGAAGTAAAGTGGAATATTTTTGAACTGTCATATGGATCTAAATACTTGTTTTCTGAAACTTGTAACCACTTAGTGGTCGAACAGTTAAAATCACCACAGATTAACAGTGACGTATTTTCGTTAAATGTTAAGTCCGTTAGTTTTGATGAAAAATATGTATACGCATTAGTGTCTTCAGGAGGCAAATAAACACAACAAACTAACAAGAGTCTATTATTATTTAATTTTATCGACACCCAAACATTTTCGGCACTACTCTGAAAGTCTGGCAGCAAAATAGCACCAAACTTATTTTTTACCGCAATAAACACACCACCACCATAATATTTTTTACTCGCAGTGCTTTCGCGGTCTCTTCGGAAGATAGTATATTGATTAAGATCTATAATCTCGTAGTCCATAATTGAATTATTTAGCCATGACTCCGTGATACACAGAATGTCTGGGTAAGTTAGTGAAGCGTTTTGTTTAAAAATATTTAATTTTGTCCTTAGCCCCTGGACATTCTGAAAAACAACGTTTAGAGCCATTTCGAAGATTAAACACTATCTAACTCTTACCTTAGTTTGCCAAATTAGAGTTTGCACAGGTATTCTGCGTTTACAGCATGAATAATTTTTGTTTTTTCAGCTTGACGCACAAGTACGTCGCCGTTTTGAACCCGTCGTTTTTGATGCGCTGCTTGGCGTGCTTGCTTCAAAAGAAATTTTGTTTGAGGAGCCAAATGCTCGTTTATAAAAAACCTATAGGAAAGTCCAGCAATTTTGAATCCTCTCTGGTTTTCCGGTTTTTTTCTAGAAACTTTTGAAGCCTCCAAGAACCCATCTCTGTGCAACTTTGATATAAATTTAATAATAATGTTTTAAGGTTTACCTTGACTATTGACTAGGTACTCTAAATACTGTATCTATCAGGTTACTTTGAATTTTGAAATTAAGAAATCCGCTGATTTCGTTGATAATAGACATTAGGTTTTCGTTGTTTTTTTTTCTGGGATGTCTTGTATCTCAATGTTGTTAGATCTAAGCGATTGCTCGAGAGTATTAACTTTTTTGTTTATTTCATGAATATCTTGTTTTAGTTTGCTATTTTCTGTCTTTGGCAAATCAGTTGCTTTAAAGTATTCATTTATTTTTATAAGCTTTGCTTCGAAATCCGATATTTTATTAGAGCAAAAATCCACTGCTTCGCGGAGCCGTTGCATATCGGTCTTCATTGATCGCATAAAATTCATCATTTCTTGTGGAGTCCCATCGGTAGCTGCGCCGGTGTTGGCGGAAGCAACATCGTCGTCGACGTCGAGCGTTAACGCTAATAGAGGAGAAGATATAGAAGAGGTAAGGCGAATTGGAAAACCTAATAACGGAAAGAATAGACAAATGCTAGTGAAACTGAGCAAGGAAAGATTGAGAACCGAGATCTTCCTGAATGCAAAAAAATTAAAAGGAACGGATATCTGGATAAGTGAAGATTATCTCAAGGACGTGCAGCTGGAAAGGAGGACGCTCATACCGCAAATGAAGGAGGCAAGAAACAAAGAATTTAGGGCGCAGATTAAATACAATTGGCTGATAATAAATGCTGAGGTATACAGGGCAGGCGATATCGGGATTATCCAGGAAGGGGGAAGCAGAAGTATAAAAGGACAGTAGCTGAAAGATCTCCGGGAGAGGACAGCTTCAAAAAGCAGCTGGGGAAGATAATCCGAACCGATAGAAAAAACTATTAAGAGAGGATGGGACAGGGGCTAATGGAAACGGAAATGACTATGAATTAGGACATGAATTGCAACTAGGTAAAAAAAGGCTGACAGTTAAGAATGAATTTTATGAACAGGTGGAGAGGATAATAGAGAAAATTCCCAAGTATGATGTCGAATTAGTCTTGGGAGATCTAAATGGCAAAATAGGTAGGGAGGAGGCATATAAGAAAGTAACAGGAGGTAATGGTAAACACCCGCTATCGAATGTAAACGGAAAAATGGTAATAGAATTTGCCCTGGAAAATAAATTAAAAGTAATGAGTAGCAATTTGAAACATAAAGAAATACACCAAGCAACGTGGATATCACCGGACGCTAAAACCAAAAATCACATTGATCACGTGCTAATCGAACATAAACATCAAAGAATGGTAGCAGACGTAAGAAGCTACAGAGGAGCAGATATGGACTCGGACCATTTCCTGGTGATTACTACATTAAAACAAGGACTTTCAACGAATAGAAAACCAACAAATAGCCCCATAACAAAATATAATGTAGAAAAAATGCAAGAGAATGACGTACAAGTCGAAACAAAAGCGGAACTAGATAGCAGGTTACATAGGGCATCCAATCCCGGGATCCCAAAATGTCGATATCCCGGGATCCCTATTTTTTTTATCCGCTATTTCAATCCCGGTATTTTTCCCCAATACCGGAATTTTCGATATTTTTGGGATTGCTTTTGTGTGCACTGCGTCGCAGTTCGCAGAGTCTGCGAGTCACCTTACCCTGCCTGGCCGGCGCCAGACATGGAGCAACATGTTGATAGAGAATAATTAGTATGGTTCAGGGTAGTAGCAGTTAGCAGATGTGTCCATAAACGGCGTAAACTGTGTTCAGTTGTGTTGTCACTGTTGCTTGCATATTTACTTACCTATTATACACCTATAATACTAGAAATACCGGTTCTGAAAACACTAAATCCCGGTATTGAACACCGGAAATCTCGGTATTGAATACTGGAAATACCGGTACTGAAAACAGGGAATCCCGGTTTGAACACCGGAAATCCTGGTATTGGATACCGGGATCCAGATAGAATTTCTTCAATACCGAAATCCCGGGATTAAAAATTCAGTTCGGTATTGGATGCCCTAAGGTTACAGGAATTACAGGAATTAAACAACATTGAGGATGAGTGGAAACAAATCGAAACAGCGGTACAAAGAACGATGAAAACATGTTTAGGAAGTAAAACCAAAGAGAAACAGAAGGTTTGGTTCGACGAGCAACGTAAGACGGTGTTAGAAGTAAGAAACGAGGCTAGAATTAAACTGCTAAGACAATGTACGGAAGAAAATAAGTGGGAATACGAAGAGGCAAGGGAAAGTTCAAACAAATCTGCAGACAGAAAAAGCGAATATATTGGGAAGCAAGACTGGAAAAAATCGAGGAAAATTACGCAAATAAAGAACTTTGAAACTTGTATCAGTAAACGAAGAAACACCGTGAAGACTTGAAGCCCAACGATATTGCATATCTAAAAAACAAGAATGGGGAAATGATAGGAAATACACAAGAAAAGCTTAAGATATTTAAGGAGTATTATAAAAAACTGATTAGTGATGATAATGAACAGGAAGAAGGGAAGAGAGTGGAAGAGGAGGAGGCAGAGGAAGAGAGAAACCAACCTGTAACGAAGGAGCCGACGAAATAGGAGATACTGGAGGAGATAAATAAATTTAAAAATAATAAAACTGCTGGAGAAAACGGAATACTAGTGAAAGTATACAAATGGGGGGGGGGGAGATATGCTTCAGCAGAGGATAGTCAACCTGATCACAAAGGTCTGGGAAAATGAACAAATGCCACTGGCATGGCATAATGCGATAGTCTGCCTCGTTCATAAGAAGGGCGATAGGTGTCATTGTGAAAATTACCGGGGAATATCACTGCTGGACGTAGCATATAAGATATTGGCGCGGCTGATCCGTAACAGAGTGAGTGAGTACCAAGAGCGAATCATAGGCGAGTATCAAGGAGGATTCAAGAAAGGACGGGGCACCGCGGACCAAATATTTACGGTAAAGATGATCCAATGCAGTAGCTACGAACAAAATTTAGGGCTGCATATATACTGTTTATCGATTTTCGCCAAGCGTACGATACGATTATCAGGAGAAAACTATACGAGGCATTTAAAAAGCTGGGGATTCCTGCAAAACTTATAAATTTAGTAAAAATGACACTAATGGGGACAAACAGCAAAGTTCTGATAGATGGCCGGATAACAGAAAGTGTCATCGGAAATAAAGGTGTAAGACAAGGGAATCCTATCTCAACGGTGCTGTTCAACTTTGTCCTAGAAGCAGTATTGAGGGAAAGTGGTGTTGAACCAGGTGGAATAATTTACCAAAGAAGACATCAGATTGTGGCATATGCAGACGACCTAGCTATAATTACAAGACCAAGAAAGGAGTTAGGAACAGTATTTGGTAAACTAGAAAGCACGGCAAGAACATATGGGTTAGCAGTAAATGAGAAGAAAACGTATATGGAGATGTGGCAAAACAGTGGGGGAGAAACAGAGGTCAGTTTCAAGGTGGAAGATAGGGAATATAAATTCGAGAAGGTAAATAGCTTTGATTATCTAGGAGTAACATTAATAAGTACCGTAGATGAGAGTGTAGAAATCGAAAAACGAATTTCAAGGAGTAGTAAGGCAGTAGGTGTTATCAGCAATATATTTAAGACCAAAGAAATCTCTAGAGTCGCGAAATTAAGAATATACAAAACAATAGTACGACCATCCGTAACATATGCAAGCAAATTATGGGCAATGACAAAACAGATAGAAGCAAAACTGGGTATGGGAGAGGAGAGTTTTAAGAAAAATACTGGGAGGAGTGAAAACAGAGAACGGCGAGTGGAGACGAAGAACTAATAAAGAGATACAGTTAATTTATGGTGACCCATTCAGAACGGCGTTTATAAGAGCCCAGAGGGTAAGATGGCTAGGGCAGCCGCATGCCGAAAAACAGACATGCCAAGAGAATGATGGAAGAAGGGACCGATGAAAAAAATAAAAAATGACACCCAAAAAGGAGGTGGCTGGATGCTGTGGTAGCGGATGTGAAAACTGGAAAAACAGTGCAAGAGACAGAGTCAAATGGAGAAAAGTGGTCAGTAAAGTTAACGAAATGTAAAACGTAAAATGTAAAATGTGAAAGGTGAAAGGTGAATGTGAAACGTGATAAAGGGAAATATGCAAGGTAAAATGCCAAATGTTAAATGGGAATTGCAAAATGCAGAACGTCAGATGTCAAATGTAAAAGGTCAAATTTAAAATGTCAAATGTCAAGTTCAAAAATGTAACATGTAAGAAATCAAACATCAGGTTCAAATGTAAAATTTAAAATTCAAAACGTGAAATGTGATCTGTAAAATGTAAAATTTAAATTTAAAAGGTCAAATGTCAAATATCAATTTCAAAAATGTAAAAAGTCAAATATCAGGTTTAAATGTAAAATGTAAAATTCAAAACTCAAAATGTGAAATGTAAAATTTAAAAATGTAAAGTGTGAATGGTGGAATGTAAAATGAAATGTAATAAGACTAAGCCATGTGCCTAGAAGGCCCGTAGTGCTGTAATATATATATATATATATATATATATATATATATATATAGTTCAATATGTTGACTGGGAGCGGAAGAACATCCAACCCTCAGTACTGGGCACAATATTCAGAGCTTTATTGGTTAGGAAATTAAAACCATTCCATGGAATGGAATAAAATAAAAAATTCCGAAACGTCTGCGACAGAATACAATGTGGTTTTAATTTCCTAACCAATAAAGCTCTGAATATTGTGCCCAGTACTGAGGGTTGGATGTTCTTCCGCTCCCAGTCAACATATTGAACTATTTTGTAACCACACGAGCTGTGAAGAGTTTTTAAATTTACAGTATATATATATATATATACCGTGCGTCTACGAGACTACGCACCATGGTGCTGGAGTGATGCTAGTTTATTTTAAAGATCTACTCCTCCGGTGGTAATTGATAGTCAAACGGTTGCTAAGCATTGACTATTAAAATTGAATTTGTAAGTAACAAATGAAGTGCCTTCAGTAATGGTCAAACGTTTTTGAATGGTCATGGTTATACAACGTATAAATAGTATGTTGGTGGCACTGTTAGTCTATGTCAAATTCGAGGTAATCAGGTTTGGTTTTGCGTCAAAATTGAAGCAAAACCTAACTTTCTAACATCAATTTTGACACCATACTTCAAGTTGAATACCACTTAATCGTTTATTGCCATAGAAAAATAAATATAATAAGGTTTGTTGGTAAGTTGTTTTCGTAAAAGCAAGAGCTGATCTTTGGGAGAAATTAACGTTGTTCTGATTCCATGGTGCGAAACCCTGTGGGCACACGGTATATATACAAACGAAGAACTGGCCTCATTTTTGGAGGCCAGTACGAAAAATCGGAGGCGACTAGGTAAAACAAGCATCGATTTAACAGATTTTATGGTGGAGGTGAGTTTGACAGTACACATATTCAGTTATACACTTCAGGTGGTAGAGGTTATTCTAGATGGCGCGACCATGTAATACACATATACACCTAACAAGGTGCGCCAGTAGGACTCGCCTCTATCTATGACACATACTGTTACGCCTCAGAGACTTGGCAAACGCGCACGGGGGCTTATCGCTAGTAATGGATTTAAGTAAATACAATACAATCGCATGTCACTGGACATTTAATACAGGATCCGTCAACGATGCGGGGTGGAAAATATCTCTAAAACTAGGAGATTTACATTAAAATAGCTTATATAAAAGTTGAAGGTACGAAAGTGTTGCATATTACTAAAATATTTCTGATTATACAGGGTGGCTGAAAAAGTGTGGCGACCCAAAGTTATTACTCTATATTTAGGAAGGTTAAAAGCTTTGCATTGAAATAACAATAGTTTTAATATAGATTTTTATGGGTCTAACATCAACTGTTTTGAAGATGTTACCGATTTTATGCACAAAATGCTAAACTTCAGGCAGCTGCTGTAGATACTGAATTAAAAAATAAAACATTACGTTTTTTGTGAATTACCTTTCGAGTGTAAAATTGTGATTCTTGGCATTCATACTATACAAGGTGTCTGCAAATTTCATGATTTCAAAGGTTTTTAAAAGGAAACGCACTACACATTTTAGTATTTTTGAAAAGCCCCTTTAAAGAGATTTATTTTGATATCTTACTGGATAACTCTGAATTCAACTGTTTTCCAACTATGCGAGTGTGAGTATAAGAAAAACAATGTAAGGCCCCTAAAACGCTTTATTTAAAGGAATCACAAACTAGGTTTAGAAAATAAAAATCCAGCCATTGCTGACACAAAAACCGAGAAATGCTGGAATAAATTAAATCTGAAAACCAGTTGAATTTAGGGGTGTTACATAAGCTATTAGGCGAAAGCTTATTGAAAGAGTTTTTAAGAAATACAGAGACACATAGCGTGCTTCATTTACTAAGGCAAAATCATTAAATTTGCAAATTACGAGCACTTTGTATAGTTTTAATACCCAACGAAAAGAGGAGAAATAGTTGAGAACTTAACGGTATTGGGTATACAGTGACCGCCAAAAAGTCGGCATCATATGAGAAAAAAAAATTTTTTTTGATTTTTCAAAAAACTTTAAACGTGAATAATTTGTGCTTGTCTGAAAACCTATTTAGACCCTATCATACATACCGAGTGACGTTTATTTATTTAGAAAATTCCGTTTTTCGAAATTGTCAAAATCTAAAAAGTGCTATTTTCGGAAATTAAGTGAGATTGCAATGAGATTGTTTTAGAGTGTGTTAGTTTTGATTAACTGAACAATCTCAAGTTCATAAAACACATATTTTTCTTTAACTTTAGCTTTAGCTTTGTTAATTTTTTAAATATTTTTGTCAGTTTCGCATACCATGACTTAATATTGAAATTAATTTTTTTTATGTAACGACTTTCAAGATTTATAATTGTAAAAAATAATATAAAATGTTAATTACTGCTTTAGATTTTGTATTATTTACCGAAAAGTGATATGTTCGCATAATTTTTACGTTTTTGATGCAATGTGCTTTTTAGGAGAAATATTTTTGAATGATTATTAATATTTATTTAAATGGCTTCTAAAAACTCTAACCTTGTTAGCGAATTACTGTTACGAAAATCCTGTAAACGATCTTTTACAGTTGTCTGAATGAGAAGAATTTTTAAAACATGTAAACTGTATAAAGAAAAATCTTCTCATTTAGACAACTGTAAAAGAATATTTACAGGATTCATTAAAAGGGTTAGATTAGAGTTTTCATCGTAGAAGCCATTTAAATCGATATTAATTATCATTTAAAAATACTTCATCTATTTGTCTCAAGACTTTGGACTGAAAAGTTTGTATAATTTTGAGATTTGACATACTTGAACTACCCCATAATTTCAGTCCGTATGTCCAAATTGGTCGGATAATTGTTTTGTAAAGGAGGACTTTATTTTCTAAGGTTAAAGAAAAATGTGTGTTTTCTGGACTTGAGATTGTTCAGTTAGCTAAAACTAACACTCTAAAGAAATCTTATTGAAATCTTACTTAATTTCCGAAAAATAGCACTTTTTAGATTTTTACAATTTCGAAATACACCATCATACCTCTATAATAAAGCAGAAAATTCCCAAGGTCACAACATTTCAACGCGTGGTCTATGTGCAGTTACTACTTTGGGCGTGGTCTTGATATTTTCTAAGAGCCAGTAATATGGAAGGAGAGAAAAATTAATGCTCTTGTTAGGGCCTACACATATTTTTTACATTACACAAGAATGTTTGTAGTATATACACACAAATCTTAAATCTGCAAATAACCTAAACTCGTAGCTTTGTACAAAAATATGGTTATAACCTTTTTTAATGCAGGTGGATTTTACTAACTCTAGGAAGAACGGTGGTTACAACTTGTCAGAAGCAAGGCTACAAACTAACCTGAAAATATCATTGCATTTTTGTATTTTCGTGCTTATAAGTTAGTTTTTGCCTTCTTTATCTACTTATATTTCCATTTATTATAAAAAACAGTTTTTTCAACTCTACAGAGCTACAGCATTTTATTGCAACTGTAAGTACAAGTGTCCAAGTTTAAGATTGAAAATTGTTTATAGGTTAGAATGAACTGTAGGTACCTGAGATTTACAACTTTCTTATTTAAGATCTTTGCAGGCCACCCACGGTCTTCGTTGGATGAGTTTGAAGAAGAAACTGTGAGAACAATTATTTATAGATTTGCAACTATTCATAAAAGAAGACCAAGGATGTATTTGAAGCAGTTAAAGATGATGGCATTAATTTTACTGGAAAGATAAGTATTTTTAGAAGATTAGTACATAAAATAGGGTTTTCTTGGAAGAAAAGCTAAGATAATCGACAAGTGCTGGTTCAGAGAACAGACTGCTTAATTATTGTGCATGCTGGCGGTGAAATAGGTTTTGTTCCGAATGGGCTACTTATTTTTAAATCGGGCCTTAAGACTGGGGACTACCATGACGCTATGAATAACTAGCATTTTTCCAAGTGGTTACAAGAAAAATTCTTACCAAACGTTGAAGAAAAGAAAGGCTACAGTGTAGAATAATGAGCAATGCTAAAAGAACGGTTCACAGCCAAGGTATTTTGTTGAGAATCACTGTATGACTACATTTACACTGTAATTTAACGCTGGAGTTATTTAAACCGTTGTTATTAAAACTCGTGTAAAACGTGCGTTTACACAAGGGGTGTTGTACAGGCGTTAAAGTGTACGATGTACCTTGTCGCAGTGTGACCAACTGCTTCGACATTTTCCATCTGTCACTCTGTCAGAAGCTGTCTGTTATTATAAAATTATGAACATAACCGCCATAACCTACAAGATTAATACATCACATCTACTTCTCAGGTAAAATTTTATCTCGATTTATTAAATGTTCATGTTTTATAACAACCAATCGTTTTTACAATTATGTTGGTAGTCCTGTTTCAAAGCCAGTGTAAGTCAAAAGTATCCATTTACACGTACATTTTACACCTGTTTACTAATGTCACGCCTCTTGACGAAGTGGTGTAGCGTTAGTAAGCCGGTTCTAATAAAACCGGAGTTGCACCCCATTTACACGACAATTTACGCCGGTGTTAACAACAACCGATATTGTAACACCTGTGTTAGCAGACCGTGTAAATGTAGTCTATGGTGTTTTATTTAAATTTTATTTCAGAGTGCATCGGCAGTAGCTGATTGGGCATTAATAGTAGATATTTTGAAAGCAACTACCTAATATTTATTAAAAACTGGAAAATTTAATTAAAGCCTAATATCCATGTCCAATGTAACTATCCGGGAAGCATCAGATTTTGTTTCTAAGTTATTTAGTGGAATTTCATTATGTGTGTGCTTATTTTTTGTGTGTTAACAGATAAAAATGAAAGTTTGGGACTCGATATCAAGATTTAATTTGTGTTACGATTTAATTATACTTTAAATCCCAATGGCACATATAAAGCAATTACATACAGTGTGTCCCAGATCGACTGGGATTGCATGGGTAACTTTCTTATCATTGAAGATGGAGATTTGGTTAAATTGCCAATGTTTTGCAGTTTCATATGCTGATTTAATATCTGTTTAAAAAAGTTCAGAATGTCGAACCAGTCAAAAGTTATTAGAAAAAAACTAAAAACTGTCATTTTCTTGTATGTCAAATATCTTCGTAAGTATCAGAGATACGAAAAAAAGTAATATTTGATTTTTAGGTTACTGAATGGAATTTTTATTCTCTTTTCAACGATATAAGATAACGTATGATTGAATAAAAAATACCAGTAAAATTAATTGTTTTTACATTTTGTCACTATGTCGAATAGAAACACAAGAGAGAGGAATCCCCCAAGGTTCGGTAATTAGCGTAACCCTCTTTCTAATCTCCATAAACGATATTCTCGATAATCTGCCGAATAATGTCCAACAATCACTTTTCGCAGACGACCTTGTCATCTATATCTACAGCAATAACGCAAATTTACTTCAAAAATATCTACAAGAAGCTATTAACAAACTATATGAATGGTCAAATAAATATGGATTAAAATTTTCAACATCAAAAACAAAATGTATTACATTCTCCAAAAAACACCACCCTATAACACCTGTTCTCAAACTCAACAATATAATACTCCAATATACTACAGAGATAAGATATTTAGGAGTAATCATGGACAGCCGACTAACTTGGATATCCCATATCAAAAGAACAATAGATAGCTTCAGAACATCCCTGAATGTCGTCAAAGCTATATCACATCAAGAGTGGGGAACAAACTCAGAAACATTGATTAGTATAGTAAATACGCTCGTTCGATCTAAAATAAAATATTGCCTCTGTATATATGGCTCAACAAAGAATACTATACTTAAATCACTGTATTCCATATACCAGCATGGTCTACTTCTGGCCACGGGAGCACACCGCACGAGCCCTATTAAAAATTTGTACGCAGTAACTGGCTAACTTCCACTAAACTATAGACTACTAAATCAACTAACAACATACAGTATTCGAATTCTAGCCAATAAAAACCATCCGAATAGTCAGCTAATTAAACAACCCTTATTTCAAAACTTGTTCAACCAATCGCAACGAATATCACCTCCATTCAACATCCGAGCCCGTCAAATTCTTACTGATCTCGAAGCATCATACTCGCTTCCACCAACATCTACATCTCCAACTCCGTGGATCATTCCTCCTCCTCATTTATACCTAGAACTAGCAAAATTCCCGAAATTTTTTACCAATGCCATAATCTACCGAAATATTAAATAAATACCCTAATAGACGAATTATCTATACCGATGGCTCCAAAATAAACAGCAAAGTTGGGTGTGCCTTCATACACGAACAACAAGCCTCTCAGTTTAAACTACCGGACATAACATCTATTTATAGCGCAGAATTGTATGCTATAAAAGAAGCCTTCACATATGTCGAGAACAGTAATTTTAATGAATTCATAATTGTTACCGATTCCCTAAGCTCACTCCAAGGATTACAAAACATATATCCATATCATGAATATATAAAAGAAATACACACCATCCGACACAGACTCCTCGATAAAAATAAACAGATTTCCTTCATTTGGATTCCATCACACATGAATATCATCGGCAATGATGAAGCAGCAAACAAGCCAAAGAAGCAGCAGGCCAAAATAGTTACAGTTCGGCACACTCTCCCACGACAGACGTTAAAAACACATTTAAAACGCAAGATTACAAGGAGATGGTACGAAGAATGGATCCAATTTGCCGAAACTAAAGCATGTTACACACCATCTCTGCCCCTCAAATGGACAACCTATAACCAACTAAATAGAAAGGAAGAAACAGTCCTCACACGTCTTAAACTTGGTCATACTAAAATGACGCATAACTACCTCCTACAACAAGACCAGAAACCTGCATGTGAACAGTGCAACACCACCTTAACTGTACAACACCTTTTGTTGGATTGCCCCAAATTCACCGAAGCAAGAACTAAATTCTTAGCGGCCACCAACCTCCAAGCCATATTCTTCGATCCAGACAAGTTAATGCTATATCTCAAAGAAATCAAAGTGTTTCATTTACTGTAATATGTATCCACTCATGTTAATTTATAATAAGTGCTATAAGACCATGTAGTTTCAGCACTATAATTTCCTAAATAAAAAAAAATAATACAAAAGTGACTAAACACCAAGAACTTTAAGCAATAATGTTGCTGATATCAGGTTGTTTTACAAGTGGTGAACAGAGATGCCTGAGAGGCTGCTTCAGGATTCCGTTACTTTGCGCTGATTCTATCCGTCAAGCACGTAAACAAGACTGTGTTTACGTTTTAAACCAATGTAGTCAATGGTACTTGAACGGACGACAGTAAAACCAAACTAACCCCTGGAGCACAGCCTCATGCCCCATAAATATTATGGCTTGGAAGGGGTAGTGAATGAATCAAACATTAAATGCCGATTGGTTTTTATTATAAAAATAAACTGGTATTTATACAAAACTAAAATGCTTAACGAAGTAACAATATCAAAGTTCATATATACAGTTTACTGGACAGAGTGTTTAAATTACGAAACAGCAGAGTAGCAATTGCGCAGTTTTTATTTTCTGCTAGAGCGAAGGTCGCCCGTTGAACTTACTACTGTAGGTCGGTATTGTGCATGGAGTGAAGATTTGCATTTTTCCTGGTCTTTAACTCGTCTGATTGCGTAATAACACTGGCTTTTAAATTATTAATAATGTTCCGTAAATTTGGACTGAAATATATATTTTTAATCTAATTTAAACATATTAAATTTAGTAATTATGAGGCAAAGACTGGTGATTGCAACATTAAATTCTTCTTGCTAATAAATGGCAATTGCATTTAAAAATGTGCAACTGGATTTCGTAAATTTTAGAAAATAAAATTTATGTGTGTTTAAATCAAGTTTAAACATATTGCCAATTTTAGGCCGAAGAAAAAGAAAAGGAAAACTATACTGTTTCTTCCACATTAAGGGTTTTTAGAGGATATTCTTCTACGGCTGACTGGCGTTGTTTGGATTGATGCTTCCTTCGGTTGATCCTTTTCCGAATGTAGTAGAAGGCTCCTATTAGAATAGCCCCTCCCAATAGGCTGCCTGTGATCCCGCTGGATAGATAGGAGTGGTGGCGGATGGTTTTCCATGTCACGTCTTTTAGACGCTGTTGATTATTCCGAATTTCTAATTGAACCTTTAAAATTCATATTCAATTTAATTCTAGAAACTTCTATATTTCCTACAGCCTGGAAACTAACAAAAGTGTGCCCAATACACAAGGGCGGTAAAAAGTGTGACATAACGAACTACAGACCGGTAGCACTACTTTCAGTTCCTTGTAAAATTTTTGAATCAATTATTTACAAATACTTATACAGTCATGTTAAACCTCATATCTCGGACTTTCAGCATGGATTTATTCCCAAACGATCTACTAGTACTAATTTGCTAGTACTTGCGCGAGATACTGTTAATTGCTTTAATAATAATACTCAAATGGATGTAATATATACGGACTATGCTAAAGCATTCGACAAGGTAAATCACACTATACTTTTAAAAAAATTGTATTCATTTGGCTTCACTCCACAAATGTTACGCTTATTTGCATCATATCTTCAGAACAGGCGCCAGTATGTAGTATATAATAATTGTGTATCACGTGAGTTTAACGTTTTATCAGGAGTTCCACAGGGCTCTAACCTAGGGCCATTACTGTTCCTGATCTTAATTAATGATCTACCCGATGTAATAACCTATTCTAAATGTCTACTGTTTGCTGATGACTTTAAAATTTATAAGAGTATATCTTGCATTAACGACTGTCAATTATTACAATTTGACCTTGAAAAAATCTTTCAATGGTCTGTTGTAAACCGCCTTTCATTTAATATAAATAAATGTGCTATAGTTAGCTACACTCGCAAACAATCAATAATAACCTTTAACTATACACTTGATAATCAGAATGTTTGTAGGAAAAACAATATAAAAGATCTGGGTATACAGTTTGATAATCAACTTACTTTTAACTTACATATTCTTCACTGCGTTAACTCAGCTTATAGACAACTTGGATTTGTTATACGGAACGCCAGATCGTTTAGTCAAATTCACTCCCTAATTTTTTTATATAATATGTTTGTGAGACCACACTTAGAATATGGATGTGTTATTTGGTCACCATATTACAACAATTATAAGAATTTAATAGAAAAGGTCCAAAAAAAATTTTTACGCTTCTTGTATTTCAAAATGCATGGGGTCTATCCTCTCTATCTACCCTATACTGAATTGCTTCAAGAGTCTAATTTCTTAAGTTTAGAAAAAAGAAGAGCTTTGCAGTCATGCATATTTATTTTCAAATTAGTGCGATCGGCTGTAGATTGTGATACCCTTTTATCGGAGCTGCATTTTCATGTACCCTCACACAACTCTAGGAATACCTTTGTTTTTTCAATACCGAATTACAGAACGAATTATGCCTATAATTCGCCAATGTTGCGTATGTGTTCGATTTATAACAACTTTTCGGAGATAGATATTTATCACGGCAGTTTAAAACAATTTAAGTTTTATGTAAATAGAGCAATAGCTCGTTAAACGGATGCCATTTATATTTTATTTAGAATTATAATAATTTATTTTTTTTTATTTATTTTTGCACGTACTTTAGCAACTAGTTAATATAGATCTTTTTTCCCTTAATTTGCGAGTTTGTAATATATTTATTTAATATTTATGTCAACTATAGTTGTAGGTGATTTTCGTCTCTGGTATCCATTCTTACTTGTTTGCTTTGGCACTACCATACAGTCTAACTAACTAACTAATTAATACCTTACTGTATGTATTGTACGAATTATGTATATTTTGTTTAATAGTAGCCTGTAATTGGTTGATCTGTTGGCTACTTGCTAAAATAAATAAAATAAATAAAAAATAAATTATTCCTCTGGATAGGTAGTAGCGACGTCGGGTGGCTCTCCATGCTACTTCCTTCAGATGATGTTGCAGGTCTAACCGAGAGGGTTGTAAATCCTCGAAGTGGTTCGGTTGCTGCAACACTGGCTCCTCTGATATTTCTGTAAAAGAGCTTTTGTGTTATTGTGTCGTTGAATACGTTGCCACTTGGTTTGGAACATTCCGACAATGTCCATCTGCTGCCTCTTCATTTGGAGACGAACATTATATGAGTAATTACGATAATTAATATCACTCTTGCCGAGGTTAGCTGTTTTAGAGGATGTCGCATCGGTATTCCACATTGCGAGTCTTCGGTAAATTTCCTCGCAGACTTTAATAAGCCGTCTTCTTGATACCATCTTCTACGAGGGGCTAAGTGCTTAGCATTGTGTTTATTGTTTTCTGAACTTGTTGATGTTAGTTCTTGAATCCACCTTCTATTAGGCGTAGAATATTTGGTTTCGGATTTTTCATTTTCTGAATTCGTGGCTGCTGCCATTTCTTGATGCCACCCTCCACTAGGTGCTAAATTTTTAGTGAACTCGGAGGGTTGCTCGCTTGCTGTATCTCTTAATGCCATTTCTTGATGCCACCCTCCACTAGGTGCTAAATGTTTAGAGAACTCGGAGGGTTGCTCGTGTACTGCAATTCTTGCCGCTGTGTCTTGTTGCCATCCTCCACTAGGTGCTAATTGTTTATTGAACTCGGAGGGTTTCTCGATTGCTGCAGTTCCTGCTGCAACTTCTTGACTCCATCCATCGCTAGGTGCGACATGTTTGGTGTTTTCTTTTCCTGCATCCCCTGCCGACAAGTCTTGGTGCCGCTCTCCACCGGGTGTCAAGTTTTTAATGGAGTCGGAGGGTTTTCCATCTTCTGCAGTTATTGCTGTAACTTCTGGGTGCCACCCTCCAAAGGTTGTCAAATTTTCAGTGGACTCGGAGGGTTTCTTGTTTTCTACAATTCTTGCTGCTTTTTCTGGGCTCGTTCCTCCACCGGGTGGCACATTTTTGGTGGAGTCGGAGGATTTCTTGTTAGCAGCAGTTATTGCTTGGCTCCATCCTTCGCTAGGAACTGCTGTCGAAGCATCTGGAGGAGTTCCAACGATTTTTTCGTGACCTGCAATTTCTGGACTGCATCCACTGCTTGGAGCTGCTGTAGGAGTTTCCACGATTTGTTCGTGGCCTGCAATTTCCTTTCCTTTCTGTCCATCGACTTTGTGAATGGGAACTTCCTGAATGGGAACTTCGTGGATGCGGACTTCATGAACGAGGATTTCGTGAGTGAGGACTTCGGAGGTTCCATGCACTTGGTGATTTTCTTGTGGATGAGAAGATGCTACCTTTTCACATTCGATGATAACAGGATGTTAAACTTCCGTATTCTTTATATTGGCAGCTGCGATTGCTCGTTCTTCTGCTGTAGGATCGGTTGTTAATATTTTCTTCACCTGCTGGATTGTTTGCTTGTCATTGGTAGGTGAACTTCGGAACTGACCACAGCTTTTGATGTAGTGACCTCCATGATTAAGAGTTTCGGAAGATTCGATTTTCTGCGGTCTCTCCTGTACTGATTCTGTGAATTTATTTTCACGTACCTGATATTTTGGGGAAAGTGTTCTTTGTGTGGGTACTTCTTCTGTGTCCCAGAATTTCTGCAACTGATATTCTTCTCCAATTTTGGCAACCATGGTGTTGACTTTAATGCTGTCGTTATGCTGTCTTCCAATGGTTCCAGATAATACCCAACCCAGTTTGGTATTTTGTCCCAAGATGCCATCCTTTGTTCTAGTGATTCCTTCTAGAATTATTTTTGAATATTCTTCGGCGCCTAGAATTATATCTATTGGACCGGGTCGGTTGAAGGTTGGATCGGCGATGAAGGTATTGCTCCAGGAATCTATATTTATGTTTGGGATGGGGAATGAAGGCATGGCTTTGGTAAGTTTAGGAAGTATTAATAAATTGACAGGTAGGGAAAAGTTACTTGAAAATCTAGGTGTGATCAAACCTGGAATTTTCCATTTGGCAATTTTTGGCTCGCTGTTCCCGATTCCTGTGATTTCGGCTCGAACTTTGGTCTTGGGTAACGCCAATAATTCGGCTGATGCTTCCGTGATAAATTACCCATGAGACCCGGGATCTATTAATACTCGTAGTAGATGAGTCATCCCGGATGCTGCCTTTACTTGAACCATTGCTGTGGCAAGTAGAACTTGGCTCTCCTGTGCGCCTAAATTGGCGGTGATGATGTCCGACTTCGGCTTCTTTTCTGGAGCGTTGGAAGTCTTCATAGCTGCTGCATGAGCTGACGTTCTCATCCTTTGGACAGGGAGCGGCCTTGATGGTGGCTGCGCCTTATGAAGCAGTGTATGATGCGGGAAGCGACAGATCCTACAATTAAAATAGGCACGACATGGTATATTTGAATCGTGCCGCAAGCATCGATAGCACAATCGATTGGTTTTTACTGCTTCTAGTTTTTCATGGGTAGGTAGCCTCTGGAATTGGCTACAGTTGTCGATGTAATGATCTCCATGGCACAGCTTGCAATTTAGGGATGCGGAAGCGTAATTCTTCTGTGGCCTTTCCTGCGTAGGCTTTCGAGCTCCATCTATGGATTCTAGGGATTGGAACCGCACTTGCAGGAAAGCCATTAAATTTTGGTGATCCTGGACTTCATTTGGACATTGAAGCGACTGTTCATATAATTTGTTGGTTTCAGGATCCCATTTTCGAGCGATAGCTCTGTTAATCCACGGATCCCAACTGTCCGTGGAGATGCCTAAATTTTTGATTGCCTCCACACATTCCTTGATGGAGTCGTGCAATCTTTTTAACCCTTGGGCTGACTCTTTGGAGAGGACCGGCAGATCGAATATGGTATCTAGCAATTTAGTTAAAATAAGGCGATTATTTTGATACCTTTGTTGCAGCAGATTCCAGGCGGTGTTGTAGTTTGCTTGGGTAACAGCTAGATGCTGGATCAGTCGGCTTGGCTCTCCCTTAAGATGCGTCTTTAAATATTGCATCTTGATGACATCGTCCATATTCTGGTTGTCATCTACTAATTTGGTGAACAGGTCCTTGAAAGTGGCCCATTCCTCATAATTTCCCTCGTATATGGGAATTTTGACTTGAGGAAGCGAGATGGCTGCTGCTTGCTCGTTCCTTGTCGGCGCTTGCAATAAAATAATTAAATTTCTATACCTGTCTTCCAACGTAGTATATTCAGGACTGAAGTGCATTTGTTCTGAAGCCATGTCGTTTGACATAACTTCTTCGTCCATCTCGACCACACGATCCCATTTTTCTCTTAATTCCCTTGTCGTGATGGCGGGCCTCCCTAATTCTTGTGTTAGTTCGGCGTCGTCCATCGCTTGCTTAAAATTCTGAATCCGAATCTGCAGTTTTCGGATACGAACCTTTTGCTCGGGGTTGGCCACCATTTCCTCTTGAGTTCTGCTTACGGAGGGTTGGAAATTTCCGTTGATTTTGAACAGCTCTGCAAGTAACTTTTTGCTTCGCCGTATATGGCTTTAATTTGGTCGTAATACCCTGTTTTAAAATAATTATGAGTTGGAATACTTAGCTGCCCCATTTCTGCATGATTTTTAGTTGCAGTGTTCCAAAGTTCGTCCAGCGTTTTGTTGCGACTGGCCATGTATGCTTCATTTTTTCGGCTGGCAGGGTCCTTTTTGCTGTTGGAGAATATTTGCTTTATCTTCTGCGCGAGCTCTTCTTGGGCGATAGCTAAGTTGTTGAATTCCTCCATGTTGTTGGCCATTTTCTGGGAACTGGGTGGTTGGCAGATGTTGTCTTCTTCTCGGGATGTGTTTTTTCGTTAGTTGGAGACAGATCCGGCTCAAAGGACCATGAACAGAGATGCCTGAGAGGCTGCTTCAGGATTCCGTTACTTTGCGCTGATTCTATCCGTCAAGCACGTAAACAAGACTGTGTTTACGTTTTAAACCAATGTAGTCAATGGTACTTGAACGGACGACAGTAAAACCAAACTAACCCCTGGAGCACAGCCTCATGCCCCATAAATATTATGGCTTGGAAGGGGTAGTGAATGAATCAAACATTAAATGCCGATTGGTTTTTATTATAAAAATAAACTGGTATTTATACAAAACTAAAATGCTTAACGAAGTAACAATATCACAGTTTATATATACAGTTTACTGGGCAGAGTGTTTAAATTACAAAACAGCAGAGTAGCAATTGCGCAGTTTTTATTTCCTGCTAGAGCGAAGGTTGCCCGTTGAACTTACTACTGTAGGTCGGTATTGTGCATGGAGTGCAGATTTGCATTTTTCCTGGTCTTTAACTCGTCTGATTGCGTAATAACACTGGCTTTTAAATTATTAATAATGTTCCGTAAATTTGGACTGAAATATATATTTTTAATCTAATTTAAACATATTAAATTTAGTAATTATGAGGCAAAGACTGGTGATTGCAACATTAAATTCTTCTTGCTAATAAATGGGAATTGCATTTAAAAACGTGCAACTGGATTTCGTAAATTTTAGAAAATAAAATTTATATGTGTTTAAATCAAGTTTAAACAAGTGGGATTGATTACCTGAGTTTTTGGAATAGGAATTAGACACTTAAATACGTATACAAATTATCCATCATAACAATGAAACATAATATTTCCTTTATATTTGGGATATTCCAAAAGCAGATAAGTACTTAATTGTCCCTATTTTCAGATAATTGTAGGTTTGTCTTAATATAGTGCTTTTAGAGATCAGCAAATTCCAGGAATTTAGTTTTTGGAAACTGTCCCAGTGAAATTTCCACTAACTGGATTTACAGCATTGTAACAATAATTAGCATTTAATACTGAACAGAAAAAAGAAGACGCTATTCAATTCAGCAGTATCGGTGTATCGAATATGTAGGAGGAAAGTGGCCTGGAGGCTATAAAAATATTTCCAATCTGTAACGTGCTTTTAAAACTTTCTTTAGTGCAACAAAAGTTATTAGATTCGTCGTACATTTTAAATGCGGCATATGCCGCGAGCTTCAGCTAGTTTTCTAAATAAGTTAAAATCACTCGGTATGTATGATAGAAGCTAAATAGGTTTTTGGACAAGCACAAATTATTGTAGCAAAAGGTTCTTTTCAAAAATAAATAATCTGGTGTGATACACGCACACAACTTCCTTTTACAGTGATCTTATAATTAGCCAAAAATTTGATTTAAAATTTTTAAGCGTTTGTCAAAAATTTTCAAAAATTACAAATTTTACAAAAACGGTACAAAATAGAGTGTTAGTTCAAGAAACAAATTTTCTCTAGAATTTTTAGCTGAAATCAAAAATGTAATAATATATCGGGTGTTCTATTTAAAATAGGAGTTAATAAAAAAAATAGAAAAAAAAACAAAAGAAACTAATTTTAGGAGTATTCAACTGGAAAATCACCTGTTTCACATCAATACACATTAAAAATGTAATAAAAATGTAAAGTTTAAAAAAAATCGTTGCAGCCGTTTTTGAAAAAATCGAAAAAAACTGATAAATCACAAGAGTAAACACCTACTTCCGGTTATGCGATTTTCTTCAAAAGGTTGCTGTCGCATCTACATAGTACACAAAACTTATATATGAAGTTTCAACGCCATACCTCTTTCCGTTTTTGAGATATTCTGTTCACAGAGAAACAGACAGACACACACACACAGTGGGACAGACAGACAGACCAACGAAAAAAATTATGTTTTTTGGGTTCAGGGGACTCTGAAACGTGAAGATCTGTTGAAAACTCAATTTCAAATTTTTGGGGTGAATCCAATACTTCCTTTATTGTAAAAGGAAGTAAAAATCAAAAACTTTCCCATATGAGGCCGACTTTTTGGCGGCCACTGTATAATTTTTATGTGTTCGTTTGTTTTTTCAAAATCTGATTTCATTTGATAATACTCGTAAAATCAATTTATTCAAAATTTTTCGGTTTTTCGTGTTCATTATTTAAATTTATTAATTTAACGGTGGTTTTTGTTATCCTTTGAATTAAAGCATCTTAATTTTTAGTTTTTACTTGCCTCGTCTAAAAGACGAAGAACGTATTGTAATCGAGAACAAATTACCTTCTGAGATTTCTTCAGATCTTCACTTCCAGGGTCCCTACATATCAAAGAACCGTTTTTTTCAATTCCGTCTGCCCTTTGTCGGTATAACTCTAAAACTATTTTTTGGAGGAAGACGATACTTGGCATGCATATTCTATGTCCACCTGGCATGAAACCGAGAAAATGTCGGAGAAATATATACAGGGTGAGCAAATAAGAAAAATTAAATTCTTTCTATTTTTGCTTTAACTCAATACCTATTACTTAAATGAAAGTAATAATTTGCACAAATCTCAGGTTTTTACACTTGAAGAAAAAAGGCATATTTGGACACAACATATAGGTACAGAGTGGGCACTAAAAAATTGTTTGCGTATTTTCCTTTAACTTAGAAGCAGATTAAAAACAGTAATTTGCACATAGCTCAGGCTTTACACTTGACGAAAATGGAACCCAAGAGATACAAGATAAATGTTGTAAGAGTCAAAAAAAGGCAACAAAAAGTGTGTTCTGTTTAATACAGCCATGCATTGCACAGATCCGAGATTTGCAGGCGATGCAGATCGAATCCCATCACCGGTAATGTAAATTGCAAGTTGATGCAATCTGCATTAGCAAATGTTTCCTTTCATTGTTTCAGTATTATTAGAAACGTGAAGAAACGTTTACGACATAATATTTTGATAACGTTCTCTTTCATTGAATTGTTTCCTATTGCTTAGTAGAACAGCTGCCTAATGTTCAGCATTTTTTTGCATAAAATCGTTAATATCTACAGAACCGTTGGCGGTAGATCCATACAACTTTATATTAAAATTATTAGTATTTCAATGGAAAACTTCTTGTAAGCTACCTAAACATCGAGGATTCTATTTAAAAAAAGTAAATTTAAGTCACCACTCTTTTTGACCTACCATTTATAATAAAAACTGTGTGATGTGCACCGCCTTCGTACCTCGTAGAATATAGCTATGTTAGGTACCCACAAGAATTTATTAACACAAGCAGAATGCCATCCGCGCGATGTTTAAATACGTTATCACGTTCGCCGTGTCGAAATCCGAAAACAAAACGACGCGCTACTTTTATTCCCTCGGCAAAAGATGCAACAGAAAGGCAACGTTGCTGGAGGTGAGTATGTTGATTGTGTAACACGGCGATATACAATGGGAGGCCACATTGTAGCAGTGTAGTCGGAGCTGAGTTGCTATTTTGTGTGCACCATGTTTTTGCATATCTCAAATATCGAAATTCTTTACCCCTCTCTTGATGCTTCTGTTAAGACAACCTTATTTAATAGATTGACGAGGAATACACATGGAAAAACATGTTCCTTGACATGGAGGCGTGGGTGTCTGTTATATGTTCGGAGGCAAGTAAGATAACCGTGCATATATATATATATATATATATATATATATATATATATATATATACGTTCTGTAAACAAGTCGAGATCCTGATATTTTTTGGATAACCCGAGATCCACTAAAAGGAAACTATATTTTAAAAAAATAATTAAAAGAAGAGTTTGAACAATGCATAATTATCAAAGACATCAAAAGAGGGGTAACAATTTTTTAGTTTTACATACACATAATATATACGGTAAAGTAGAGATCGTTTGTTAAATAACGGTAAGGTGAGATCTTGCACCGTATATATTTATATATTTAGTATAAGATGAGGTCTACCGGTGTTGTCAAGTCTTCTAGTCTAAACATTAAGGTTTTATATTACCACCCTCGATCCATCCTTGCAGTGGCGAATTTAAATGTGTAAACTCTTGAAGTACACATACATATTCTTCATTAATCGTGTTTTATGGTTCTTTGCTCTTCCTTTCTTTTTACTAAATAATACAGTATGATCGAATACTTGTATCCTCTAGAAAACCGAGGAGTTGATTGCTTTCATTTAAATGATATTAATTACTTGTGTCAATTCCACGGGCCTCCCGAGAATAAAAGTATTCGATTATATAGTATTAACACGACCTTGGAACAATACTCCAAACTGCACCCCTCGCAGATTTATTTTTAGACTGTTTTTTGCATACTTATGTGTTCATATCTGATTTCGGTTCACCGTTCTTTTAATCGTCACTGACCAGTGATATTTGTCAGATTGTCACTAAGTACGGCCTTCCTAAGCCAAATAAATGCATTTCATGCAAAATAACCAAATCTTAATTATGTACGTACCATGGTTTGCTAAGAAGGTTGCCACTGGGAACTTAAAAGTTTTCTTATATCCAGAAAATGCGAAGTCAATGAAATTTTGAGATACGCCTTTTTACCTTAGAAGAGCAGAACTAAAATATCAAAATAAAATCACTACGGTTGTTTTCAATCCATTTATTTTGGTCCTCATCTGTCAACAGATATCATAAGTATGGCTGTATGAGCATTGGTTCGTATTTCTATTAAATTTAACACTTAGCACATGAAATGGGTGGAATCATGTTTTGAAACGATTTTCATGTAAAACAAGTTATAAAATTTACTTTATTTACTAGAAATTTTTTAAATTATTTCTCCCTGAATCTCATGGTAACCATGCAACTACAAACAACATCTTTGCAACCATACATTCAGGCAATCCTTGATATTACTTACATATTCTTATATTAAATGTAGTCAAGAAATTTTGAAATTTCATACTATTAATACTAATATGCTAGTAAATAAAATATTGTATGCACCACTCAAAATATTCATGTTGTTTACCTTCGGTTAACTTACGGACCTCAGGGAAAAACATATTCATATCTACTTTTATCTATTTCACGGCAATTTTCCATAAATTAGAGGAAGAAGTAAAACACTCAATCGAACATTATTTATCAAAATAATTAAGGCGACTTTTTTCGTGTTTTAACTTGCAATATTTAAAAAAGTACACATGGGGCTCGCAGTTGTAATTTCTAGAAATAACACTAATTTTAATCTCTACAAAAAATGATTAACAAGACCTAACTTTCAATGCCTTACCAAGCACCAAATGACAATATATGGGCAATATAAGAGGTTATCACTTGAATAGTAGTACAAAGTCTTTTTAGATTCCGCTGACATTTTATGTATTGCTGTAATTTTTTATTAAATGTACCTACTCATGCACCGACGAGATTAACATCTAAAGTAATAAGCCTGCAAAGCATCATTTCAAATGTAAGCCTTTGGATTAGCTGCATATGAATGTGGTTCGAATAAATGACTAGAGATTCGACGACTCACCGAATTGTGTATTTTTTTCTGCTGCGTAAAATATTTTTAAAAATATTGTTAAAAATATTTCTGAAATGGAAATTGTTGTTTATCCTATATTTATAGTTATTAGAGATGATTAAGGAAAGCAACAGATATTTACTAAGATAGAGTTAATAATTATTTGGATTAAGACGAGAATGGTGATGGAAATTTATATGATTCTTTAAATAACACTTTGGGTTAAACGGCAACGAAAAATCGCAAAAGAATCGATAGAATTGAGATAGAAAGTTGATCATGAACAAGATCTAAGTATTCGGAGTATCAGGTACCTCGCTGCTGATAATTGAAAATAGTAGTTTGTATAACGAGAGTGGATATGATGTCCATACCGCACGAGGATAAAGTTTGAGCACGATGCCGTAGGTGGAGTGCTCAATTATCGGAGAGCGATATGGACATTCCACTCGAGTTGTACAGTGTACTTTTTCTACTATCTTTCAATGGAAAAAATTGAAAATTAAAAGAAAATGTATTCAACGTTAATTAATAAGATATCTTACAAGATAATACAGAAAAAACTACAAGAAGAAATACAGGAAAATCAACAGATACCGGAGAGCCAAGCGGGATTCAGGAAAAACAGAGGAACAGTTGACAAGTTATATGTCTAAAGTACGCAATTGAAAAGAGGTTGAAACAAGGTGAGAAATTGTATGTGTTTTTGCGGACCTAAATGCTGCTTTCGATAAGATAAATAGAGAAAAGCTGTGGAAATACATGGAAAAAAAAAGAAATAAGCAGGATACTAGTAAACAGAATACAGCACATATACAAGGAAACCATAAGCTACATAAGCACAGGCACAGAGAAGCGAAGATTTGAGACTGAAAGAGGACTCAGACAAGAATTTCCACTAAGCCCAATATTATTCAATATATACATATTAGATATAGATGAACACTTGGCTAAGGAAATAATAGGAGGCATAGTAATAGGAAAAACAAAAATAAGAACACTTGCATACGAGGATGATATAGCGATGATCGCTATAACACCTGGAGAAATGCGATGCATGATGGAGAACTTACAAGCATACCTAAAGGAGAAAGATATGATACTAAACACAGAACAATCAAAAATAATGGAATTCAGGAGAAGCAGGGGAAATAGGAAAGAAGAAAGATGAAAGTGGGGAAATGAGAGGATAGAAAGAGTGAAAGTATTTCAATACCTAGGTTACTACCTACACGAAAATAATAGTACTAGGACACACATAAATTACGAGAAGAAAAAAGCAACAATGGCACTGTCACAACTTTGGGGCATAAGAAGAAGAAAATTCCCCGATAACTGCACAGCAAAAATGTTAATCTTTGATGCAATAATACGCATCATGCTACTGTACATAGTAGAAGTGTGGGGCTGGACTCTAAAGACGCAATTGGACGGAGCGATGTTTAAATACATAAAATGGGCATTAGGGCTAAAGAATACAACCCCTACAAACATAGTTTTAGCAGAAACGAACAGAAACAGCTTAGAAGTAGACGCAGGAAGAAGGGCGGTAAGATATGAAGAACGAATAAGGAATGGCCAAAAGGATAATACACGATAGAGGCGCAAAGAGAACTATCAAACAAATAAAGCAGAGGAGACTACACAAGATATGGGCTACAGAGAAATAACTACTATGAAAAAGCAGGACTATCACTGGAAGAAGTAAGAAGAAAAGTTGAACAACAGAAAAGATACAACAGCTTAAATAAATATGAAATATATCTAAACATAGTGCAATATATCCGAATACATGATTAGAAAAGCAAACAAAAATTCACAGAGTATAATAGCAAGATTCAGATGTGGAAATGAAGAGTTAAGTAAAATAAAATGACTACAGAGAGCAGAAAAGAAATGTAGAATATGTCATAGAAACGAGGAAACTATTGTACACTTAATTTACAACTATGAGGGCGTGGCAAACGACCCGTTGGGCGTATATAGGATACTAGGAGAAGACGGTGCTGGACTGGAATGAATGAAGAAAGTTTTAGAAAAAAAGGAAAACCAATTGAAATGGATATAAAAATAAATGTGGAAAGTATTTACAATATATATTGGAATATTTAGTTAACTAGTAAATTGCTAAATAAACAAGTCAGCAACTTAAACTACATTTTTGTATGCATAAACAAATTAAATAAATATATAATAAGATATCTTACAACAAAATGAAGTTTGCCACACACAATACAGCAGGGCATGCTCATAATAAAACAAACAATAAATGGAAATTACCTAGGTAATCACGACTAACGTGGTTTGTGATTGGTGTATTTCATATCCAGCCGTGTGTAGATATGAAATCATATTCGTTCAATTAACTACAGTTTCCTACTTATCCATTCTGTGGATTGTGAAGAAAACAGAATATTTACATGCGTAAGAGTAGAAAAAGTTGTTGATAATTCAACTAATTCTCATTTGCTGTGTTTTACATGCTCTTAGAAATAATGAAGAATATGTTTGAGATATGATAATTGCCTTCTTATTAATTTGATAAATATTATATCCAGACACCATATTTGTATGGTTAGGATATCATCCTATATAATATAGATTAATATATATGATCTGTAGGTTAGGGCTATGGTGATGCAGCAGTAATGGCGAGAAATTAAGGAGGCCTGTAAGTTCAAACAATCTATCGGAAATTAGGCATTTCCTCCATACGTCCATCTATTAATTTTATAGTATTGGTGCATATTACTGAAGAAAATGGGAGTTATTCGATTAATACGTTTTTTGCGAGTCTTCAAAACAACTTTAATCTGTTTTTCCTAGTCTTCTAGACTGTAGGAAGAACTACTGCAAATAGGTGATAGTTATTTATGTATTAAGGGCATAATCAACAGCAATATCTAAAGTGCATTAAAGGTATATTAGGTTAAATCGGTTTATTATAATCTAAGAAATTTATGACCAATCGGTGTCCCATTCTTTTTGGGACACCCTGTATTGGACAAACACGTCGTAATTTTGATACTAGGTTTAAAGAGCATATAGCTCATTTTAAATTCAACAGCTTCGAAAAATCTAGTATTGTTCAACATATTTACGAAATGGATCATGGTAATATGGAAACTGGCCTAAAAATTGTTATAGTTATTTACCTAACAAGTTTGGGAAGGTAACTTTCAATGAGCACTTTGTTTGCAGCACGACCGAAGGGAGTGCTGCATGTAGTGCGAATTCGGGAAAATTCTTCCCGAAAAAGTTAGGTACAATATTTTTGTTAACGAATAACTAAAAATTGTTTTAAAAAAATAATTATTGTTTAGTGTTTTACTACTTTATTGAGTTGACAGCGTAAATCACTAAACTTTTATACGTACCCTACGCACCTGTTAGCTTTTGTCAACGTTTAAAGCGCCTCTGATGTTTGGAAGCGCAGTTAACCAACGAACGGCAATTATGAACATTTAAAAAGAACACACAATTGCCCTAGTCTTTGTTGGAAATTAAAAAGCACCCCCAGTGCGGGAAAATAACTTTCGGCGCATCAGGAATGACCGGGAAATATGAATTTTAAAAGTCATGTGTACAAAAAGGCGTTAACTTCAACAAAGCAGCTAAGTTTTTTTGAAAGTTTGACCATTCTTAAGAACAAAGATAATCAAATGAACAGTAGATTATATATCAAAAACCTATTTATTGTCAATGCACGACCTTCGACAGATGGTGCAATAAGCATCGATTTAACAGATTTTAGGGTGGAGGCGAGTTTGACAGTACACATATTCAGTTATACTCCTCAGTTGGTAGAAATTATTCTAGATGGCGCTACCATTTAATACACATATACATCTAACAAGGTGCGCCAGTAGTACTCGCCTCTATCTATAAAACATACGGTTAGGCCTCAGAGACTTGGCAAACGCGCACAGTGGCTTATCGGTAGTAATGGATTTAAGTAAATACAATACAATACAATACAAAATATCTACGAGATTTACATCAAAATAGCTTATATATAAAATGTAGGTACGAAGGTGTTGCATATTACTAAAATATTTCTAATTATACAGGGTGGCTCAAAAAGTGTGGAGAACCAAAATTATTACCCTATATTTAGGAAGTTTAAAAGTTTTTCATTGAAATAGTAATAATTTTAAAAAATTACGTTTTTTGTTTTGTTATTCATGCTATACAAGGTGTCTGCAAATTTAATGATTTCAAAAGTTTTCAAAGTTTTTAGTATTTTTGAAAAGCCCCTTTAAAGAGATTTATTTCGATACCTACCTTACTGGATAACTGTTTTCCAACTGTGCGGGTGTGAATATAAGAAAACAATGTAAGGCACTTAAAACGCTTTATTTAAAGGAGTAACAAACAAACATCGTTAAGATGCGTACTTACACACCTGAAAATACCGATCACAACAAAAAACAAAGTTTAGAAAATAAAAATCCAGCAATTGCTGATAGAAAAAACCGAGAAATGTAGGAATAAATTCAATCTGAAAACCAGTTGAATTTTGAGGTGTTAAATGAGTTATTCGACGAAAGTTTATTGAAATGGTTTCTAAAAATACAGAGATATACAGCGTGCTTCATTTACTAAGGAAAAATGACAAAATTTGGAAATTATAAGCACTTTGTATAGTTTTTATACCCAGAGAAGGATAAGAGAAATAGGGAACATTTACCGTTATTAGGTATACAGTGACCGCCATCATATGGAAACGTTTTTATTTTTAATTATTCAAAAGCATTTTACGGCAAAAATTTGTGCTTGTCTAAAAACCTATTTAGCTCCTATCGTAGATACCGAGTGACTTTTACTTATTTAGAAAATGGAGTTTTTCGAAATTGTCAAAATCCAAAAAGTGATATTTTTCGAAAATTAAGTAAGGTTTGATGATATTTTTTAGTGTGTTTGTTTTAGTTAACTGAACAATCTCAAGTCTAGAAAACACATATTTTTCTTTAACTTTAGCTAAAATTAATTTTTTCAATTATTTAAATATTTTTCTGTTTCACATACAAAATTAAAATGTGTTATGTAAAGATTTGAAAGATTTATAATTGTAAAAAATTATATAAAATGTTAATTGCTCGTTAAGGTTTTTTAATAATTACCGAAAAGTGATATGTTCGCATAATTTTTATGTTGATATGTTCGCATAATTTTTATGTTTTTATTGCAATGCTTTCTAGGAGAAATATTTTTCACATATAATTAATATCTATTTAAATGGCTTCTAAAAACTCTAATCTAACATTGTTAATGAATTACTGTTACGAAAAACTTGTAAACGTTCTTTTACAGTTGTCTGAATGAGAAGACTTTTTAGAACATGTAAACTGGATATAGAAAAATCTTCTCATTTAGACAACTACAAATATTTACAGGATTTTTGTAACTGTAATTCATTAACAGGGCTATATTACAGTTTTTAGAAGCTATTTAAATAGATATTAATTGTCATTGAAAAATATTTCTCCTAAATAGTACATTGCATCAAAAACGTAAACATTATGCGAACGTATCACTTTTCGGTAAATAATAAAAAATCTAGACGAGAAATTAACATTTTATATTATTTTTTACAATTATAAATCTTTAAAACTTTACATAAAAAACGAATTTTAGTATTAAGTCTTGGTATGTGACCTTTTGAAAAATATTCAAAACATAGAAAAATTAAATTTTAGCTAAAGTTAAAGAAAAATATGGGTTTTCTGGCCTTGAGATTGTTTAGTTGGCTAAAACTAACACACTCTAAAGAAGTCTCATTGAAATCTTACTTAATTTCCGAAAAATACCACTTTTTGGATTTTGAAAATTTCGAAAAATGCCATTTTCTAAATAAGTTAAAATCACTCGGAATGACTGGTGGCAGTTATTAAGGAAACCAAATGGTTTCTATTGGAAATGAGAGTTATAAAAATAACATTGAAATATAATTCACGTAAAATCACGTTGAGGGTCGAATTGTGAGCCTTTAATGGTTGAAAGTTTGAATTAGCAGCAGTAAAAATAGTTTTCTCTGCAGCCAAACGTGATAGCGTATCGCAATTATTATATTGAATATAGAAGTCAATGTTATTGAATTTGTTTGAAATTGTATTATGTATTGAGGACTAATAGAGTACAATTTATAAAGTAGAGCCATTGCTAACGTGTGTGTTCTTGTGTACTGGATTGGGAGTTTGTTGTCAATAATAGAATTGTGGAGAGCTACGAATTTTGAGTTGGGCTGGAGCAACCAGGGGTTTGCTGAATGAAGTTTCAACAGCATAAAAATATTGGTTAAGAAATCAGATCAGTGAACATTCTTATAAACTGTTTGAGGCTTTCGCGGTTACTCGAATTATTCTTCTTAACATAGAATTTCGGCTTAGACCGCGTAGTATTTGTGGATAAACATTAAAACATTAACCCAATAAACGCTGGGTGTTTATCCACAAATACTACGCGGTCTAAGCCGAAATTCTATGTTAAGAAGAATCATTCTTTCCATAGTCCCTAGATATCGAAGAACAGGTTTTCTCAATTCCGTCTGTCTGTCTGTTGCCGGTATAACTCAAAAACTATGTTTTGGAGGAAGACGATATTTTGCATGCATATTATATATCTACCTGGCATCAAACCGAGAAAAATTGGGAGAAATATATACAGGGTGAGCAAATCAAAAACATTAAATTATTTCCATTTTTCTTTAACTGCCTGCCTGTATGACATGATGCTAAATTTTATGCAAAATTTACTTGTAAATTTTCAAATATATTTACGGATAATTTTTTTAACACAATTTTCGGTTTGTAACGTGTGCTAAATTTGATGTTAAATTTGGCATGTGCACATGCGTAGTAGCAAACCTTTTAAGTGAAAAAAGTACTTTCTAGAGGGCATTGGTTGGAGTATACGTTTGTTTTCATGTTATTTGTCATTTGTTAGCTATTTTCTGAGGTTACTTTAGAGCATTTACCTTAGATAGGAGCGCCAACATTAAACACGTGGTTAAACAATTCTAATAAAATGCAGGTTATGTGTATGTTTACATTCAGCGTCATGCGCTGATTACTATACGTCTGTGCATATTTACTAGAAAATTTAGAACAAGTTCTAAATAACTTACATGAAAATTCAGCGCAAAATTAAGCAGCCAATTTTCTGTATGCAACGCTGCTTAATATTTTTATGAAAATTTATAAGTAAATTTTGCATAAAATTTAGCGTCGTGTCATACAGGCTTGAAGTGATAATTTGCACATATCTCAGGTTTTGGTACTTGACGAATAAGAGCATATTTGGACACAATATTAGGTACAGGATAAGCACTAAAAAAAATGTTATTCATTTTTGCTTTAACTTAGAAACAGATAAAAGTAGTATTTTGCATATAGCTCATGCTTTACACTTGACGAAAATTGAGCCCAACAGATACAGGGTAAATGCTGTAAGAGTAAAAAAGGGGCAACAAAAAGTACGTTCTGTTTAATACAGCCATGAATTGCACAGATCCGAGATATCCTCATGGATTAGTGGAAGACACGCGTCGAACTAAAATCGCATTTGCAGGCGATGTAGTTCGAATGCTACCATCGGTAATGCTATTTTATTTCAAAATAGCTGCAATTTGCATTAGCAAGTGTTTCCTTTTATTGTTTCAGTATTATTAGAAAGGTGAAGATATTTTTACCCCATAATTTTTTGATAACATTCCCTTTCATTGAATAGTTTTCTGTTACAACAGCCGCCTGAAGTTCAGCAGTGTTTTTGCATAAAATCCTTAATATCTTCAAAATCGTTGGCGGTAGATCCATACAACTTTATATTAAAATTATTAGCATTTCAATGGCAAACTTGTAAGCTACCTAAACATCGAGTTTTCTATTACGACAAAAGAAGTATTGAATTTACCCAAAAATTAAAATTTGAGTTTGCAACAGATCTTCACGTTTTAGAGTCCCCTGAACCCAAAAAACATTTTTTTTCATTGGTCTGCCTGTAAACAGAATATCTCAAAAACGAAAAGAGCTATGGCGTTGAAACCTTATATATAAGTTTTGTGTACTATGTAGATGAGACAGCAAGCTTTGGAAGAAAATCGCTTAACCGGAAGTAGGTGTTTACTTTTGAGATTTTTCAGTTTTTTCTATTTTTTCAAAAACGGCGCTAACGATTTTTTTTCAAACATTTTTATTACATTTTTAATGTGCATTGATGTGAAATAGGTGATTTTACTTCTAAAATGGGTTTCTTTTGTTTTCTTTTCTATTTTTTTTATTAACCCCTATTTTAAATAGAACACCCGGTATATTATTACATTTTTGAATTAAGCTTAACATTTTACTCTCTACGCTCTATGCTCTATTTTGTACCGTTTTTGTAGAATTTGTAATTTTTTAAAAATTTTAACAAATGCTTAAAAATAATTTTTTTGGTTAATTATAAGATCACTGTAAAAGAAAGTTGTGTGAGTGTATCGCACCAAATTTTTATATATTAGACTCAGATGCCCAATTTATTCAAATTCCGAAATGAATTTGGTCAATGCAGCAATTGAGCAAATTAATTCGGCAATGGGGCCACTTTAGGTCTGAGTATTCCATTTCGGCAGGTGAGCGAATTTGGCATCTGAGAGTACCTACATAATCGATTTTTATGTCACTCTAGTAGTTTTAGAAATACCGCCGCCAGAGCAATTGATAAGACACATCTGCAAGAGTGCACACAGTAACGTTTCGCATATAGTTCTCGAAAGCTAAAAGGAACATTACAACTTTTAGGCTTTAAGAGTTACATTTCTTCATGTACCGTGACCCCTAGCAAATGCTAATATAATCATTTTTTGAAATATGACAATTCAGTTCTAAAAAATGATTGTGGCCATTTTGTTGGTTGTTTTTTCCCAGAATTTTAACTCATTAATTCTTAACTCAAATATTATATTGGAAGATTTTAGTAACTACAATGCAGCTGATTTAGTTAATCTATTTGTAGTCACAGACCAAGGAAGAGAAAGTTTGTAGTAATATAGATATACCTACAAGAATTTATTAACACACACAGAATGCTACACGCGCGATGTTTAGATACGTCATCACGTTGGCTGTGCCGAAATGCGAAAACAAAAGGACGCGCTACTCTTATTCCCTCGGCAAAAGATGCAACAGAACGGCAACATTACTACAGGTGAGTATGTCGACTGTGTAACACTGCAATATATAACGGGAGGCCACATTGTGTCAATGTAGTCGGAGCTGAGTTTCTATTTTGTGTGCACCATTTTTTGTATACCACAAATATCGAAGCTCCTTACCCCTCTCTTGATGCTTCTGTTAAGACAACCTTATTTAATAGATTGGATAGGAATACACATGGAAAAACATGTTCCTTGACATGGAGGCGTGAGTGTCTGTTATATGTGCGGAGGCAAGTAAGATAGCCGTGCATATATATGATACGACTATGTGTTCGTAGATAAATTTAAAACTTGTAAAAGAAAATGGGATGTTATTACAATCCTTATCAACCCATTATAATAGTCGATGATGTTTAAAAGGTTTCCAGAGTTAAAACAAATTAGTAATTGAATGATAGTTATTGAAAGGTTGCAGGTGGTTTGATAAAACAGAAAATAAAATACTGTTGAAGAAGCAATAAAAAATGCAAAATTCGAATAAGGGCAGAATTAAAGTAGGTGGATATCAAATAAGAATATAGACTAGAAGGCATAAAGAATAAAAATGTAGTAGTTAGGAAATTTGTTTCCGATTATTAGAAATAACAACTTGAAAAAAATATGTAAGAAAAACGTTTTGATCTAATTAAAAATATTGAATTTAACCCTCTTTTACTGTGAAAATGTTTTGGCTGATTTAACTAGGGTAATATCTAAATTTACGTGGTATATGAAAAAGTGAAATATTAAGAAGTAAGAGAAGTAAAGAATTAACTACAGAAGATAATTGGCATGTGGTAAAACTTAATGGATAAAAGAATTGTTATTTACAAGTAAGTAATTGAAGAGTTATATTGTAACAGCTTTATTGAGAAGAATACATTTGACAAGTAACGAAAAAGAAAGGGGTTACATCAATCTATTTGTTGTTGAGTGGAGAGTCCAGAAGGGCGTCGGTGAAGCGAGAGGGTACATTCCGGAAGGTAGTGGCAGAGACAGGAAGATATCTGGAATTGCTCTGATGGCTGGTTGCTGTCAAGAATTTTGGGTTTCGTAGTGTTGGACGAAGCTTGGGACTGGTGGTTTGTTCGTGAGAGCTGCATTGCAGGGAGCTGCTTAGAGGGGTCGATTGCGGCTAAAGGATAGGTTGCATATTTGAACATTGTGAAAATAAAATATAGAAGGCGAATAAAGACATTTTAAAATGTAAAATTAATTAAGAAACAACTTGCTCTGTTATTTAATGTTATAATGTACCATTCTAAGGATTGGGCATTTGTCATTGAAATTTGAAAATCGTTGTTGACATTTGAATGAATAGTTTAAAATATTCGAAAATCACTTTTTCAGAACAAAGTAACTAGATAACCGAACCCAACCCTGTGAGAGTTTCAGGCGCTATCATATCAATATTTGAAAGTTTTCATATTAAAAGGCACAATTTAAATAGGGTAGTCAGTGCATAAAGTAAATGGCGGCCCAAACGTAAGGCTAGTGAAAATTTAAAAAATAAACCACGTTGATCGACACAGTTAGAATTAAATGTCGCTCAACCTTGGGGCAGATTGATATTGTAATTGATAAATCACGATTAATGACCAAGTGTGAGGCTTGTAAGAGTAAACATAATTAAGCGTGTCATATTTGATTTCTTTTGAAATTGGTGAAAATACAATAAGACAGGACAAGCAATAGTAATTTAATAGACCTGATAATAAGATTAATTGTTGAGAATTGTTGAACAAAAGCATAGATTAATATTTCAATAAAAGGTTTTAATAAAAGTAAATACATATTGAAAAATTAAACTAAAATATGGCCGATAAATGGATTACACGGAAAAGTAAAAGGACTGAAGAGGAAAAAGCTAAGAAACAGGAAGAGATGAAAGCAATAGCAAGTTGTGCAGAGGTAGAAATGGAAGAAGTACAGCAATAGGTAAGTGTACAAGGAGATCAGGTAAGAGCTCATGAAGGACAAACAACAACAAAGGAACATTTTGAACAATTAATGGAATTTATGGCACAAAAGGCAGAGGAAAGTAAGAAAGATTTACAAGGAATGAGGAAAGAAGCTGAGGAAAGGGACAACAAGTAAAAGAAAAATGGAAACGAATTGAAGAAGGATTTGCAGTCACCAATTCAGAAGGATGCTGAGGTAAAAGAAAACAGGGCAAATAAAGATGCAAAGAAATTGAAGAAAGATTTGCAATCATCAACTCAGAAGGATGCTGAGAAAAGATAAAACAGGTTAAAGAAAGATGCTGAGGAAAGAGAAAACAGGTTAAAGAAGGATGCTGAGGAAAGGAAAAGAAGATTGTAAGAATCAATCAAGAAGGATACTGAGGAAAGAGAAAGCAGATTACAGGCAGGCATTCAAACTACTGCAGAGAAGTTGCAAGATCAAAAAGACCATGCATAAAAGATGGAAGAATCAATGAAAGAGATCAGAGAAGAATTTTATAAAGGTCAAATTGGAAATATACAAGAACTACAATTACAAATAGATAAGATTAATATAATATTAGATAATTATAAAGAGAAGAGGGAAAGGCAAGGAGAAATCAAACAACTGGAGGAAATTTTTAACCAAAAGATAGATGAAAAGTTCGATTTCATGAAAAGAAAGAGAGAAGCAACAAAAATGGAAATGCAGGAAGCAGAGGCAAAGAATAAAAGTAACATCATTCTAATAGAAGGTGGAAATTTAAAGAAACTTGATAATGTAAAAGAACTATTAAACGAAATTAAAAATAAAGTACGGAATATGCAACCAGAATTGTCTGCTGTACAAAAAGAAACTAAATATTTGGAACAACATCGAAGAATGATGGTAGGTCCACGTGACATAAGAATTTCATGTTTGCCACAATCATGTTGGAAATCATCTTGTGAAGAAATTAACATAAATTCATCTCTGAATAAGAAAGAAGGATTTTCAGTTCAACAGTTAAGGAAGTTGAGTGAACAAAATTACAAATTACAAGATGATTACAAATTGAGAATTACAGAACTGGTAAGCATTCGTGCTGAATTAGAAGAATTAAAGCAAGCAACAAAAGAAACTAATGATGTTAAGAAGGCCACTGAAAATAACATCAAAGGATTTGTAAGATAACAATAAAAAACTCGGAAGTGTAAATATGTAAAATAGTAATTTTAAAAATGTAACCAAGAAGCTCACAGATTTTTACACTAATTTTGAGAATAATGGAAAATTTTTACTAGAAGAAGAGGAAGAAAATCATATCTTAACTTTACCATTTAAAAAAGTTAATTTAAATAATAACGAATATCTAGCATTAATAGATAGTGGCGTTATTTAAATCTTGGAACAGAACCAAAAGTGGCTGCCAAGAAAATAAGTAAAAGTAAAAGAAATAAAAGTATAATAATTAATAATAATACAATATTGAATACAAAGAATGATTATACTGGTAGAGGGGTATTGTTGAATGATTGGAGACTAGGTGAGAAAAATCTACATTCTGAGGGACGAATATTAGAAATAATTAATGAAAATAAAGATCTTATTAATGAAAAAGTAGGTCAAGCACAGAAATATATTCACAGGTTACAGGTTGACAAATCAAAGAGTTTTAATAGTAAGTCTTATCTAATTTCGTTTGCATTAAAAGCACAAGTTAAGGAGTAGACACAGAAAATGGTAAAAGGTGGGGTAATTGAATCTTCAAGAAGTAATTTCATTAATCCTTTGGTAGTAGTTAAGAAACGTGATGGTTAGCTTAGTTTAGGTTTAGATGCACGTAGAATCAATTAAATAACAAGGCTACCACATGAATCTCTTCAAACAATTGATGGATTGTTAAGTAGAATATGGGATAAAAAGATACTAACAAAGTTAGATTTAAAGAATTCGTGTTGGCTTATTCCATTGCATGAACAGTCAAGGAAGTATACAGGTTTCAGTATTGATGGGGAGATTTTTCAGTTTAAAGTGACACCATTTGGTCTTTCAACACCATGTGCTGCACTTGTGAGAGCTATCAAAATGTGAATTTATGCAAGAAAATGTAACATATTTAGGATATGACATAAGTAAAAATGGAGTCACCATTAATGAAAAACGTCTGTAGGAAATTAAGAATTTACCTGGTCAGAAGAATTTAAAGAAGTTAAGAGGTTTATTAGGTGTTTTCAATTATTATAAAAGGTTTATAAATAACTACTCAGAGTTGACGTTACCTTTGGTACAATTATTAAGAAGGGATGTTAAATAGATATGGAACAAAGAACGATAAAAAGCATTGAATACTATTAAACAGAGGTTTCATGAAGGATTATTACTAAAATATCCGAACTTTAAAGAAAAGTTTGTACTTCGTACGGATGCTTCCGATCAAGCAATTGCAGCTGAGTTATACAAATACAAGAAGGAATAGAGATACAAATATGATTTATTTCAAGGATTCTAAAGGGGTATAAAATCAGATACACTATAGCTGAGAAACAAATGTTGGCGATCATATTTACTATTAAGAAACTTAAATTTTATTTAACTGGAAACGAATTTGACATTGAAACGGATAATTCAGCGATTTCTTTCCTGAAAAATGAAACTTTTCATAGTAATAGGTTATACAGATGGGCATTGTACTTACAACAACTTGAATTTGAAATTAAACATAAACCAGGAAGATTAATTTAGTTGCAGACTTCTTAAGTAGAAAAGATTTACCAAACTATGAAAAGCCAAAGCAAATCTTAATTGGAATTGAGAAAATTTATAAAGAAGGAAGGATGTCAAGACAAGAAATTTTAAATAAGCAGACGTTAAAAGAAATTCAAGAATTAAGAAATTTAGTATTACAAGTCAGGAAAATAATTATAAAGGTTATTAAATTAAAGAGAGTAAAAGTTATTGAAAATAAAGAATTGATGGTTTTACGTAGGGAAGACATGTTGGAAGTTGTTGAGGAAATTCATACAATATTTGGACATTGTGGGACAAGAAAAACTTGGTTAATGTTTCGTGAATGCTTTTATAGGAAAAACGACATCAAATTAATTAAACTATTAATAAAAACTTGCCAAATTTGTCAGTTTGCGAAGTAAAAGAAGTATTAGAGCATATGAACCGATGGAACTAGTGGCTATTGATTACTTTGGAAATTGAGTTACAGGACAATATGGGTACAGGCATATTCTGATTATGGTAGATGCATTTCAGAAATTTATAAAATTATATGCAGCAAAAAGCAATAATACAAAACACGTTATTATATCAATATTTGAAAGTTTGCATATTAAAAGGCATAATTTAAAAAGGGTAGCCAGTTCAATATATATATATATATTGCTATGTACCTTTATGTGTAGTGATATTAATATGTCTTTGAATTATATTAATATTTTGTCAAATTAAAATTGCCCTATTTTTGTTCAGAATATCAATAATTATTTTTACTAGCTCTTGAAAAATCACGGGTGGATTCCTTTATCTACATTGCATATTTATTACTCACCATCACCCACCTTTCAATTGGTCTCGACAATGTTCAGGATGTCAATTAACCTGCTCCTATCGGCCTAATGATCCAACCTCTCACACCTTCCAGCAATGAAAGACCCCAATGACAGACAAGACGTTCCAACTGTCCAGAATCAGCAACTCAAACCTTTCCTACAGCATGCAGCCAACAGACTAAATCTGCAGACACCTACTTTCAATACTGCCTCTGCCAACTTCCTGGAACGTGTCTTACCGATGGTCCTTCTCTGGAACTCTCCCTTATTACCAAACAGCTTAACGTAATCCAATTCGATTAATGTATGATGTTAAAATGTAATTCTCCAATAAACTTGACTTAGTATTCTTCTCCAGCTATTCACATTTGTAGATTAATTGTGTTTGCTATTAGGTTTTACCAAATACTTGTAATCTTCCTTGTTTATGTTATGAATTCTTCTTCTAAGTTTAAATTTCCTTTTTAACTTCACCACGCCAAATTCTTTATTGCCCTTTTATCACCCCACCAAATTAAATAACAAAATAGGGTATTCTTTAATATTTTAATTATACCAAATTATTTTAGCTACATTTTTCACAGTTCGTTATTTCTAATAATTGAAACAAAGTGCTTAACGATATCAATTTCCTAATTTTTATACTCTATCTTATATTTGATTTACACCTACTAATTTTGTAATTTATTACAATTAAGTATTTGTCATTCCTTTCAAACCTTAAGTTTTAAAATATTATGTTATTTTTGAATCCATCTGCTTTTCAAACAGCCATATTTCAATCAATTACAATTTCCTCTTTTACTTTTTAATTGCATAATAATTATTCACATTCCGAATTTATATTTAAATAGATCTAGATTATTTTCAACCATTGTTCTTCCTTAATTCTTTCTAAAATTGATTTTAATACCCCTGTGTATATTAGTACATAATTTCTCAAAATTAAAATAAGAACATAAATCATTCATTATTTTCTTATCTCAAAATTTTTTTTAACGTAAACAAGCAGTAATACCTGTTAACTTTTCTCAAATAACTTTACAACAATTAAAATTATGTATTCAAAATAAAATATTAACAATTCTACTTACAAGTGACAACTTTTAAAACATTTTTACTCCATTTGTAAGGTATATGGATATATCATTGTTATATGAAGCCTGCCTCTTATTTTATTGTCCTTTTCATTTATTAGTTCATAGGTGCTGCTGTCATTAAATATTTTATGAATCTTATAATAATAATAATAATAATAATAATAATAACCTTTATTGAGCACATTTGTAACAGCAATAACAATAAACGTAAAAATATAAATATATGTGTATGTATATATAGTGTTCAACCACAAGGCGAGATTCAGATAAGGCCAAATCCTTATCTGTTCTACCATCTAAACCTTGACATAAAATTAAAAACAAAATTATATTATATGCCTAATGCTAAGATGAAAAAAAAAGATAAATATTATTAAATATTATTAAATGTGCTCCAAATAAAGAATTTACTCTAACCTAATATCTATTTATTTGTAATACAAACATATGAGTAGTAACAAAAATATAGTAAAATATAATATTAATATATATTTAACTCACATTATTGGAAGTGTTTACAGACCAGAACTACTTTATTATTAATTTGAAATTTGAAGGAGGTTATATTTAAATTGATCTCTGTTTTAAAGCCAATTGAGCATGAATTACATATTTAAATTTGGCAAGACTGTAACGTTTAAATTGGCAAGGTATTTTATTATACTCGGAATATATTTGATAAGAAAATGATCTTTCAAAAATAGCAGTTGAGTGAAGTGGAGGTGAAATAAGTCCACGAAATCTAGTAGTCAGGTTATGTATATCTGTTCTATACGTTACTTTATTATATAAATAAGGAGGGGTTTTGAAAAGTAGAATTTTATGATAAAGACATAAACACTGCAAAATGCGTCTATTCTTCATGGACAACCATTCAGCGTCCAATAATTTATGTGAAATATGTTCATATTTTTTTATTCCATAAATGAATCTCAAACAAGCGTTTTGTACTTTTTGAATTCTATTTGATGTCATATTGTCAATAGAAGAATGATAAATAGGTGCACAATAATTAAATTGCGAAAGTACAAAAGTGTCACAGAGTTTCTTTTTAATATCTGAATTTAAATAGGACCTATGTGGGAAAAGTTGTTTGAGGTGTATATATGCCTGTGTAATATATTTCGCAATTTGGTCTTTATATCTAAACGTATTATCCAAAATTAAACCCAAACTCTTAGCTTTTCCAACAACAGGAATTTCTATATTATTAACAGAAATATGCAAAGTGTCTGATATGTTCTGACAGACACTCTTTTTTCCAAAAAGTAATGCGGTTGATTTGCTAGGATTTATTTGCAAGGAAAGTTGCGTAGATGCGTTGAAGATAAATTCTAATTCTGAGTTTATTATATCCAACGCATCCCGCAAATCGCCAGGCTTAAACGAGTAGTAAAGCTGTGTGTCATCAGCATAGACATGTAACTTACACCGTGTAACATTATTAATAATGGGAGATGTATAAATAGAATACAGCAATGGCCCCAAAATGGAACCCTGAGGAACTCCTTGCAAAACCGCAATCTGATTTGAGGTATCAGAGTCTATTTGCACTTTCTGACTCCGATTTTGTAAATAATCCCCCATTAATGTGATGGCTGTTCTATCCAAACCCATAAGTGCAAGTATTTCTAGAAGTGTTGTATGGTTGACAGTATCGAATGCCTTACTGTAGTCTAGCATTACTAGTATTGTAACATCACCACGGTCTACAGAAAACAGAATATCATCTGTTACTGCAAGCATCGCTGTTGTACAGCTATAACCAGCACGAAAGCCCGATTGCACCGTTGGCAAAAGATTATTATTTATTAAATGTTCGTTGAGTTGATAGAAGATAACTTTTTCAAAAATTTTAGAGAATGCTGGAAGAATGCTAATTGGTCGAAGATCTTTTAACTGAGCGGGATTTTTGTTTTTTGGCAATGGTTTGATTATAGCAATCTTCCAACAACTAGGAAACGCAGAATCAATTATACACGAATTTATTATATGTGTTATATAAGGTATAATATAAGGGCAACATAGTTGAAGCATTTCTATATTAATTTCATCGTGACCAGTTGCATTAGATTTAATTTTGTTCATGATTTTACCGATTTTTTCTGTATCTACAGTCCTGAAGTGAAAACTTAAATCTCCTTCGCCAATCGGTGCACCTAGATCTATCGGTTTGGGTAAGGCTTGTGAATTTTGAATACTAGGAATGCTATTAATAAAGTAGTCATTAATTTTATCTACGTCAGCCAAATTTGAAGGAATTTCTGTTTTTTTTGGACTTGCGAAGGTCTAAATGTTCTAATTTTTTCCACAAAGTTTGTAAATTTTTATTAGAATAAATAAAATTGAAGTAACATTTCTTTTCGTGCTTTATGGCAGAATTTGTAAAATTTTTTAATGTCTTATAATATTCCCAATGATGTAATTTTTTTGATTTTCTAAATTTTCTTTTAGCTTTATCTCTAAGGGACATCAACAGTTTAATATTATCTGTCAACCAGGGTGAGCTAGGTCTTTTTAGTTTATGTACTGTTAACGGTGCATGTTTGTTAAATAAATTTAGAATACATTCGTTAAAATATGTAAGCTTAAGATCAACATCTTTTAGATTAAACATGTGATGAAAAGGTAACGAATGAAGATCGGCATTAAATGAATTATAATCTATTTTATGGAAATTTCGAAAAGCTGTAATTCTAGGTTCCACTCTAGGTTCCATAATGTCAACCTTGCAAGATACCATGTCGTGATCTGATAGATGACAGGCAATTACAGCACTTTCTTTGATAAATGACTTATCCGATGTTATAATTAGATCTATAAGAGTTGCTGTTAATTGTGTTATCCTGGTGGGCTGTTCAACTATTTGTGACAAACTATATGTGTTTAAAAATTCTTGCAAATAAATCGTAGCTGAGTTTAAGGGATCGAGCATATTAATGTTAAAGTCACCCAAGCAGACAATATGATCAGAATGAGGTAAAACTATAGATAGAGCAGTTTCAATTTCGTTTAAAAAGAGTTTGGTGTTTATATGGGGTGGTCTGTATGCTGTGCCTATTACTAGTTTAACTCCAAATAAATCAATTTTTAGCCAAAGTTGTGAGATTACATTATTTATAGTTTGAAGTAAGGAAAATTTAATGTTTTTACCTATGTAAACTCCCACTCCGCCTCCACGACCATCACGATCACATCTTACAAATACATAGCCATCGATAGAAAGATCTTCTGTACAAATATTGGTATTCAGCCAAGTTTCTGAAATAGTAAGAATATCAATTTCGTTTTGGTATATAAACACTCCCAAATGATTAATTTTTGGAAACAAGGAACGAATATTTATGTGAGCTATTTTAATCATTTAAAAAATTATATCATTCTAAAGGAACAATAAGGAAATCAAATTTAAATACAATGTTGTTGATAAAATATTAGTAACAACTAATGTAGGTAAACACGACTAAATAAAAATAAAATATAATTATTCAATATTGGAGCAAGTAAAAAGAATGTAAATAAAGTTCTAATGTGTGCGCGACTGATAAGTCAAAGACCCTGAGCGAACGCTGCACTCAAATATCTGCAAGTGAAGTAAATCGTTTAATTTGATTATTGTTTTTCACTCGTATTTTTCCGTTGTACGACCACACATTTTTAAACCCATATTTATCGGCAGCGGCTTTCAATAACTGCATTCGTTTTTTGGTAAGGTCTTCTTTAATTATTATTTTGGTACCCTTTAAAAGCCGTTTTTGACTGTATACCAGTTGCTTTGTATTCCTCCGGACGAATTTTACAATAATTGGGCGATGCTGACCTTCTTTGCCCGGCAATCTATGGCTGCAATCTATTAATGATACTGGAATGTCTAAATCCAACTTGTTATTTAACATTGCACTAACGACATCATCCGTTGATTCACCTTTCGTTTCGGGAATGCCAAAAATTCTTAATGTATTTAAACGGGAATATTGTTCTAAGTCGTCCGCAGATTGCATCATTTGCTGTTTAGATGCTAGTAATTGAGTTTCAAGTTGATCCACTTTTTCTTGCAGTCTGCTGACTTTTTCGCTGAATTTTTCCTCTATTCTCTCGTACATTTTGTTGATGAGGGCGTTCATGAAGGTAGACGAATTCAGCACTTTTTCTACCACTCGCTGGATAAGGGCTTCTTCTTCTACCGCAGATCTGGTTTGTCTGGTTACTGTCTCGGGCATCTTGTAATGATACTTGGAAATATATGTTAACTTGACGATTTAGAACTCTACACAATATATCGCAGCGACCACTCCGCACGACTATTCACGTGGAGCACACATCGAAGAGTATAAGGCCCTTCATAAGCCCATAAAAGTTTAGCACATATTTTCTCTTTGCTATTTGCTATTCGAAGTTTTTTTACAATTACTAAGTCACCTATTTTAAATTGCACAAGTTTTAATATTTTTCTATTGTGCTTCTCCTCATATCGGTCTTGAATTTTCTTTAATTTTCTTCTTGTTCTTTCTAACAACTGAATTATTTCTATATTACATTGTTCTTTTCTTCAAGGTCTATCTGGTATTACTTGTTTACACAAAGTAACTGAACTAATCTTCGTTGCTGTATTCGGAACATTATTTATAAAGCTTTCAACTTCAGGCAAACATTGTACCCATTTATTGTGTTAAAATTCTTAAGTATTTGATCACCTTCTTAATCTATCTTTCTCAAATATTACTTTGTGGATGTCTAATACTACAAAAACAAATCTTTATGCCTTTCCTTTCCAAATTATTATTTAATCTTGAATTTCTAAAATATGTTGCATTGTCTGCCAATATTCGTCTCGGTTTACCTACTCGTTCTTGAAAATTTTTAATCGATTTGATAACATGTTTTGTGTTACTGCTTTAGCTGGATATAATTTTATAAATGTAGAAAACTCAGCTACCATAAGCAGAATATATTTATAACCATACTGTCCAGTAACTAAATTTTCTAAGTAATCAATACCTACCAGTTCCAGCTGTTCATTTACTCTAATACACGTACTTTTAACAATATTCTGATTTTTTAAATTCTTTTCCTTTGCAAACTGACACATTTGGCAAAGTTTTGATTAATTGTTTAATTACTTTCGGTCTAGAACGTTTAAGCGGACGCTATTAGGCGCCTGAACGTTTAGGCGTCGCAACTTTAGGCGCGGGGACACTTAGGCGCCATATGAAAGAAATTCGCATTATTCTTAATTTTAAAACTTGTTGTTAGGTAATTATTGCAGTAATTACTGTTAAAGAAAAATTCAAACCTTCATAAACAATATGTATTTGGCGCTTTTACGAGCCTTCTTCAGTGTTAAAGTTTTACAAATTTACATATTTAATTTACATTGTATCGATTATGAAAAATGAGTTATTTACATTTTGTATATGGGTAGTTTAACGTGGTGGAATTATACACACCATATAGTTTCACTACGTTAAACTATCCATATACAAAATGTAAATAACTTTTTGTTCATAATCGATATAATGTAAATTCAGTATATAAATTTGTACAATTTTACACTGAACACTGAACACACTGAAGAAGGCTCGTAAAAAGCTGAATATATATTGTTTGAATTTTTCTTCAACATTAATGACTGCAATAATTACCTAAGAAAATTTTTTTAAATCAAGAATAATGTGAATTTCTTTCATGTGGCGCCTAACTGTCCCCGCGCCTAAAGTTGCGGCGCCTAAACGTCCAGGCGCCTAATAGCGTCCGCGTCTAAAAGCTTCGCGCCTAAAAGCTCGCGCCTATGAATGCGCGCATAAAGGTGGTGGCCTAAACGTCCCTGTCCGAATTACTTTGATGTAATTTTTCGCTAGTCTGCCGAGATAACATACTCGCAATTTTTTTGTAGTAGTTGTAATTTTTATGTTTTTAATATTGCGGTGACACACGAAACTCCTTAGGCTGTAAGCCATATAATAACATTTATTTTTTCCAAGGTTAGGTGGTAGAGCAGCGTTTGCTGAACCTCGCCTTGTGATTTATTTTTGTACAAACAAAATGAATAAAGTCATTATTATTATTATTATTATTATTATTATTATTCACGAAACATTAACCAAGTTTTTCTTGTCGCACAATGTCCAAATATTGTATGAATTTCCTCAACAACTTCCAACATGTCTTCCTTACTTAAAACCACCAATTCTTTATTTTCTATAACTTTTACCAACAAGTTCTCTTTAATGTGATAATTTTTATAATTATTTTCTTGACTTTGCAATACTAAACTTCTTAATTCTTGAATTTCTCCTAAAGTTTGTTTATTTAAAATATCTTGTTTTGACATTCTTCCCTCTTCATAAATTTTCTCAATTCCAATTAAGGTTTGTTTTGGTTTTTCGTAATTTGGTAAATCTTTTCTGCTTAAGAAATATGCTACTACATTTAATCTTCCTGGTTTATGTTTAATTTCAAATTCAAATTGTTGTAAGTACAATGCCCATCTTTATAACCTATCATTATAAAAAGTTTTGTTTTTCAGGAACGAAATCGCTGAATTATCTCTTTCAATGTCAAATTTATTTTCAGTTAAGTAAAATTTCAGTTTATTAATTGCAAATATTATTGCCAACATTTCTTTTTCAGCTATTGCATATATGATCTCACACCCGTTCAGGATCCTTGAAACAAAACATATTGGTACTTCTAACCCTTCTTGTATTTGAATCAATACAGCTGTTATTGCTTGATCAGAAGCATCTGTACGAAGTACAAACTTTTCTTTAAGATTCGGATATTTTAGTAATAATCCTTCATGAAACCTGGGTTTCATAGTATTCAATGCTTTTTCTCGTTCTTCGTTCCAAATCCATTTAACATCCTTCCTTAATAATTGTACCAAAGTTAACGTCAACTCTGAGTAATTATTAACAAACCTTTTATAATCATTAAAAACACCTAATAAACCTCGTAACTTTTTTAAATTCTTTGGACGAGGTAAATTCTTAATTTCCTCAAGACGTTTCTCATTTATTGTAACTCCATTCTTACTTATTTCATATCCTAAATATGTTACAGTCTGCTGAATAAATTCACATTTCGATAAATTCAATTTTAACTCGTCTTTATTTAATGTTTTAAATGTTGATGCTCGTTTTTTAGAAAACACTAAGATATCATGTTCTAGTGTTAATTTTAATCTTGGTTGTACATTGTTGAACAGGTTAACGAATTTTTGTTTATTAACTGAATCAGTAGCCATCATGATGTCGTCTACGTATCTTAAATAAAGAGAATAACTATTGTTTTGATTTAGAATTTTAGTTTCAATTTCTTGCAATACAAGTTTGAAGATAGTGGAGAAAATAGGGGAACCCATAGCACAACCAAAAGTTTGAGTGTATTTTATATTGTATTTTTGTAAGTAAAATAGGCAGTGTTTAGAAATTTACACTAGAAGATGAAAACAATAACGCCTTAATAAACTTTCTTGACCTAACATTATTCAGACAATCTAATGGATATATATTAACTAATTCGTTTAGTAAAAACATAAAAACTAATAGATATTTACATTTTAATTCTAATACCATAGTTAAATACAAATAAAGTGTAATTAACAATTTAGTCGACAGGACAATCAAACTACCTTCAGAACAATTTCATTAAAAAAAATTTTGAAGTCATTACAAATATCGTAATCATAAATGAATATCCAATTTATTTTATTAAAAACAAATTAAAATTCGAATCAATAAAATAAAAAATTGCAATAAAATTAACCAATCAATAGTGCAAATTCCTTAGGCAAAGAGTTCAATAATTCCAAGGCGTCTAACCAAAAAAAAATATATCCATTAATTATATCCCAAAGCTTTCTAAAAAAATTGAAAAAGAACTTAATAAATACAACCTCATAACAACATTTAACAACCATAATACCTTGGGTAGAAAGTTTTTCACGAATTTAGAAGATAAGACCGAAAGTAATATGCAATCAAAACCTAATGCAATTGATTAAAGAACTGATATAGATAACCTCAGTTCTATTTAAAGTTATTGTAATGGAATGTGAAAACCTAGATTTTCCATTAAACGTAACCGACCATATGCTAACATACTGTGTCCTAAATTATACAATAGAGAAACCCACCCCTTCAACAATAACATATAGATGCTACAAAAATTTTGATCTGGACCAATTTAACAACGACGCAGCTATAGTAAACTGGAGATATATTGCAGAATTAGAAAATATAGATGCTAAAGTGGATTATCTGAATAATGAAATTCTTACACTGTTCAATAAACACGCACCGTTAAAAACTGTTACTCTATATCACAAATACCGGCCTTACATTACCGATACATTAAAACTGATCATTAATATGAAGAATAAGGCATACAAAAAGTACACAAGGACGAAACTTGAAAAAGATCGAAAGTACTACAAAGATTTAAGAAATTACTTATCGATTGCAATAAAAAATGAAAAGAGGGCGTTTATTCAATATCAGATACGAATGAGTACAAAAAACCCACATCTGTTATGGAAGAAATTCGCCTCTTGGAAGATACATGCTAAACCAACATCTGTAATAGCAGAAGGTGTAAAAGATGCTACTTTAATAAATGAATATTTGGTAAATAGAGTGGGACATGTCACTATCAGTGACGACACCTTGAAATTTTATGGAAAGAATTACTTTGACAATATCCAGGAACCTCAACTTAACTGTCAAACATCAGTAGAAGAAGTAGAAAACACCATTAACCAATTGAAATCTAATGCGACTGGAATAGACAATATTAACCTAAAAATTTTGAAACTAGCGTTACCTTTTTGCAAAAATGAGCTTACTGGAATTATTAACTTCTCACTCCATACTGGAACCACCCCTATGATATGGAAGAAAGCTATAATCAATCCATTGCCGAAAGTTAGCACAGTGAGGGTACTGAAAGATATTAGGCCAATCAGTATTCTGCCTACGATGTCCAAGGTGTTGGAAAAAATTGTTAATAGTCACATTATTCAGCATATTAATAAAAACGATTTATTACCAAATACTCAATCAGGATTTAGACCTAAATATAGTACTACAACGGCAATGATAAAAATAACAACAGATATAGCCAAAAATATGAATAATTGTGAAATAGCGTATCTAGTACACTTAGACTATAGCAAGGCCTTCGATGTTATTAATCGAGATTTACTTTTGGCTAAATTACGATACTATGGATTTAACAATCAAATATTGAGCTGGCTTAGTAGCTATTTAGCCAACAGAGGTCAAGTAGTTAGGCTTGAAAACGATATATCACAGGAATCTACAGTCCTATATGGAGTTCCACAAAGAAGCATTTTGGCTCCTACACTATTTACAATCTTTACAGCGGACCTTCCAAATATTTTACAATATCAGTGGAATATACACCTATACGCTGATGACACGCAAATTTATAAATCTTGTTCACCAGAACACGTTAACGACCTCATTGATGAACTGAACTTCAATTTACAGTGTATACAAGAGTGGTCAGGAAAAAACGGATTAAGGCTTAACCTCCAGAAAACTATAGTCTTGTGTCTAGTCTCAAACACTTTAATCAATAAGTCTAACCTTATCTTGAAAAAAGAAATAATGCTGAGCGATAAGGTGATAAGTGTCAGTGAAAGTGCGCGCGATCTTGGTCTAATTATAGACAAAAATTTAAAATTTGAAAAGCATGTCATCAAAAAGTGTAGTGAATGTTATGCGAAACTAAAAACGTTGTGGAGATACAAAAAATATATTCTTACCCAAGATGTTAAATGGAGCTTAACAAATACAAGTGTCCTCAGTTATCTTGACTATGGAAGCGCAGTATATTATAACTTTTTAACGGCTTATATGAAAAACAACTTAAAAGAATGAATGGAAACTCTTCGTCTTTCCATATTACTGGTGTAAAGAGTAAGAACCAAATATTCACTACACAAAAAGATATAGTAAATATATTAGCAACCCACTTCAAAAAACATTCAAGCTCAGAAAATTATGATCCAGAGTTCCAAGCCCGAAAAGTAGAAATAGAAAAAGTGGAACTGATTATACCAGAAACTGAAAATGAAACCTACAACACTGACATACATCAAGATGAACTCCAATATGCTCTTGCGCAGACAAAAATATCTAGTCCCGGAATAGATAATATACACTACTCAATGATCAAGAACAGTACCGAAAACCTAAAGCAAGAACTAACTAAACTGTACAACTACATATGGAAAACAGGAGTATTCCCTGAACTCTGGAAAAAATCTATAGTGATTCCAATCTTGAAATCGAATAAGCCGAAAGATGATCCAGATAGTTACCGACCCATTTCATTAACATCCACCATTTGTAAACTCCTAGAACGCATCATCAACAACAGACTGACAGTACATCTTGAGAACCCAAATCAGCTCAATAAAAATCAAAATGGTTTTCGAAGAAATCGTTCCACCCTAGACTGTATAAGTAAACTAGAGGTAATAGTAAAAAATGGGTTCATTAAAAAGGAATATACAACAGCCGTCTTCTTTGACTTACAAAAAGCATACGATACCGTATGGAAACACAAAATTCTATCAGGTCTTATAGGATGGGGTTATAAAGGTCGACTTGTACACTTTATCAACAACTTCTTACAAGATAGGAAATTTGCAGTGCGACTGGGCAATACCATGTCTAGGGAAGAGATCCAAGAGAATGGAATTCCTCAGGGCTCTGTAATTAGCGTGACTCTATTTCTAATTGCTATAAATGACATTTTTGAGAGAATTCCAGCTACCCTTCAAATGTCACTGTTTGCAGATGACCTCGCCATATATATCTCTAGCAAAAACTCCAACATTACCCAAAGATACCTACAACAAGCTATTAATAACCTAGAACAGTGGTCTAAAGAAAACGGATTAAGGTTCTCCCCTACAAAAACCAAGTGTCTAACCTTCTCTAGAAAACACAACCCTCCTACACCTGTCCTTACACTACATAACACTCCTCTCGACTATGCAAAGGAAATTAAATACCTTGGAGTTATACTTGACCGTAGAATGAATTGGATACCCCATATAAAAAGAACAATCGACAGTTGCAGGCGGTCACTGAACATCATAAAAATAATAGCACGCCAAGAGTGGGGAAACAATACAAAAACATTAACATCTATAGTCAATACTCTAATTAGATCCAAAATAGAATATTGCCTCTGTATATATGGATCTACCACCAGCCCTATCTTAAAGTCGCTGTACTCAATATACCACCATGGTCTTCGACTTGCCACGGGAGCACATCGTACTAGCCCTGTACCGTTGCGGCCAACTCAAAGTGCACGGCACATTTTTAGCTTGTAATACGATATTCTAATCATAGGCCTCGAGTTTTGACGTTTACGTTTGTCATCAACTGTCATAGAACTGAAAACTCGGAAAATTCCCAGACATTTGTCAGAAGCAGAGAAAATGCGAACTATTGCAAAACTAGAACAGAACTGGTCGCTGAGTCGAGTCGCAACAGATTTGCATGTGAGCAAGAGCTGCACTTTCAAAATTAAACATCGTTGGCAGCAGAGACTTCTGCAAGAAAAGTTTTTTTTAACACCAGAGAACAAAGAATTTGCAACCGACTATTTGAATGAGATCAACGACTTTTGGAACACAACTGTTTTTTCAGGTGAAAAGATATTTCAATGATTTACTAATTGACGATTAAGGGTGTGTAGACCACAAAATTCAAGATTTGAGGAGCAATATTATATTCAACCCTTAAGGAGTAGTGGACGATTCTCTGTAAACGTATGGGGATGGATCAATGCTCATCGATCTGGGGCATGCTATAGAATTAACGGTCGACTGAATGCTGAAAATTATCTCAACATTTTGTAAAATGTGATGCTGCCATCTGTAAGAGAGGTCTTTCCTAATCAATTTACTTTTCAACAGGCGAGATATTATCTAATTAATTAATTTTGTTTATGTTAATGTAATGGATAACATTATTTTCACAGGATAACTGTCCTGTGCATACAGCAGGGGTTGTTCATTAATGGTTTGATGAGAATAATATCAATTTATTACCATGGCCTGCAAGAAGTCCGGAATTGAATCCCATCGAAAATGTTTGGGGCTATTTAACTAAAAAAATGTATACCAGGGATTTTGCACCAAATAAAACCGATGAATTATGGGAAAGAATAAGAAATGCTTGGAAGGAACTGAGAGGATACAATATGGAAACATTGGTCAACTCTATGCGAAACAAACTGCAAAGCGTAGTAGCAATTGAATACTGATACATATTTATTAAATACATATTATTATATAGTTTGCTTACTTCTGAAACTTAGCTAAAATACAAATATTAAAAAAGTAATACCTATTCTTATAACCACAAGTAACGCCAATGGAGAAACCTCCATTTAATAAGCCGAAAAATCGCAAAAATAACCATAGTAACTAAAAACCGTGCACTTTGAGGTGTCCGTAACTGTACCTATCTTATATTCACTAACAGGCCAACTGCCTCTAAACTATAGACTCCTAATGCAGCTGTCAACATATACTATTCGTGTAATGGGCAACCCAAACCACCCCAACCAGTATGTAGTTACCCATCCTTTATTCCACAACCTTTATACCTTATCTAAAAGCATCATACCTCCTTTCAATATTCGTGCACATCACCTCTTTATCGACCTCGAACTCCAACCACTATTTACCCAAATGCCGACATCTCCACTTCCATATACCATCAGTACCCCTTTAATCAACCTAGAATTAGCAAAGTTTCCAAAAACCTCTACAAATCCCGTCGTATACCGAAATTTCTTATACGATATCCTTAATAACTCCCCAGATAAGGAAGTCTTATACACCGATGGTTCTAAAATGAATGACGTAGTTGGATGTGCCTTCAAACACAAAGACGTAACCTTCGAGTTCAAACTTCCAGACCTCTCGAGCATATACAGTGCAGAACTATACGCCATAAAAGAAGGTCTTAAATATATCCTGGAGAATAGCCATCATAATTTCGCAATCATCACAGACTCTCTCAGTGCCCTTCAAGGACTAATTAATACCCACTCCCAAAACGAATATGTGAAAGAAATCCACGCACTGAGACAAAAAATTGAAACCAAAAACAAAACAATAAATTTTATATGGATCCCATCACACACAAAAATCCAAGGTAATGAAGAAGTAGACCAACAAGCCAAAGAAGCTGCATCGAAGAACACATATGATACCTTGTACCACACGAGAACAGATCTAAAAACCTCGTTAAAATAGAAAATTTCCACAAAATGGAATCAAGAATGGGTGCGAATTACAGAAACCAAAAATTATTATACACCACTCCCTCCTGCTAAATGGACTAATACTAATTTAAAAAGAAATGAAGAAACAGTGATAGCACGTCTCAAGGTTGGCCATACCAGGTTAACCCACGACTACTTACTACAACGAAGCGAACGTCCAATATGTGAACAGTGCAACACAAACTTAACAGTAACACATCTTCTATGTATGTGCCCTAAATACGAAGAAGCACGAGCAAAATACCTACTCGGAGGAAACCTACACACGGCATTCTCCAAACCAGACCAGCTACTGCTATATCTTAAAGACATACAAGTGTTTAATTTGCTGTGATGTATATAATTATAATTACCTATTGTAACCTAGTGCCATAAGACCTTGTTGTTGAGGCACTCAAATTTCTTAATAAAAAAAAAGTATATTAAAATTAGAAAATAGATTTACACTTTATATGGAACTCTATTATACAATATTTTACAGTCGGAAGAACCAACATACTTACTTAATTTTCTTATTAAACGCTGCGTAATAAATAGAAGCACTATTAGTTTAAGGTACAGAGAACTATTTACAATTCCCCAGCATAACACCTGTAAATTTGAGAGTAGCTTTGAATATGTAGCGCCAAAACTAATTAATTCCTTTATGGAAATATTTTTTAGTCCTTCTGTTACTCACTAACGTTTCGCAAGACTTTGCAGCTTGCATCATCAGAGTGAAAGTCGCACTGCGACGTTAGTGAATATGGATGCACAAACAGCAAAACTGCCAAATCTGCCTAAGTATCCTCGTTCTCAAGATACTCAAACAACACGAGCCACAAAAGAGCATGACCATCGCACGAAATTTTGCTCGACTTCACAAGGTCAAAGGTACATTAAGCCAGAAAATGCTGGGTGTTCATATACAAATACTACGCGGTCTAAGCCGAAATTCCATGTTCAGAAGAATGATTCGAGTAACCGCAAAAGCCTCAAACAGTATATTTAATAATAATGAAACATATTTTGTAAGACCAGAAATCTTTTATTTGGCAATATTGAAAAAATGAATAAATCTAAACTAATGAGAAGTAATGAACATAACAAATAATGGTGAAAATGCACCTTCGTTCTCCAAACATTTTTGAATTTATCTTCACATTCTTCCAGAAATATTTTGTAATAAATAACTGTCGATTTCTTTACATTTTTCATTAATTTTAAGTTTAAACCATTAACTACAGTGTTTTTCAAATAAAGCCAATAAGAAAAGTTCAAAGTTCTGCATTACAGAAGCAAGGGTGCTAGGGTGTTGCAGTGTTCTTTCTATTGAGTCCGTCATCGACATTTTTGTGTAAAAAAAAAATTGTAACTGCAGCGGTATGAGCCCGAAAATTCTTCACCAAGTTATAAAATTTCCGATAGGTAAAGTTACATAATCACCGGCATACCTTTCTCGGAATTTCACAAAAAAGGAAAAATCGAAGGAACTCATTCTCGATCAGCTTGAAAGCCGTTCCGAAAGTAAAATTCAATAACGAATGCTCTTTGATATTTATTGAAAATAATTTTCACAAGCCGCAGATTTGTACAAACTACTTATTATCCGATATATACATTTCCCAAATATAAGAAAGGCATGACTTTCCATTCCACCACCCGCTGAGGATTAGTTTCTTTTTATCTTTTAATATATAAAACCAATTTCGAAATATTAACACCATGATCATGTTCTACAGTCTCTCCCCTTAGCTACTATCAAAATTTCACGTTCAAATGGTTTATCTTAGAATTATTTATTATTAGGAAGATTATATTATATATAAAAAATGAGTTATTTTGCTTATATACCCTTAGACAAACATTGGTGAACCACCATCATATATCCTGTAATAAAATGCGTTGCCAAGGTATTATACAGCTTATTATATTAAAGATTTAAACACAAACAATTAGTTGTAGTTAGTCAGGTCATTTCTATTTCTCTTCTTTCAAGTTATTTTAATAGGTATTTAAATTACAGTTTACAATTTGTAATTATAGGTACTTAAGAAACCATCATATGATTTTACATTTTATCATTGCATTTTTGCTATTGCAATATAAACGCCAATTTCTATACAATATCTTCTACGAGTGAAAGACAATTAACATAAACAAATTTACAAACGGCAACAGTGCAATAAGTTTTTTTCTACTGTACTCTGTACTTTTATGCTGCCAGATTACATTTTCAAATTAGGACTGCTGCATTTGGTGTCGGAGAAACTTTTGCAACGGGTTCGTCCCCTTAGCCGTTAGCCATTATATTTTCACAATGCGCATTGTATGATTATTAAAACGTGACGACTGTAGCTAATTATGGGGATACCGCACCTGCTACCCTAATATTTTAGTCTCTTTTTTCAATGCACAGTTTTCAACGTATTTGGAGTGCACTTTCAATGAAAAATAAAAAAATTCAACATGTACCTACATAAATATTTCAGTTTTAACTTCATAATAAGTAAAATGTTCTAATTAATTCTGCACAATGGTCAAAATCAAGTACCTATATAATGTCGTAATATATGTAAACCCAATTTTAAGCCAACTATTTTTATAACAACTGATGAAGCAGCCATAAGTTGCGTTATTTTTAAAACTTTTAAAATATTAAACAAGTTACGATTTATAGATTTTTTATTACTTCAATAGTAAAAATCACGCATTAATAAAATAATACGTATTTTCTAAATTTATTGACGTCATTTATCTCCAAAACAATAATTTTAAATTTCGAAATGTCCATTTTCACAACTTAAATTAATACATTTGCGTGTCTTTAAAAGAAGATTTTTCGGGATAATTCGATAAAGTCTAGATTTTTTTTAAATTATGGCTTTCGTATTTGTTACGAGTCATATCATAATAAGCAATCTATTGCCCCATGTATGCATATATTAAAAAGAACGTGGATAATACGATATTTTTTGAATATTTTTATAAATGCACAGCGGCGCATATAGCTGGCCTAACGGCTGTTGACTGAGTGCGAAATAAATAAATAAATAAATATAATATCTAAATAAAAACAGTAAACAGTAAGATAACAACAGTTGAAATATAAATATAAAACATGTTATACTAGTAGTACTCAAACTGTGTCTCTACCAGCAATTGTTTAAACTATTCTAGATAATTGTCTATACATATTAATACAGAAAGGACATAATTTCAGTTGCAAACCCTTGATTCTATATTTGTCCATTTTCTACTCCAATTGAGGTTAGCATACCTATTCAAAAATGTTATAATAATTCACAGTGTATTGATTTTTTTGCCACTCTTTTGCAATATTGGTGTTTCTTAAGCCGTCTATATGGCTTCTAAAGGTATATTGCAACATAATAAGAAGTCTCTCATTTCTGTATGGTTTTCGCATCGTAATGACAATTTCCCCAATACAGCATATAAGTAAACAGTAAAAAATTATAAAGACACGACAAAGATTAGAATTGAATGTCTCTGGCTGGAAAAAGAATTAAACTTGCACTAGTTTGGAGTGTCATACTAAATACCATCCAAATACATCTAATCGTGCTATTGATACCTATAAGCAAAACCTACACGTGACTTGTAAACTTGAACTTGAATACGCTGTATTTGGAAATCTACGGATCTACAGCAAAAATTCTACAGGCCTTTTTGACTTCTTTCCATGTTATAGTGTAACTCGTGAAACCACAAGGTCAACTTAAGAAATACTCCATATAAAAAGTAACTCTTTCTTAATTAACATAGCAAAACAGCAAAGATAAAAAGTTACTTCGAACAGGGGAAAATTAATTCTCTAGAATATATTGTTTGTTATAAAATAGTACGAGGCTAGTTCAATACAAACCCATCGTTAGTTTTTAAATTAGTAATTAAAAAGATAATTACAAAAATGCATCCTGTGCATGAAGGTACTTATCTTACTGTCACCGAGCGATTGTTAAGAAAATGTTTGTGGCTACTGTTACTACCAACATTTCTGAAATGGCTCTAATGGATACACAGCGATTTTCCATAATCAGACCTTCCATGCATGTTATGGTGCCCTCAGTCGGGTACACCGTATAGTGTTACCCTGTCCTTCATTTTTATATTCTCTGCACCATCTTTACATTGCTGAGACAGGTTTTTGACTACCTATAGCTATAATTTACCAAGGGCAGTGATAATCACCGGCAATAATTTTGACAAATAGCAAATATGTGAATTGATAACATTTATTTTGGCATAAACAAATTTAATCATGGCTGGTTTGTTTTTTGTGTTGAGTGTATATTTTCGCAGCCAGTGAGTGTGATTTAGCTATTGTATTTATGTCACTTGCGGATGCATTCATCTGCATAGACTTTAATAGTATTGTACCCTTAGTATCTACCTAAGTTTAGTTTTCTTGTTACGTCACTTACGTGCCTTGGAGCCAGTCCGTCGTCCCTATTATATTTGGATGTTTTCGATTAGCTCATTCTATATTCGAATATGCACTTCTGTGATTTGCATTTTGACTTTTGTTGGTATTATTGGTTTTGTAGGCATGTTAAAGTCCTACATGATGTAGTAAAGTTTTTCTCTTGTTGTTTCCGTAAGCTTGGTGAAAGCGCACAAAAGTGTGTTGCATGTTAACATTATGCTCCTATTCATTTTTCTAGAATTTACTTGACTGTGAAGTCCGTAGTGGATATACCAGGTCTGAACTATTCCTGATACTCTCCAAGTAATTGTTCAACATATGCCGGATCATAATGCCTAATACTGATATCTTTCTACCAGCCTTGTGGCACAGTTTATCACTCTTCTTTAGGGAATGATTCTGTCTGCCATATATCTGATTCTGACATGTTCAATACTTCCAGGGTTGGTGTCTTTGATGTCAATAACTGTTGGGAATATATACCTACTTTTCATATCTGTTTCATTTTCGTTGGATCAGCAACTACATTACCATTTATATTTTTGCACAGATTACTTCGTGGCTTGAAACCTTTCTTTAGATTTTTTATTTGCCTATATGCGTTCTTGCTATTTTTATTTCCGAATTCGTCCTCAATTTAACTGGTAAGTCACTTAGATGTTTTCTCGTTTCCCTTTTTTGTATTGATTGTCCAATCTTTCCTTATTTGTGGTGAAAATTTATAACGATTATAGTGACTAATTTCCTGACAATTTTCTCTGGGAAACAGTTAATGTTTATCTTTTTTGAGAAAAGGTAGATTACCTAACCCTTAACCACTGACATGGATGTTTCAGGACGTAGACACTGACGTGCGGTACGTCATACCATTGCCTATTATTCTTTGTTTTTAATGCTAATCTGTTCTATATCACTGTATTTGTTTTTTACATCAATTACTGAATTATTCTTCACACTTCTGTAGAATACAATGCGACTCAAAATAAAATTAACTTTATTTTTTCGAAAAAATTGTAAACGCATGCATAATATTAAAATAAATGTTGGACATTGAACAAAACCCTGTATAAACTTAATTACAGCAAAAATTGAGTACTAGTTACTATAAAACGGTAAAATAATGTTTAAAGTAACAAATTAATAATGTTAATTTAAAAAAAGATTAGAATAGAAAATATTGAGAATAATTGCACTGCTTTTAACTATACCAATTATAGGAACGTAGTCACTGACATGCGGTACGTGATACCGCAAGAAAACTTTACGTCAATGTAACTAAAAACTAAAAGCATACTGAAACTGCAGCAGTTGACAATAGGTACAGTTACACACCAATTGAAGGGACACAGATGGTTTTCTAGAATTTTTTTGTAAAACTCGTTTTACAACAGAATGTATTTTTGGAGCGGTATGGCATACCGCATGTTAGTGGCTAAGGGTTAAAGACTGAACTGCAGGTACTTTATGAAAGAGAAGAATTTTGGGTTGTTTCTGGAGCTGTGTCGCTGTTATTATTACTTTTGCAAGACAAAATGCATGATACTTTTCTAGAAACGCAAACACTTTTAAAAGTGATAGTTACAATCCCTATGTCTACATCCGAAGCGGTGCTATTTCCCCGATGTTGAAAAAGATTAAAACTTTTTATGAAACTCAATAAAGGAAGAAAAACTAAGTGCATTAGAAATGATATCAGCAAATAAATTTAATAATATTGTAGACTTTAATAAGTGAGAGCGTGTGAGGAAGGATAAATGTTTTTGGCCTTACCTGGTGACGAAAGTTGTATTAGGTATTTTGCCGGCTGGTAACTATCGGCCTAATTGGCCTAACTCGCCGAGAAGGGTCGGGGTTCCAGCTACGCTGAAAGAGAAAAGAAAAGGAAAAGGCGCGAGGCCCTCGACGTAGCTTTAATCCTTGCATCGGACCATCACAAAGTAGAGAGATAATTCCAGCAAATCGACCAGATAAAAATAACGACCATAAAATATCACAACTTTATTTAATAGTTAGTGAGTACTAAAGTGCAAACACTCAAATATAAACAAAAAGAGAAATGTATAGGTCCCAGAGCGGGCTCAACAACTAATACGCCGGTACAAAGCAGTGCAAGTTTAGTCTGGCTAACGATTAGCCCCAAATGTTAGCTCTAATTGACGTTAAACCTACGCTCCAAAATTTCTAGCTGTCGGAAGCAACATACGTCTAGCGTGGCCACACCTTACGCCGAGGTCCCTCTTAATGGAAAGACATCAGGGTATTCATGAATAATATAGCAAATACTTGTATCAGCTCTTTAACAGATTTGATACAGACGTAAAATAAATAACCGGGTCGCTGAGACTTGAATTTGAACAAGCGACTTCCGTGATCTGTTCACCAGCTTCACGCTGTACAATTTTGAACCCCCAAATAGCGGTGTGCGAGCAAAATAGAAAAGTATAAATACAAATCTACATTTAAATATATATACCGGGGCCGAGGGTTTAACGCGCTAAGCTCTTAATCACAGTTACCGCGTGCTACCAGGTAAGTGAAAAGCAACATTCAAATAGGATGCTATCAAAGTTCAGAGTCCTACGATATCTAATCTGTATTTGTAGGAGACCCCACTGTGAAGCAGCGGAGTCAAGGCCGACAGAACTTTGGAAGCCCTAATTGACTTTAATCAATAAGCTGCAAAAATTACACGAGGGGTACTATTCGTCAAGCGTGCCCTAATTTTTATCTATAGGAAGTGTAACGTTTCACTCCAAATTAAGCCCGATCAAAGTTAATTTAAAATTAATAGCTCTTAATTTTCGTCTAGGCCAACAATGAACGTTACAACGCTCGAACTGGCATCGATTCTCCGCGCAGTCCTTTCTTAATAATCTAGAAGTCCCGAGAGCCGATCGCCGCGTTTAAAACAAAATTCGAGCAGCGTACTCGAGGAGATTTTGACCAGAATTTAAGCGGACTTCCAGCCGCCCTCAGCGGCTGGTGCCGCAAAACGTCCCGGATCTCCGACCTAAATTAACCAGGGCCTTCACCCAAACTCAGACCAGAAACCGACCTGAAGAATTCGAAATATTAACTCGATTTCCCCAGGTACCTGCCTATATAAACGTATTTCTGGACTCGGACTGCGTTTATTAGGATTTATTCGTAAATAGAAAGCAATAAGTTTATTTTACACAAATCTGGGAATCGGATTGTGCAAGTTTTATTCTTACAATTCCGTAAAATTTGTCACAAGCGCTCGCATACGAATTAAGCTTATATTTGGGCTATCAAAATAACTTAATTTCGTGGGCGAGTAATCCAGGTAAACTTACGGAACGAATAAATCCCAATTGAACTTGGCTGGAATATCGGCGAGTTTCAATTGAGATTATTCCGTAGGAATAAAGCTAACATTCAAATATAACATCCACAAACGTTGAAATAGCAATAAATTCAAATTCAGTAAAGCCACGAAAGACTTGTCAAAATACAATTAATTTCAAGAATGCATCCGAGTACATTAAAGTAAAGTCAGTTTGAATCACAGAATTAAAAATTTTAGAACCAGTTCACATTTCATGTGGAAGATAGTAAACAGTTGTACAAATTTGATACTTACCCTGTGATAACATATATTATAGCGGCCTTCACACGCGCCGTTTTATAAGATCACCTCGAAAGGAATTTTGACCCACGGTCAAAGGTCGACTGCACTCTTAACATATCACAAGGAGGTGCACGTGTACAGATGTGTACTTAATTTAAACAGATTATAGCTCCGATCCAGTCACTTCATAATTAAAACAAACCAGAATCTTCCTTTTGTTTACACCGACACTCATTGACATATTTAATTTTTATTTTGGTTTCCAGTTGTACCAACTTGATCCCGCAGATCTTTCACTTTGAAGCTCACGGGCATACATCGATGCACACGAGGTGGCCTACCGTCTCCAGGAACCAGGACGAAAACTCAAATACAATAAACTGTAACTTTATACAACAAACGCATTCATTTTATTTTAGTTATGTACATTAGTAGGGAATAAATGTATATTTTGGTCAAACCTCTTTCTTTAAATCAGTCAAAGTGTGAGTAATCAGAACCTGGACCCAACAAGGGCTACCATTCTTAAAAGGGCACAATTGATAATGCTACAGGGGCACTTTCCAAATTAAATATAAACTTGAGATTAATACGAGGCCCCGGATAGCGTTGCAGAAGCACTACTATTCTATTATAAAATACACCAGGCGCAATGTGGAATGACTATGCTAGCGTTTTGCCTGCAGGAAGGTACATTGGAATCTAACCTTTCCGTTGGCTTCCATGTAGTCTGGCGCAGCTGTAGGCGGCCGTGAAGCGAAGCAAGCTATGAAGGCTGTGAGTGGCCTGCAGGTGGGTGAAATGCAGTCACTTATTCCCTAACGAAGCCCTCAGGCGTTGCGAAATCCAAAGGCAATTTGTCAGTTTCAGGAGCCCAGATCGAAGGACTGGATTCCAGCAAATTGCAACTGAACGGGGAATGCTTAATTCCCAACAGGAAATGGCTAGAACATACAATGCCCAAATAAGCCCGCGAATAAGAAGACAGGGCCTTATCTTACCTAACGCTGGTATGAAGCCATGGGAACGCCCTAAAGTTGGTCCCAGAAATCCGCAAAAGCGACGGGACTTAGGTAAGCAACTATATAACAAGTACGAACGCCCGAAACAAAGCATGAGTACTTCTAGATCCTCCATAAAACTATTCGGAGATGAGCTCAACAATAAGGGCTCTTCGAAGCACTAAGCTGCAGGGGATGACCAACTAGCACAGCAATTTTGTTTGGAAAAGAAAGCAGAATTCGACACCAGCTTCACAGGTCACAAAATAACAAAATTTGTGGGCAAGTGGACCAAGAAAAACTTTCGACTGCAACAAGAGTTAACAAATTTGTTCTAGCAACAATTCATTCCAGAAAATAGTTTATAATGAATGCATGTAAAATTGCCTAACCACCAGGCTTAACTATTTGTAGAAATGAAACAAGAATAAATTTAATTAGTAAAATAAGGGTAATTACTAGGGGAGTTGCTTACGAAACTGCTTAATAATTATAGGAAAATATTTAAAACTAGGATACAGCTAACCAGGCCTAATCTAAAGCATGTAAAATTACCAAAACGCCACCTATTAATACTTAAGGATAAAAATTCAACTAGCAAATGGGGACCCTCCAAAAGTACCGTAACAAGTGATTGACTTATTTGCAAAAAATAGTAGTATGTATTTTATATGTCCCGCAACTTGCTAATAAACACTTCTGTATCATTGGCCCATTTCGTTGTGTAATCTGGGATGAAAGCAAGGCTGCTTTGGTAAGTATTTTTTCACTGATGTTAACTTTGTCAGTGCACCAGCCCATATGCGAAATATTTAGATCTTCGAATGTCGGAATCTGTCTTTGTCTCGGAGAGGTTGAAGTTGTATTTTACATTCTGTTGACCTTACCATCAAAATTCTATACCAGCCCCTACTGAAGAAACTAAGATTTACATAATTCTTATAGTACAAAAATACAAAATCATATAAATTTAGCCACAGTAATTTATCCATTAACCTAGAAAAGCACTTTATGCATGGAAATAAGAGATTTAAATATTGTCTTCTGTCTACAATGTATTTTAGGGACAATAAATGCTATTTGCTGCATGTTTCGCCAGTATAGTTAGTTTTTGTAAATTTTTACCAGCATTCATAGAACTTTAATGACAAATGAAGATGGCACTGTGTTATTATTCGCAGGCTTAGCCTGAAATCTCTACCAGCGGTACTCCGGTATTCAATTCATAGATAAAACACAGTGATGTAGGGGATTCTAAAAAGATAAGTATTCGAGTAAACTACTGCAAATTCATAACATTAAGAGAAAGTGGACATCAAATTACGTAGATTAAAATAAAGCACTAAATATTTGGTAATTCTAACAGGAAACGACACTATAGGCAACTGTAAGATCAACCTAAAATACGTCAAGTGTCTAGATAGTCTTCATTACACGAAGTACGTGTTAATTACGCTGATTCACATCCAGTTAATTATAGAAGATATACCAACCTCATAGTTTGTAAGAATCGCATTAATTGTGGTTACCACAATAAGCAGCAATCAACATAAGGGCTTAACACTAAGCGCTTGTAAAGTGCTCCTCAGTTTAAAGAATTAATGGACTTTTGCTTTTAGAACACAAGTATGATTAACAGCAGCAGAAATAGTCATAGTTTGTTAAATTGGTGTTAAATACATAGTAAACCAAATTCTGTTAATTTTATCGCATTCCTAATTATAATTAATAGAACCTGAAAGCCGACTTACAGTAACTATCGTTTATTGTAACATCGTTCTTAGATAAAAGAATAAATTCTGCATGTTTTAGAAATTTCAAGAGAATGTAAAAGTTCAGTTTTAATTGAAACTAAAATAATCAAAAAATTTCAGTAGAACATTTTTAAAAATGCAACGCTTTTGAAATTATGTAGGTTTACAATTTTTTAAAAAGACTTACTTGTATTTTGTTAAAAAAATTTAAATACCTATCCAAATGCAAGTGTCTGACATTCTAACTATTGAAATTGTCAAGGTTGATTTTTTTTAGATAATAATGATGATTCTGAGTTTATATTTAGGCGGTGCCTCCGCTGCCGGCAATGGCGCCCGCAAAATAATCAACTGGCTGCCGGCGGGGGTCGCCCGCTCAATGTGGGCAACGGTGCCCGAAAAATACTGTGATCAGTGCCGGCAATGATGTGCCGGCTATCGACTACATAATCTCAAAATATGTAGGTAACACGTAACGCTGTAATGCGTGGTTAAAACGAAAATCGGAGACAAGTTTTCTTCATATGAAGAGTTTCATAGTGTATTAACAGTGTACAAGAAAAGTGCTCATAATGAATTTTGGATACGAGATTCTAGAACAATCGAAAATCAACGAAAAGGAACCCCCGAAAGCGTTGCTAACTTTAATAAATCTCTTAAATATTATCATATGCGACTAGAATGTGTTAAAGGTGATAGGGCTTTTAAATCCAAAAGTAAACATTCCAAAAGAAAATGTACGACATATAAAGAAGATTGTGAAGCAACAATTTTTGTCCGTATTAGTGCCTGCAAACAATATCTGTGTGTACTGGAATTAAAAAACAACTACAACCATACATCTTCTAAAACTTATTTTACAACCCTTTCACAACAAAGATTACAACTTCCAGAATGCAAGAGATTCGCTAAGAACTGGTACAAATAAAAATATTGTGCTGGATAAAATAAGAGCAGAGACCGGTCGCCGTAAGGTTACACTTAAAGATCTAACTAATATCAGCAGGAGAACGTCAGCGAGAAAAAACTTTCAAGAATGTGTCAATATGCTCAAGAACACATATGACTGTAGTGATATTCAATTATTAGTGGATGAAAATAAAGTTTTTAAAGGATTGTATTTTCAAGATGAAAGAATGATAAAATACATGGAGGGATTTCTGAATATATTGTTTACTAATGGTACATACTGCTTAGTTGACCTTAAAACAGCAACATATATTATAATGATAGAGGATGGCCGTGGTTTCAGTGAGATATTCGCAGTGTGTTTACTAGTTGATGAAGATGAACGTTCGATTAATTTTTTATAAAAACATTTTAAAATCGAAATCCTGTTTGGAGAAAAGTACAAGTTATTTCCGATAAAGACAAAACAGAACGAAACATTTTTAAAAAGCATTTCCCATATGTAAAATTATTTATATGCCTTCTTCATGCATCTGAAATATCCAATAGAAAAGTTTCAATTAAAAAAATGGGTATAACCGCAGATGAAATGAAAATCGGCAAAAAATATTTACAGAAACTTGCAAATGCCTTATCGAAAACAGATTCCAACAAAGTTTACGATGAAATGGGAACAAAGATCCCGAAAATTGTAAAAGAATATTACGATTCGAATTGGGCCGGCATTACTGATCAATGGGTTCACTACTTAACTTTGAAAAATTTGTGTTTTGCAAATAACACCAAATAATCGTTTGGAATCTGTAAATAATAAATTAAAAAGAGTAATAACCAGATACAGTCCATTGGAAGACTTCATAAAACATTTATTTGATTACATTAACAGTGTTGGAGTTGGAAAGGACGTTAAGAACTCACAGATGCTAAATACAAAGTTAGCGAGACCATTCGAAAAAACTGTGTTGAATATTATAATAATAATAATAATAATAATAATAATGTATTTATTTCCCAATAATAAATTATCACACCGTAATTAATTATATGGCATAAAAATAATAAGTCGAATTGGGAAACCACAGGGTATCAAATCAAATGAGTAGTGCAACACTACCCTTGATCTTACAGTGGTACCCGGATATGTCTATATTGCGTAATGGATATGTTTGCCTAAAGTTATTTACAATTTAAAAAAATAATAATAAAAAGTGCAAATGTAAAAGATAAATAAAATAAAACATTAATATATGTTGTTCTGTGATTGTGCAAATAATGCCAACAATATATGTAATGAATGTTATACTATAAACGTTAAATAAAAATAAAAATAGCTGTAAGATTTAGTTTGTTTGTAGCTTATATAATTGGTCACGCATGTTATTTCTGAAGGTTACCGGAGTGCATTCTTGAAATTTCTGTGGAATACTGTTATAGAGTTTATTAATTTGGAATTGAAAAGATCGTTCAAACAAAGCAGTTTTGTGTAACGTTGGTGATATTATTCCTCTGGATCTTAAATTTAAGAAATGCACATCCGTTCTGAAAGTAATTTTATTGTATAGGTAAGTTGGCTGTTTGGTTGTAATGACTTTATGACAAAGAGTAGCAAATTGTAAGTAACGTCTGCTTCTCATATTTAACCAGTGCAAATGTGTTAATTTATAAGATATGTGCTTATACTTTCTTATTCCAAATATTAAGAGCAAACACGAGTTTTTAACTCTTTGAATTTTACGTGCAGTATCCTGGGTAAATTTCACTGCAATAGGAAAAATTTGAAAGCACTAAAGAGTTACAAAGCACAGATTTCGTTTCAGTAGGTAAAGCATGCAGATGCGAATAAATCAATTTCAGAGCTTGAATACTTTTCCTTATGAAATTATTTATATATTTTTCATATCCAAATGTATTCTCCATAAGAAGGCCTACATTTCTAAATTTATTTTTAATGGGAATTGGAACACCATTGTTTGATTCACACAGATGCGTGCATCAAAACCTTTTTGATTATAATTAATCACGTAATTCAAGTCATAACTGTTTTATCTCATTCAAAGGTCGTGGTAAAGCCAAATTTGCATCTTGCCGTATTTGTTTGCCTCTGTTAATGTTGGAAAGGAATTTGTAAGCTTCCCTTAATGGCTTTAAAGCGGATGGATACATTTTCTACTAGAACTTAAGCCGACTTAGCATATTTGGGAATCATGGGTTTATGGATTTCGTTCAATTGCCTCATTGAGAGAGCTTAGCATTAAGGTTTCTTAGAATAAGCATTTTTCCTAAATAACGTGCGATGCTCCGATTGGCTACGCAGGATCGCCTCAGCCAATAGTGTTTGAGCTTGCCCCTCCTTGAATTGGCGAGTTCGTCTCGCTGTAAATTCAGAGTTAGTTAGATTCAGAGCCTCGAGGAAGCAAGTTCAGCTATGCTTTGTGCTAGTTTGCGTTTCGGTCTAACTCCCTGGTAAAGTCGTTTCCAGGTTGTTTTGTGTTACGGTTACGCGCAATTCGCTATTTTCGCGTGGCCAATCCAAGCGTGTCACAACAGTTGAAGCTTTTGTAAAATACCATCGGTCCATCAGTGACGTTTGTAATCGTTGTTAATCAATATACTCGTGTTTGTTAAGTCTTGTTTCACTCCAACAACTAACTGAACCCAAGTTAGGGTTATTAAGTGGCAGTTCCCGGCAATCCCATTGAACCGGAATTCGCAGTGGATTAATTGGGGGCCCCATTCGTGGACGCCTCTTATCAAGTTAATCGTACAAAAAACATTGGTCCTTCGAGCCGGATGTGGAAGAAGCTAAAAAACGCGAGTGTACAAGTTTCCAGTAGCTGGTGGATGCAATTGCTCCAACATCGTTTCGTCGGAGAGCGTCAAGAAGCTTCGCCAACACCAGGAAATTCAACCATCGAGAGCTTACACCGAGTCCAGGTCCCACGTCAAGCGGCAGCGATCGGCAGCGGGTTGGTTTTCTGTTCGTCAAGAAGTTACTACGTTCTCAAATCAAAAGTAAGTCCTTTTCCATTACACCTTCGTTTAGTGCTGTTTTTTGCTTGTGTCAGTCATGGTGGAAACTCGTTCGACATCAGCGGTCATGTCGGAAACTCGCACTTTAACCACTCGTTGCAAATTCATAAAAGCCCAAGTAGATCGTTTCAAAACTCTATTTCATAGAATTTCTTCGTCCAGCCCCGTGAAGGCTCACGAGGTCGGCAACTTGTCAGAAGAGTTTAGTTGTTTCCAAAATTTGTTGGATGAGTATAAGAAGTCAATGGAGGGCCTAATGGAGGCCGACGCTGAAAACTTTGATGAACTTTTCAATGAATTTGACTCTTTTATGACTCATTTTAGCGAGATTAGTAGCGCAGTAAAGGAATTCTTATCAAAAAATAAGATCAGTTCGGGTATAAAACCGAATGTAGGTCAAAATTCTTCGCAAAGTGGCCCTTCAGGAGAGCTCGCTGGATTAAGATTACCACCCTTAGATTTGCCTTCCTTTTCGGGGAAATTCGAGAATTGGGTTCAATTTCATGACTCCTTTACGTCGCTTATTCATAACAACGTTAATTTGACCAACGTTCAGAAATTTTACTATTTGATTTCTTCCCTTAAGGCAGAAGCTGCTAGTTCAATCTCGTCGTTAAAAGTTACCAACGATAACTATACCATTGCTTGGGACATTCTAGTCAAGCGATTTGAAAATAAGAAACTGATCGTAAAATCAAAAATAAATGCGTTATTCAGTTTAGAGAACGTAAAAAAGGATTCACATTCGTCTGTTCAAAGGCTGCTCGATAGTGTAGTTAGAATTTTGGAAATTTTAAAGGCGTACGGGGAACCCACAGTCGACACCATGCTAATACATATCATAGTTTCGAAGCTCAGCTCAGCAATGCAGACTGACTGGGAATTATGCAAACATGCCGGACAATTTCCTACTTTGCGAGAGTTGTTAGATTTTTTAGAGAGCAAAAGTCACTTATTAGGTTCGCTGGAAGCTGCGAAAATAGGTTCGAGTTTGGGAAATCAGGGATCCGAGCAAAAAAGTCATGCACGCGCTCATGTAGCCAGAGAGCAAGGTAATCACTCTTGTGATTTTTGCAAAAATAGTAATCATTCGATTAGCGCTTGCGAATCATTCTCAAAATTGTCGGTAAACGCTCGTATCGAAGAGGCGCGTCGTTTGAAATTATGCAACAATTATCTCAAGCCCGGACATTTCGTGGTAAAATGCACATCGTCGAGATGCCGCGTATGCAGAAAAAAGCACCATACTTTACTGTGTTTGCGTCCAAAGCGCGACGCGCACGAAAATACTTCGTCGCCGCGTCCTGGACCGCCAGAATCCAGCAGTGACGCACGGGAGGTCGGGGCCGTCTCCCCGAGCGAGGCACCCGTCGCATCCGTTTCAGCAGCTTGTAGCCGTCCTGCAATCGCGGCGCCAGTGCAAGTTTTATTGTCCACGGTTAGCGTATTCGTAGAAGGATCCTCCGGGTCATTTTCCCGGGCAAAAGCTCTTTTGGACCCCGGATCCCAACTTAACTTAGTTAGCGCCGACTTGTGTCAAAATTTGAAAATTGAGAAACGAGGTAATATCACCTCACTGTCGGGTGTTGGTGCCAGGGCTCTGAACGCTGAATTCAGAGCAAACGTTCGAATCCGCTCCCGTAACGGGAAATACGAGGACATTTTGAGCTGTATTGTGTTAGACAAAATTACGGACCCTCTGCCGGCCCTTTCTTTCTCGTTGAGGGATTTGAAGATCCCACCAAACATTGTGCTAGCCGATTCAGAATGTAATACACCGGGAAAGATTGATCTTTTATTAGGCGCGAATGTCTTTTGGCAAGTGCTCTGTCAGGGACAGGTGAAATTGGGCCCAGAGAAGCCATTCTTAACAAAAACTCTTTTTGGTTGGGTTTTAGGCGGAAACATGAACATCGAAAATCGAGCGCTCATGCTTTCAAATAGAGTTCATTTAAGTGTAGCCGGCATCGAGCACGGCATTCAGAGATTTTGGGAAATCGAGGGGGCTTACGGTTCATCAGTCCGACTCTCTGCTGATGACAAATTTTGCGAAGACCATTTTCAATCGACTACGAAACGGGCGTCGTCGGAGCCGCGTAGGTTCATCGTGAGCATACCTTTCAGGAAAGATGCTCCATCGCTGGGAGACTCGCGCGGTATAGCGTTAAAGCGTTTCTATTCATTAGAAAACAAATTGTCAAAAAATCCCGAGTTGAAAACCGCGTATTCCGCATTTCTCAAAGAATACGAGTCGCTTGGTCACTTGAGCAAGGTGGACGACGAAGCGAGCCTTCCTCATCCTAGGTTTTATTTACCACATTTGCCAGTTATAAAGGAGGACAGTTCAACGACCAAACATTGCGTTGTTTTTGACGGCAGTTGTGCGTCCTCCTCCGGAGTATCGCTTAACGACCTTCAACATAAGGGCCCAGTGGTCCAGCAGTCGTTGTTTGCAATTCTTTGTCGCTTTAGGCAATTCAAGTACGTGCTGAAAGCAGATTGCGCCAAAATGTATAGGCAAATTCTCGTGGACCCCTCGCAGACGCAATACCAATTAATTTTATGGCGTGACGACAAAACCTCAGCGGTAAAATGCTTCAAATTATTAACGGTCACCTACGGTACTAAATCAGCCTCGTACCTAGCAACTAGGTGCTTGATACAAATCGCCCAGGAAATCGAAGCATCGCTTCCAGAGGCCTCATTAAGAATTAGCCGGGATTTTTATGTAGATGACCTACTGACTGGTTTTGAAAATAGGGCGGAAGCCATAAAAACGCAATTCGAAATTAGTAGCGCTTTGTCGGGGTACGGGTTTGAATTGCGAAAGTGGGCATCCAACGACAGTGAAGTAGCTAGCGCCATTGGTGTAGATCGCGGCAGCATGGAGCCCATTTCTTTGACGGAAGACGCCACGGAGAAAACTCTCGGCATTTTTTGGGATACTCGGCGGGACGTGCTAAGTTACAGAGTAAACCCTAGCTGTTGCAAATCAGTTACCAAGCGGGCTATACTCTCTAGTATGGCTCAAATATTCGATCCCTTGGGACTACTTGGTCCAAGCGTTCTAACTTTGAAACTTCTCGTGCAACGGCTTTGGCAGTTGAAGTTGTCATGGGACGAAACGGTGCCCATGGAGATGCGCTCCAGATACGACGAACTCCATTCTTCATTACGCTCTTTGGGCTCGTTGGCAATTCCGAGACGGGTAATTTGCGATGACATAAATTCGATAGATCTCCACGGATTTGCGGACGCGAGTTCTGTAGCCTACGGGTGCGCCGTGTATATACGTTGCGTTGACGCGCGCGGTAATGTCACCACCAATTTGCTTTGTGCTAAGTCAAGGGTCGCTCCATTAAAAACAATATCCTTGCCTCGTTTGGAGCTTTGCGCAGCCTTACTGTTGGCTCGTTTGATTAAAACTATACTCGATTCCTCCGCATTTAAATTTGACCGCGTGTACTATTGGTCGGACTCCACCATAACTCTGCACTGGATAAATAAGGATGCGAGTAATTGGAAGACGTTCGTCGCGAACCGGGTGTCCGAGATTCACGAACTAAGCAATAGGGAAGAATGGTTTCACGTGCGTACAAATTGCAACCCGTCCGATATAATTAGCAGGGGAATGTTACCCCAGGAGTTACTCAACTCACGCTTGTGGTGGCACGGGCCAGAATTTTTGTCACAGGCGGACTTAAAACCCCAGCCCGTTAAAATTGATTCGGGTGAGCTAGCAGCCCAAGAGTCGCGCCCAGTAGTGGCCACTCTTCACCATCGCGTCCCAGAATTTGAACTTTTCAGGCGCTATTCCAGTTTTACAAAATTACAGCGCGTAGTCGCGTACTGCCTGCGTCTCGCGAGAAACAGAAACACCGAAACGCGCTGGTCGGGACCTCCAGCCATTGACGAATTGGAGGACGCGACTCGCCGCCTGATCAAAATTGCCCAGGCGGAAGTCTTTTCCGGAGAAATAGCAGTTTTGTCTAAAAAAGCGCCATTGCCGAAAAATAGTGCGCTGCTTTCTCTAAACCCATTTCTGGACGATCAGGGCCTACTGCGCGTGGGCGGCCGTCTAGAAAACTCCAATCTAAGCTTTGATCAGAAACATCCCCTTTTGTTACCAGCTAGTCACCCTTTGTCGTTGCTAATCGTGAAGCAAGAGCATTTGCGGCTCTTGCATTGTGGACACTCGGTGTTACTGGCCTCATTGCGGGATAAGTTTTGGATCGTGAGAGCCAAAGACCTAATACGTAAAGTAATACACAATTGCGTGATATGCTTCCGGGCCAAGCCTAAGATGAATGAACACTTGATGGGATCACTACCCGAAGCTCGTGTCACACCCTCTCCCCCTTTCAGTAATTGCGGGATAGATTACGCGGGTCCCGTGTTTATAAAAAACAAATCCGGGCGAGGCGCGAAAGAAGTAAAGGCTTACGTAGCCCTATTTGTGTGTTTAGCCACGAAGGCTATTCATCTTGAACTCGTGGAAGACCTCACGACGGAGGCTTTCATCGCATCATTGAGGAGATTCATCTCCAGACGCGGTTTACCCTCCAACATATTTTCTGACAATGCTACCTGTTTCACCGGTGCCAGAAATCAGCTATCGGAATTAAAAAATATCCTGTCAGGCTCTAGTGAGCAATGCATAAGGGAAGAATTGTCGAAACATAACATTAAGTGGAATTTTATTCCGGCACGCTCTCCGCACTTTGGCGGCATTTGGGAAGCGGGGGTAAAGTCATTGAAATATTATTTAAGGCGAATATCTTGCAATGCAAAGTTAACTTTCGTTGAGTATTACACCATGCTGACTCAAGTGGAGGCGATACTAAATTCCCGTCCACTCTGTGTTCTCCCTACCGACGCCTCATTCCCCGAAGTCCTTACTCCTGCCCACTTCTTGATCGGTCGGAAGCTGACTTCGTTTCCGGAAGCCCAACTCCAGGGCATACCGGAAAATCGTCTCAGCCGCTATGGGCTGGTCCAGCGGCTGTCCCAGCAGTTTTGGGATCGCTGGTCCCGGGACTACCTCCACCTCCTGCAGCGCCGGCCTAAGTGGAAGTCCTCCAGCACGTCTCTAGCCCCCCAGGTGGGCGACGTGGTACTCGTCCACGGCGAGGCATCTCCAAGCTACCGTTGGCCACTGGCAATCATCTCGGCCACATATCCAGGAGCGGATGGTGTTGTGCGTGTGGTGCAGGTGCGCGATTCCCGAGGGAATCTCCTGAAACGCTCAGTGCGTAAAGTGCATCCTACCCAAAGACGATCATTGCGATCAAGGGCAATAAACATTGACTTTGCGCTTAGTTGGTAGTTTTCGCTAATTGAACATTTTGCTAGGTTTAGTTGTTTCTTTGCTTGTATTCATGCTAGTTGTAAGTTATCTGTAAGACTCTTGGATTATCATCTGTCATTAGTTCTTGTTATGCATTTGATTATTTTGTAGTGTTAGATTTCAGTTTAATTTTGGGATTTAATCACGTCGTGCCATAGTCGGCACTTCGGGGGCGGCATGTTTGATTCACACAGATGCGTGCATCAAAACCTTTTTGATTATAATTAATCACGTAATTCAAGTCATAACTGTTTTATCTCATTCAAAGGTCGTGGTAAAGCCAAATTTGCATCTTGCCGTATTTGTTTGCCTCTGTTAATGTTGGAAAGGAATTTGTAAGCTTCCCTTAATGGCTTTAAAGCGGATGGATACATTTTCTACTAGAACTTAAGCCGACTTAGCATATTTGGGAATCATGGGTTTATGGATTTCGTTCAATTGCCTCATTGAGAGAGCTTAGCATTAAGGTTTCTTAGAATAAGCATTTTTCCTAAATAACGTGCGATGCTCCGATTGGCTACGCAGGATCGCCTCAGCCAATAGTGTTTGAGCTTGCCCCTCCTTGAATTGGCGAGTTCGTCTCGCTGTAAATTCAGAGTTAGTTAGATTCAGAGCCTCGAGGAAGCAAGTTCAGCTATGCTTTGTGCTAGTTTGCGTTTCGGTCTAACTCCCTGGTAAAGTCGTTTCCAGGTTGTTTTGTGTTACGGTTACGCGCAATTCGCTATTTTCGCGTGGCCAATCCAAGCGTGTCACAACAGTTGAAGCTTTTGTAAAATACCATCGGTCCATCAGTGACGTTTGTAATCGTTGTTAATCAATATACTCGTGTTTGTTAAGTCTTGTTTCACTCCAACAACTAACTGAACCCAAGTTAGGGTTATTAAGTGGCAGTTCCCGGCAATCCCATTGAACCGGAATTCGCAGTGGATTAATTGGGGGCCCCATTCGTGGACGCCTCTTATCAAGTTAATCGTACAAAAAACAACCATCAATCGCTAGGCAGGCGTTAGGAGTTATAGCGGCGACAACATCTTTATTTCCGAAGAAAATAACAACGGACTTCTGCGGATTAATAACTAAGGAGTGCTGCCGCGATACAAGGCTTATTGCATCAAGATCAGTGTTTATATCACTTACAGCTTTTCCATAGTTATTAGGAGCAAAAGAATGCAGTAATTGAGAATCGTCTGCATACATTTTCAGTTTGCAGGTCTTCAATATTTATAGAAACTAGATGTATAAATTATAAAAAGCAAGGGACCCAGTATAGAACCCTGAGGGACGCCCTTGGTAACTGGTATATATTAAGATGTATTATCAGCGATTCTAACACACTGCACGCGGCCTGTCAAGTAACTTTCAAACATAGAAATGGCGGAAGTAGATAAGCCAATGTAGCTAAGAACTGCAGTAAGAATGTTATGATCAATAGTGTCGAACGCATTACTATAATCAAGTAGTGTAAGAGCAGAAATTTTATTTTGATCTTAAACAGCTAACAATTCATCCGTGATATATAGTAAGGCTGTCGAACAACTTCTATTGGGTCTGAGTCCTGACTGAATATCGGGTATTATTGAATTTTCGTTGTATTCTCTTAATTGGTAATTCATAACTTTTTCGATTATTTTGGACAAAACAGGTAGTATACTGATCGGCTTTAAGTCTTTAATTTCTTCAAGGTTCGATTTTTTAGGAATCGGTATTACTACTGCTTTTTTCCAACTGTCAGGAAAAGTATTTGTAAGTAGCGAACAGTTAACTATATGTGTAAAATATGGAGGTAGCACTGGTAGGCAAAATTTTATAATTTAAATATTTTGACCATGGTGTCCAACAGCATTACTTTCAACATCATTAATCATTTTCAGCACGTCTGTGGTAACCACTTGATTAAATTTAAATTCATCTTTATTTAAAATTAATTTGTATTTTCTATAAAAATCTAATACTTCATTAGGATCACTGTTATTTATATCAGGAACGGAGTTTAGATAAAAGTTATTTAATTCGTCATATTTGGCGAAGTTCGGTGGAATTTCAATTTTTCCTTTAGTAGTAATGTTTATATTCTTTAGTTTATTCCACATTTATTTAGAATTGCAATTATTAGCGACAAATTGGAAATATACTTTTTTCTCTGTTTTAAGGATGTGATTAACAAGGTTACGTAGCGATTTATAGTATTTCCATTTAGCACTATACTTTGTTTTACGGTATTTAGCCAATGCTTTATCTATGAGTGTCATTGCAAATTTAACATTATGTGTCAACCACGGCAGTTTAGATTTGGTTACATTTATAGCTATAAATGAAGCGTGAAAATTAAGTAAATCCGTTAAGTTATTATATAGAAATTCAATTTTTGCATTAATATCGTTAATAACAAATATTTGGTGCCATGGTATTCAACGCAGATCGTCCTGAAACGATTCTAAATTAAAATTTCGAAAATGTCGAACTTTTTTGAATGCAGGTGTGATGGATTGAGATTGAATAAGTAAGTTGCAGAATGTTAGTGCATGGTAAGCAAATTCATGACCACCCACCCCAGAACTACTAGCGATTGCAATGTTGCTAACAAGAATAACATCCAATAGAGTTTTACTACTCCGTGTTATACGCGTAGGTTCTGTAATTAATTGAGTAAAATTCAAAGCATCTATCATAGATTGAAAATATAGTACATCAGGTTTATGCAAATTTAGCATATTTATGTTAACGTCACCTAGACAAGTAACGTAATCAGTTAAAATAGAGAGAAGAGTTAGCGATTGTTCAAGTTCGCCAAAAAAATTTTTATAGTTAACAGAGTGAGGTCTATAGACACACCCTATTGAAATTAAGATTTTATTTAATTGCAATGAAAACCAAAGTTGTTCTATTGTGTTTGTTTCTACTAGCATGCATTTATAAATGGTTTTAACATAAAGACAAACACCACCAGCTCTACCTTCCCGGTCCCGTCGAAATAAATTGTAACCATCAATATATATAAGGTCATTACAAACATCATGCGAAAGCCATGTTTCACTTACAGCTAAAATGTCGTATTTACAATTATGGAGTAATAATTTTAACTCATTTAATTTTGGAACTAGAGATCTTACATTAACATGCACATATTTATATCGGGAACATTTAACAACGTTTGCCTTTGAAAAAGTGGAGTAGCAGTTAAATGTTTTCAAAATATACAATCAAAAGGAATTCAATAGCATTGGTAAAATGTTTTTTTTTGGCAGTAACTTCTGAGGGTTTGATACAAGTAACCTCGATGAGCTGTGAATGTCTTTTCAGAAAATCTACACAGTTGCCTTGCAGGCAGACCTAAATTATCGGTGCCTTTATTCGATATTAATTTGTGTCTAAGTAGATGGAGCCGATCGTATTGTGCAAATATTTTGGACAAATTTGGAATTAATAAAAATAAAATTGATCAAGAAATATTAGGACCGAAAAATACGTTTGTGACTGATTATAACAAAGTTGGCATACAAGTACAGCAATTAAAAGGTAGAAGGCCCAAATATATGAATAGTCATGCCAAATTTAAGCTTATGGATGATCAAGGTAAAAAATTGCGCAATTATGTAGTGAGGTATCCACTCCATTTTTCTTGTGAGAGATTGAAAATCATTCAATCTATCATAAAGCATTGGAAACAAGAGCAAGTTGAAATTTTGAAGGACATTTTCAAAGACAATTTTACAGTAACGAACATATTGATGCTAATGTTCTAACAAATGGTGATGAGCGAGGAATGCAACAAAGTCACAGTGCAACGGCAACTAGTAGTCAAATTCAACAAGAGGAAGCTGCAGATGTTCCAAAAAGCAACCATGAAAGCAATGTCAAAATTAAACCGAAAATGATGGATCTCTTTGTGAAAGTGCAATATCTACACTTATTAACAAAATTCGAGTGGAAGAAACTATCGATGTCCCACAGAGTGATGATAATATAAAAAAAACAAGTGGTATAGGAAGTAATTATTGAATGTATTGGATTTACGAATGATAATGAAGCAAACGAAATTAGAGATGTCCACTACGAAGATGAACTTCAGCCTAACGATAATGGAAATAAGTAATTATTACTGACAGTAGTAACATAGATTCTATATATAGTATGTACGTTTTTTGGCGTTTTGCAGTTCAACAGATTGAAATTGATACAGCCAATCACGAGGGTGCCGCTACAAGTTACGTGGGTGGGCTGATATATAATGCACACATGCTTGTAGAACGCGAACGAAAAGAGATAGCGAGATGGGGCAAAAAATAAATAACAGTACAATTCTTTGGCTTCAAAAGTATATAATTATTTTTCAACATAGTCACCGTTAAGACTAACACATTTCTCCCAACGCGTAACAAGTTTCTTTATCCCGTCCCTGAAAAATTCTTCCGACTTTTCTCGAATCCAGGACACCACAGCTGCCTTCACCTCATCGTCTGAGATGTAATTATTACCATTGAGGTTTCTCTTGAGTAGAGGGAAAAAATAGAAATCGCTAGGCGCGAGATCAGGAGAGTAGAGAGGGTGTGGAATCGGTTCAAACTTCAGCTTCCGCAGAGCCTCTTCGGTTACGCGTGAGGCGAGAGGACGAACGTTGTCATGTTGCAATATTATTGGCTACAGGCTGCCTCTAACGCGACAAATTCGACGTCGAAGCTGTTTGAGTATCGTCGGCATAAACGGCCTTTAAACGGTGATGAATTTCTGTAGAAACCACGTTCTCAGCAGTTAAAAATTCGATAACCACGCGCTGTTTAATTCGCGTTGACATGGCAAGAGAACACGTCTCCATACTTCCGCTACTAAAAACGAACTGGTGAAAGAAACTTCTTCAAACTTGGCATGCGCATAAAGGAACGATGTAGCTTCCGAATGTAGCCGTGCGGGTTTCTGTCGGTCGTTTTGTTCGCGTTCTGCAAGCATGTGTGCATTATATTTCAGCCCACCCTCGTACAACAGTGTTCCAGAGAACATCAAAATGCCAGCCAAGATTAAAAAACGAGGGCGTCCAAAGGGATATGGCAACACCGTAGTTGGCCTTAAAAGAAAAAAAAAAATAAAGAAGAAATAAAGGCATCTATTTTATACCTATTTTTTGTACTCCCTACCCACTAGTATTTATATTTTTTATATTTTATATGGGTACCCTGGAACCTATTACTTATTTCGGTTTATTCTGCATTAAAAAAAAATATTATATACCAAATTTTTTTTCGTTATATACTTATTAAATTTTTTTAGTTGTTCATTATATTACAAATTAGCCCAGAATGTTTAATTTTAATAAAATCTTGAAATCTTTAGAAAATCAGATAAAGGTGGAGTCAGTGACGAAACTTAAAAATTCTCTGTCGGCAGCTTATTTGAGTGCGTTGACGGCAGCTCATTCGGGCGCCGTTGCCGGCAGCGAAAGCACCGCCTTATATTTTTACCTCTTCTTTCATCATATGTACTTTTAAGATTGTAAAATTTATATAACGCAATTATAATTAGAAACTTAAAAAATGAAATTGTTAGAAGTAGCACATGTAAAAATAATCTTTCCACTGTAATGGTTGGAGATACGTATTTACTCCTAATTCTAGAATTTCGATTCTTAAAAATAACTAAAAGGGCTAGTTATTCAGATTAATTGGAGTATAGAAGTAATATAAGAAACAATTAATACTATTACGAGGGTTGGGCTGAAAATTGTTAGTTAATAAAATACCGTTGCATTTTTTAACAAAATTTTTTTATTGTTTTTGAAAATATTCTCCATTCAGACCAATACACTTGTGCATTCTTTGAAAACAATTAAAAATAAAATTTATTTTCTGAAAGGTCCTCAAAAATTCTTTGAAATTCTGTAACTGCTGCATCTGCGCTGGAAAATCTCTTACCTCGCATTATCTTTTTAACAGTTGGAAAAAAATCGCACGGCGCCAGATCTGGGCTATACGGAGGATGAGTTACCAATTGAATCTTTAAAAAAATCCAATGTTCTGGCAGCAGTGTGGGAAGATGCGTTGTCATGATGGACTAAAATGTTACGCAAACAGGTCCTTTGGCGACCTGTCTGTAATTTTCCAAACATCTGTGGTAAAGCCACTTCGCAGTACCATTCAGAATTAACAGTTCTCCGATCTTCGAGTGGAACAACAGCAACAGGACCACTTCGGCAAAAAAAAAACAGCAATCATTTTCTTATTGACGCTTCTGCTACGAATTACTTTTGTGGGCAAGTCTTCATCTTCAAATACCCAAACACTAGACTGCTGTTTAGTTTCAGGGTCGTAACTGTATACTTAAGATTCATCACCTGTTACAATGTATGCCACTTGCTTGGAAGTTCCTCTGTCAAATTTTTGCAACATAAATTTACACCAGTCTACTCGATCCTGTTTTTGACTTTCTGAGAGCAAATGCGGTATCCAACGGCTTGCTAGCTTTCTTACTCCAAGATGTTTATGCAAAATGGTATTCACCGCCAAGGATCCAATCTTTACTTTCGCCTAAATCTCCCTATAAGTAATAATTCGATTGGACTGAATCGAGCTTGCCACACGATCAACATTTTCTGAACAGGTAGCTTCTGCAGGTCTTCGTCTTCTAGCAGCTCTCGCCCTCGTCGAAATTCGCGGAACCAATGACTAACAGCGGATAATGAAGAGGCAGCATTTCCAAAAGCTGCTATCAAATTTTCATGGCTTTGCTGGTATCCTAACTGTCTTTTATAGTCATATAAAATCATAGCTCTAAGGGCAGTTCGCGGAATGCTCATTTTAACTGAATTAAAAATGCACAACTACTTCACTTACCAAATTAACTACGTTTTACAAGGAAATCGGAACGTTCGACAATTGTGGGTAACCAATGTCAACTAATGCGACATTCAATTGTTGAAATTGTTTCTAGCCAATTGAGCTTCCATCGCCTGCTACTAACTATTAATAGAGCATCCCTCGTATACTAAGATATCAGTTGAACCTACAAGTTGAGTTTCAAATATGTAAAAATCATCTTTAGTCTATGCAAGAAATAAATTATAACTGCTCTAAGAGAACCCATATGTACAAGTGTTTCTATGAGTGGCTTGACTATACGCATCACATTTTACTATAATAAATAGTTATTATACAAGAATACGAAGATTATAAGGAATTTCAAAAATTCTGAATTTGCCTATGTAAAATACCGAGAAGTCCTTCAATGCCAAAGCTTCGTTTTCGACCTATTTTTTTGAAATTTCAGTGTATAGAAACTACAAGCAACAATATTTACTGGCAACCGACCAGGGGATTTCATGTGTTTTTTACTTCCCTCGTCTAAAAGACGAAGGAAGTATTCTAATCGCGAAAAAATCACCTTCCGAGATTTTTTCAGATCTTCACGTTTCAGAGTGCCTAGATGGCGAAAAACAGGTTTTCTCAATTACGTTTGTCTGTCTGTCTGTCTGTCTGTTTGCCTGTCTGTCTGTCTGCTTGTCTGTCTGTCTGTCTGTCTGTCTGTCTGTCTATATGTTTGTCTGTCTGCCTGTCTGTCTGTTTGTCTGTCTGCCTGTCTGTCTGACTGGTGACAGTATAGCACAAATAGTATTTGTCGGAGGAAGACGATATTTTGCATACATATTATACAGATTGTTCGGATTGTATTCGTGCCATGGGAAATTAATGAGTGCGACAGGGATAAACAGATAAAATGAGTAGGTTTGACAGAGATAAAACATCAAAATTTATCAATATACCAATGGACACTTTCAAAACTTTTCATAGATGCTCATATTTTAAATAATTTAAACGCATCTGTCATTAGAAATTTTAAAATGCCTACATGTTAGCAAAAAAGGTTCAAATTATTAGATGGATTGATGCTGGGAACTCAATTAATAAAACTATAAATTTATTTATAACTGCTTTTGAAAATCGTCCCATTCCTTCACGTTCAGGCATATCCAGAATTGTTTGCAATTTTGAAGAAACCGGTGCTTAACTTTTAATGGCACTAATGACAGCTGAGCTTAACTTATTTTAAAAACTTGTATATCCATGAAAAGTTTTGAAAGTGTCCATTGGTATATTGATAAATTTGGATATGTTTTTTCTCCGCCATACTGTCAATGTGGCCTAAGAGAACAATTATTGTAGTCATGATTTTATTTTAAATTAATAGTTTTAGAAGAATCTAGTGTGCTTTTTAGAGAAGGGTCAGAACAAAATAAAAATTGTAATTGAAAATTGAATCTGTATAAGAATCGAATTCTGTGTTGAATTAAAGCTGTGTAAAGCACAAGCAGGTTTTTATGGATATCTATTAGTACTGTGCTAATAGAATTTGAAGGTTTTTGTGAATTGAACTGAGCTATCGAAGTTTGAAACAAAAAACATTTGGTCCTTCTTTCACCGGATCGGTTCTTTGTTAAACAATGCTTATTTAATTTTGCGATATAAAGTTGATACAGCTTATAAAAACACAACCCATTCGTTCAACCTACAATGAGCGTGGGAACCCTGTCAACGTTATTCCGTCATCTTCAAGGAAAACACCTGGAACGGAGCCACAACCAAAGAAGCCTGGGTCCAACGGAGCACCGTCTGTAAAGTCATCGGTGATGGCATCCAGCATTCGCGAGAAGGAAGTGGAACTCCAGGCAAAGAAGAAGATTCAAGAACTTCGGCAGAAAGTGTCTGAAAAGCGTTTGGAGGTAAGTCTTTTCCAAACCGACATCGAAGTTCATTACTTCAACTGTAAGATGCTTTAGGACAAAGAAGAAAAGAGCGAGCTTTCTGAAGCAGAAAGAGCCAAGAAAGAGCAGGCAGTGACTGCTTGCTTTCCAAAGGAAATTAATTCTAAGAAGTTAGAGGCCGAGCTCAAACTCATGGAAGCCAACCTGAAGGTTGAAGAGGATATCATCCAGGCGGAGTGCGAACTCGAGAAAGGGTCCCAGAACGACAACCATGGCCCCATAACCAGCAACAATGGGAAAAATTCTGCTGGCGTAGGAGGTCAGCCGTTTCATAACTCGAGTGGACCGGAATTTGTAACCGGAAGTGACATTATCCATATGGAACAACTAATTGCACAGTTGGCTGGTATGCAACAACAGACCAGCATGATGCAACAGCAACAATTAAACTTGATGCAGAACCCACAACGGAGTCATGTTGAGCCAACTACTACAATTATTTCAAAGCAAAACATTGACAAGAAGCTTCCTGGATTTGATGGTCATTCAACAAAGTGGGCCCTGTTCAAAAGTGAGTTCGATCAGACGACTGCCAAGGGGCACTACGACGACTCGCAAAATGCAATTAGACTTAGAATATGTTTGTAAGAATCTGCGCGGAAAGCAGTTAAACATCTTCTTCCTAATCCAGCAAATATTAAAATGATTCTCAGAACTTTGGAAATGCGGCTTGGACTTCCAGAGTATGTAATCAAGTCATTGACTAAATCACCTGATGTAAACAAGCCGGAGTCTATTTACAAATTTTACGATGCGGTGTCAGCAGTAGTGACTAATATTACAACTCTTAAGCAACCAGAGTACTTCAACCCATTGCTACATAAGTCTGGAAAATCAGGAACATCGAAGATAGCAGCACCTCGTTCGAAAAAAGAAGGGAGAATTGAAGCTGTTGTCAACCCACCTGCTTCTTTAACTCAATCAACCGCAGTAGCCACACCTGGTCCAAATATGGCAGCAGCATCTGCTGAAGATCTACTGGCCATAATTCCTGTGGTGATTATTGGACCGACCTCGTCGAAGAAAATCTATTCACGCCTGGATCTGGCTTGTACATTCTGCGCCCTAGAAAACGATGTAATTGATGACATCGGAGCAGATGGTGCTTTTTTCCGAGCCGCGAAGCAGGCAGTTGACCCATTTGCGGTTGGACAAGTTGAACCTTCCGCTTCTGACAGTCAAAACATTTGGCCCAACAACGACCAACAGCAGCTCTGCAATTAAGTATCCAAACACGCTGACAAAGCTCGTTTATCAACCCTTCTTGTCCGTGATGTCCGCTCGCTTTGTGAAACCATTCAATCATCAATTTGGTGTAGCGATGCGAGGGACCTAAGATTGGGGGTCGCCGCACAGTCAGACTCACGTGATTAGCATTATCGATTCTTTCAGCGAGTACAATAATGCCATCTTCATTCAATTGTGGTGAAAGTAAAGTCAGTTTACTTCTTTTTGGCAGTAGCTTTTTTTTCAGGTAGAATATTCTTGTTAGTACGAAGTACTTCTAGTTCCTCCGGAAAGCACTCGAACTAAGCTTGTCGAATCAATGTCTTATCTGCCTTTTCTATGTCAACCACCGTTATCCAAGTAGAGCCTTCTTCGAATCAATCGTATCCACGATGGAACGTTCAAATGATACTAGGTTGAAAGTTCTTTCTTTCTTCGTAACGACAGCTATAGCATGCCGTGCTTCAAGGTGTTCCTGGTTTACTTTGCCTTCTGTCTTCTTTCTATCTTCAATTGGCCACGTGTCTACGGGTTCGAGTAAGAATTCTGGTCCACTCAACCATCGTGCCGAGGAAGTGAAGGGAATTATCTTGGCTCTTGTAGCATCGTCCGCAGGATTCAAAACTGACGGAACCCATCTCCACTCAGCATTCGGTAGACGCTTTATTGACTCGGAAATTTCTCCTACTCGGTTTCCAACAAATGTACTAAAACGTATGGTTTCGGACCTCAGCCAACATAATAGAGTACGCTATCAGTCCAGAATATGCACAGCTTGCTGTTCATCGCATCTTGCAGAGCTTCGTACACACTCACGGCAAGTCTGGCTTCTGTCATTCCCCCTTGGAGTTCCATTCTTGGCACGGTGATAGCTTTTAGGGCGGCCACCCGACATTTACCATCAATGAATGCCAGATAAGTGCTCCCTCCTGTATCGAAACGTAAATAGACCACGGCTGCAAATGCGGTTTCACTTCCGTCACAGAACACATGCATCTCAACGTTAGCATGTTCCAAATTACTGAAGTAGCAACGGGGTACTTGTATATCGGCAAGGGATGGTAGCATCCTCAACCACTCGTCCCATTTCTCAGCAACTGATCCTGGAATTTCTTCATCCCATTCCACGCCTGAGCGGCATGTCTCTTGAAGGATCACCAGTGCTGTTATCTAGAAAGGTTGCAAGAAACCAAGAGGGTCAAAAATCGACATAATCAAACATTTCCCTCTTGGTGAGTCGTCTCGATCCAGTTACAACGTCTTTTGGAACTCGATTGAAGTTCAGTGCAAATTTGAACTCATCATTTGCAGCATCCCAGAGAAGCCCAAGAGTTCTTTCCATTGGCCACTTCTCTTTATTTTTGAAGCTAATATCTCCATGAGCGCTTAGTAAACTAATCGGTATAGACGCCAAAACCTTTGGGGAGTTGCTATTCCACTTCACGACAGGAAATCCTCTCTTTGAGTTGATATCTGTTACCTGTTGTCGTTGGCATTGGCCATAATAACATACCACCCAAGCAAGCTTTGAATGGCTGCTGGCGTCTGTGCAGGTGCTGCTTTCAGAAGTTTTCTCGCAGGAAATAACGTGGCAGCATTTATCCCAATTACCATCTTCGGATAGGCATTGATCATTTTGAATGCCTTCATCTTTTTTGAGGAATGGGTATTTCCACTTCAGTTCCTCTGGATCAAACGTCCTAGGTGGAAGCCCTAGCTTGTCCACTGTGTGGGCAGTAATTTTAAAATTTTTTGCATCTTATATGTCCCACTAATTTCCAGTTTACCCTTCCTGGAATTTCTTTCTATTCATGTATCTCCAAAAGCGGTAAACTTTAAAGGCTCTACTAATCCATCTCCGATGTCATCAACTACATCGTTTTATAGGGCGCAGAATATGCAAGACAGATCCAGGAGTGCGTAAGTTTTTCTTCGACGAGGTCGGTCCATTAATCACCACAGGAATTATGGCCAGTAGATTTCCAGCAGCTGCTGCTGCCATATTTCCATCAGGTGTGTATATAAAGATCACTCCAGAAGACAGAGGAAAGTCATGAAATAGGACACCTAGTGCCTTCCACACCGCTACCAAGAAGAATGATGACTGTCTTGTTTGTGGATTTGTCAATCATCGCAAAGCGCAGTGCAGCGTGTTGAAAAAGCTGAGTGTCGAACAACGCTGGAAGTTAGCGAAAGACAAGCGTGTTAGCTTCAGCTGTTGGCAAATCGGCCGTGCAAGTATGAAATGCTCTGCCAGTCGGACCTACAATGCTGATGGTTGTTCTAGTAACCATCACCCATTGCTACATAGGACTGGAAAATCAGGAACATCGAAGATAGGAGCTTCTAGTTCAAAAAAAGTAGGGAGAATTGAAGCTGTTGTCAACTCACCTGCGCCTTTAACCCAATCAACCGAAGTCACTGCAGTAACCACACCTGATGGAAATATGGCAGCAGCATCTGCTAGAGATCTACTGGCCATAATTCCTGTGGTGATTATTGGACCGACCTCGTCGAAGAAAACCTACGCGCTCCTGGATCTGGCTTGCACATTCTGCACCCTAGAAAACGATGTAGTTTATGACATCGGAGGAGATGGATTAGTAGAGCCTTTAAAGTTTACCGCATTTGGAGATACACGAATAAAAAGAAATTCAGGAAGGTTGAACTGGAAATTAGTGGCACATATTCCTTTCTATTCGTGTATCTCTGGCTTCTTTACATCAGGTGATTTTGTCAGCCTAGCTTCAGTAATCAATTACTTTATTACGTAGTCTGGACGTCCAACCCGCATTTCCAAAGTCCTCAGAATCGTTTTAACATTTGCTGGATTAGGAAGATGTTTAACTGCTTCCGGCGCAGAGCCGTACAAACATGTTCTAAGCTTAATCGCATTTTGCGAGTCGTCATAGTGTCGCTTGGCAATCGTCCGATCGAACTCGCTTTTGAACAGGGCCCACTTCGTTGGATGACTATCGAATCCAGGAAGCTCCTTGTCGATGTTTTGCTTTGAAATAATTGTTGTGGTTGGGTCAGCAGAACTCCGTTGTTGGTTCTGCATCAAGTTTAATTTTTGTTGTTGCACAACAGTCAACTGTGCGATTACTTGTTCCATATGGAACTTCTGGTTACAACTTCCGGTCGATTCCAGTTATGAAACGGCCGAGCTCCTACACCAGCAGAATTTTTCCCATTTTTGCTGGTTATGGGGCCATGGTTGTGGTGCTGAATCTCACCACCAAGAGAACCATCTTGCAAATTACCTTCTACATCCTGATACTGACATTGACGATCGATACATTCTTTAGTTTTCTTGCAAGAAATGTTGTCATCGAATGTCAGCATTCCTTTGAATATAATCTTTCTCGAGTTCGCACTCCGCCTGGATGATATCCTCTTCATCCTTCACGTTGGCTTCCATGAGTTTAAACTCGGCCTCTAACTTCTTAAGATTAATTCTCTTTTGAAAGCAAGCAGTCACTTCCTGCTTTTTCTTGATATTTTAGTAATGATGTCTCTCTTATATCTGTAATTTTTAATTTCTGTCTTATCCATGCGGTCTTTTTTCTTTCTTTTAGTGTTATTTGTAGCATTTGTCGTTTCATGGCCCTTTGAGTTTTTATTAATTTGTCTACATTTTTCTGTGTATTATGTTTTTCGCAATCTACGACTGAAATAACATACAATAGTGCTGCCGAATCTGCTTAGGTATTACACAAAAATATAAAAAAAATAATTTGCTGTTTAATGGCAAGATGGTCGTTGGTAGGTGCCATTTAAAAAAGTGACTTTCTCTTAAAAAACGTGTTTAGCAAATTTTGTTCTTTTATTAAGGGCTTGTTATTGACTTCATTTATAAAATAGCTATTATTATTATATATTTTTGTTTGTTTAAAAAAATGAAAATTTAGCGAGATTAATTTATGCAATTTGACTTGTAGATTCCGAAAAACATAAATTATACAAAGTGATCCATTTAAAAAATTAAAATTGGTATTATTTCCGGTGAAACCAGAAGTCGGCCATGACTATAGTTATCGGTCAATCAGAAATTATCCCTAGTATCTTCATATAAAATTTTATCTCAATCGATTCATAAATAAAGAAGATATAAGTATGGCCCTGTTCTCATTGTCACCCGGTAGTCTACCAAAGGCAGTCCACCGTAATCTCATCCTTCTTTTGATCTCTATTTTCCTGATTTTCTATGTTGAGTGTAATTTTTTGGCCGAGATATGTGTATTCTTCTACCTGTTCCAACATGTTTCCTTCTATTTCGATTTGTATTATGTTTTCCGTGTTTGCCATTATTTTTGTCTTAGCTCAGTTCATCTTTAATCCTACTTTCTTAGATTTCTCATTCAATTCATGCAGCATTAATTAATAAGTTAAAATATAATAATATCAATTAGCAGTGGTCGAAGGCAGACGTGTTTAATTATAAGCGGAGACGCGTAAAAAGTGTCGAGTATCGCTGACTCGCCTCCTTAGCAAATTCCGCTAAGGCAGGTTGTTAGTCTAGCGACCTAGTTTAGTTTGTGTTAATTCACAATTGTGCGTTAGTTCGCAATAAGGATAGTACGTTCACTCGTACTGGATTGTGCGTTAGTTCGCAAAATAACAGTCCACCCCAACAATAGTACGTTCACTCGTAGAAGTGCAACAGCTCGGTAAGATAACAAAGTAATCATTTTGCAGCAGTGCAAATATGCACACATCAGCATAATGGATAACTTCATGCCAATTCAACGACCTCCAACACCAGCTGAGGCTTTATTAGCACAGCAAAATCTGAATCTCCTTCAGGAGAATCAATTAAAAACTCAAAATGAGATTAATCTTTGGAATGCATGGCAACAAGCAGTCACTGCTAATAACACGCTCCAAGAAAACATTAACCAGCTAATGCTAAGGGTACAAAGCTTAGAAAAAACAGCGGTGGAACCCAAAGCAGAGCAGGTAACTGAGGAAAAAGTTGAATATCACACCGACGAAGAAGAATTAGCCAGAGAAACAAATTGGATAGTTCAGAAATCAAAAAACAAAAAACGGAAAGCAACTGCGTCCCCAGAGACCTCTCCACAGCAGCAACCAGAAATTTCTAAACAATCAGACAATAAGTCGAAAGAGAAAAAAATACCATTACCGCCACCAGTAAATGTGGTGAACGTAACAGAATATGCAACTGTGCATGAAATATTGCAAGTAGCAAAAATTTCATATAAAATAACTGCTATGAATAATAACGTATTCAAGATCAATGTGCCAGATGAAAACCAATACCGAGGCCTGATCGCTACCTTAAGGAAACATAGTATTGAATATTATACATATGAAGATAAACAAAACCGACCCATAAAAGTAATGGCCAGGGGAATACACCCAACGTGTTCAATAAACTTGATCACAGAAGACCTAAAAAAAAAGGATTTAAAATTGGTAGTGTTACTAACATAATTAAAAAAGAGAAAAAAGACAACAAAATTATCACAAAGCCACTGCCGCTACATATGTTAGCTTTTGAAAAATCTGAAGATATCAAAGAGATTCACAAAATTAGTATGATTGCAGGATTGAGGGTAAAAATTGAACCTCTACGTAAGAAAACAACCCTTATTCCGCAATGTAAAAAATGTCAAGCGTACGGACACACTCAATCCTTCTGCCACAAAGAAGCGAGATGTGTCAAGTGTGCAGGACGGCACCACACTAAAGAGTGCAAGTCAGCCAGACTTGACAAAGCCAAGTGCGCAAACTGTGGTGAAGCTCACCCGGCAAACTATCGCGAATGTGTGGTCGCTAAGGAACTCCAAAAACGTAGGGAAAAAACCCTACAAGAAAACAAACGAAACAACCTAAGAACAACTAATGCCCAAGAAACGGCATCTACTAAAAAAACACAGCAGAATTTGCCAACCTTATCTAAGGCTAGTTCGGCTGTGCAAAATAGCTTAGCAAGTACCAGCTATGCACAAATGGCAAAAGGTAAAATTCAACAAGGCAAGAAGGAAGAAGTCAACCTGGATGCAATTAATAAAACATTGCAAGCAATTCTAGGTAAACTCGAAAAACAAGAAGATTCCATAAAATCGATCTTAACTAGAGTGACAAAACTTGAAAATAGCAACAGGGCCGCGCCCACAACTAGGAAATAAAAATGGCTACGCCAATTAGAATAGCAGCCTGGAATGCAAATGGGCTCCTCCAGCACGCCCATGAATTAGAACTATTCCTCTGGGATAAAAAAATAGACATCTGTCTAATTTCTGAAACCCATTTTACTAAGGAAAGCTTCCTAAATATAAAAGGGTATAAACTATACCACACCCCCCCATCCAGATAATACAGCAAGGGGAGGATCGGCGGTATTGTAACGTTTCGCCCAGCGCGAACGCGATTCTATAAATTAAAAATTAATTAGCGCGTTCCCCCTTGTCGTGCACCACGTTAGAGACCGAAGCTCCGCACCGAGAGGACGACGTGACGTCACCGCAAGCGATCGCCCTAACACCACTGCGCACCTAGCCCACGAATCCCCTCTCCAACGACCTCCGATTACGCTCGCACCAGGTATAAAAGCAGAATCCGGAGCGCAGACAAGACAGAATTTCCTAGAATTTCCTAAATCTTCCCACTCCTCTAGTCTCACCTGTACTCTCAGGAGTGTCCCCCAGGACTCTTCGAGGGTATCCCGACCAGCTACCTGAACCCCTGAACGTTTGGATTGTTACGTTACTTTCCAACGTTATTTCCTCGAATTCCTGCACGTTTGGATTGTTATCTTACTTTCCGACGTTATTCTTTTGAACTCCTGCACGTTTGGATTGTTACGTTACTCTCCAACGTTATTTCCTCGAATTCCTGCACGTTTGGATTGTTATCTTACTTTCCGACGTTATTTCCCGAGCACCTAGCGACCTAGAGAACTGCCCCAGGTCCAACGGCGACGATGTCAGACACCTGGACATAAGCAGAGTATTTCCGAACTCGCTGACGACGCCCTCCAAAGTTTAGGCACTCGGGAGGCCAAGTCGTGCTCGCCGGTGACAACGCCGTCCGCGAAGCAAATTTCCCGGCACCAGGACGGCGACGCAGACGTAATTAGGCCCGATAATTGCGTCTGGGGCGACTTTTGCATCTCAGAGGCCGAGGAGCGTGCACCGGGGGTTTATGCGGAGTAAGTCCGAGGTCGCCGCCCATAGGCACGCACCCCGGGAGTTAGGGTAGCTCGGCGGCCACCTCCGCCAACAGGAAACGGCGTTTAATCAATCAAAGTCCACTCACCTTTTGCGGCGTGACAGCTGACAAGTAAATCAAATTAAATACGGCGCCCATCACTCGAACGTTGGGAATTTTACTGTCAGAGCTCCAGACGCCCTAGGTATGCACACAATTTAATTTAACATTGACCACAGTTTTGTTTATTTAACGATTTCAAGACCAAATGTATTGTTGTCGTCCGCCATCACTGGCGGCCTACTAATCTGTCATAATACCTGTTCAGGGCCGGCGTGTTGCCAACGTGACGAGAGGACTGATGTACATACAGGCTGTCCCGCAATAGTGTGCCACTGCACGACTGCCGACGAACGAACGCCCCGTTAGAAGAGTTATTTTATTTTTATGTCATTACATTCTATTATTTCGTGTTGTTTTAATACAGTTTAATTTAATGTATCCAGTTAAATATTATTATATAATAGTAAGAAGTTATCCTGTGTTTCTATTCCACGTTACTATCTGAGTTTATTATTTGGATCTTGGTTTTTTGAGCTAACCTTGGGCAACCAGTTTTCAGGCTGGTGATTGTAGCATTTAAATTAAATTAAACTAGCCCGTCAGGCTACAGTATTAATAAAAGATAATGTCAAACACTATGAAGAAGTGAACTACAACACTCGCGAAATACAAGCAATAGCTGTAAAAATCCTCACAAAGTCCAAGTATTATACAGTTGCTGCAATATACTGCCCACCAAGTTACACACTAGGAAAAAATGACTACATAAGGCTTTTCCAAGCGCTAGGAGATCACTTCCTATTAGGAGGAGACTTCAATGCTAAACATACCCACTGGAGATCCAGACTTGTCACTACTAAAGAAAAACAGCTATATGAAGCGATCAAGCAAGCTAAATGCGTATGTCATTCTACTGGAAAACCAACCTACTGGCCGTCAGATAGCAACAAATTACCAGATCTGATCGACTTCTTCATACTGAAAAGCGTATCTTCCAACTACATTGGTATTGAAGATAACTATGACCTGTCATCAGACCATTCCCCCATTATCCTGACGCTAAGCGAAACAATCATCAATAAATCATCTTCACCATCACTAACAAACAAGTGGACTGACTGGGATGGATTTAGAGCAGAAGCAGAAGAGCGTATTAAACTAAACGTTCCACTAAGAACAATTGAGCAGCTAGACGAAGAAGCAGAGCGATTTGTAATCGACCTGCAGCAAGCCGCATGGAGCAATACCCCTGATCCAAAAAGAAAAACAATTGGCGTGAACTACCCTCGGGAGATCAGAGAGCTTGTCTCAGTGAAACGAAAAGCACGGAAGAAATGGCAACAAACCAGGGCACCGGCAGACAAACAACTGCTAAACCGATTAAGCCAACAACTCAAAGAAGAGATCCGCTCTGTTAAAAATGAAACGTTCACTGAATTCCTAAAGGGACTAACAGACGATAAAGATACCGAATACTCTCTCTGGAAAGCCACAAGGAAATTAAAACGGCCTTATAATCATAATCCACCCATTCGTAAAAATGATGGCGGATGGGCAAGAAAAGACGAAGAAAAAGCAGAAATATTTGCTGAACACCTAGCAAATACTTTCCAACCACATCCAGCTGACGACAATGAAAACTTACCAGAGATAAACAACAGGGAGGACAGGGACATACTGCCAGTAACTCCAAAAGAAATTTACAATGAGATACAAAAGAATCTCAGTGCCAAAAAAGCCCCAGGCTATGATTTAATAAGTGGACAACTGCTCAAGGAACTACCAAAAAAGGGCATAATGAAGCTTACGCATCTGTTTAATGCAGCGTTACGACCACAATACGTACCTATGCAGTGGAAAGTTGCGGAGGTTATTATGATCCCCAAACCAGGGAAGCCACCCAATGAGAAAGCATCCTACCGCCCGATTTCACTACTACCAACCATATCCAAACTGTTCGAAAAACTGCTCCTGAAACGCCTCAAGCCAATTATTGAGGAAAAGCAGCTCATTCCTACTCACCAGTTTGGCTTTCGGAACAAACATTCGACCATTGACCAAGTGCATCGAATCACCGATGTAATTGAAAGAACCCTAGAAGAAAAAGAAATATGCGCAGCAATATTTCTAGACGTGGCCCAAGCTTTTGATAAAGTATGGCACGAGGGCCTCGAATACAAAATAACTAAAAGCCTGCCTAGGCAGATGAGCCACATTCTGAAATCATACATCTCTGACCGCCAGTTCAGGGTGAGATATGGCGAAGAATACTCTGAACTAAAAGCTATAGCCGCAGGTGTACCGCAAGGAAGCGTCCTTGGGCCAGTTTTATACTTGCTTTACACTAGTGACATTCCCATGAGCGATGGAGTGACGACAGCCACATTTGCTGACGACACTGCATTACTAGCCACAAGCAGCGAAATAGAAGTAGCTACTAATAAACTACAAACAGCCGTCAACAACGTCACCAGGTGGACCAAGAAGTGGCGAATTAAATTAAATGAGGCGAAGTCTACCCATATAAACTTCACCAATAAAAGAATTGATTACTTGCCTGTAGTGATCAATCAGCAAATAATTCCTCACGCTAACACAGCTAAATACCTGGGCATGACACTAGATGCCAAGCTCAGGTGGAAAGAACATATAAAGAAAAAACGCGAAGAACTTTGCATTAGATTCAGAAAAATGTGGTGGCTAATCGGAAGACATTCTGAGCTGTCACTACATAATAAGTTATTGTTGTACAAACAAATACTAAAACCAGTCTGGACTTACGGTGTGCAGCTGTGGGGATGCACAAAGAAATCTAATGTAAAAATTATTCAAACTTTTCAAAACAAAGTACTGCGCAGCATTGTCAACGCTCCATGGTACATCAGAAATGAAGACATCCACAAGGACCTAAAAGTGCCTATGGTCAGTGAGGAGATTAAGGCTCGATCCACACTACCGGGCTGCTCTCGGTTCGATCTCGCTCCGCTCAAATATTTATACATTGTTAGCAATGGGCATATTCACACTATAGGTAACGCTCAAGCTCAGGTCGCGCCCATTGCTAACAATGTATAAAAAATTGAGCGGAGCGAGATCGAACCGGGAGCAGCCCGATAGTGTGGATCTAGCCTAAACGGTTTGCGAAAAAACATGAATCAAGATTACATGAACACGTAAATATCGAAGTGCTACAATTACTCGACAACAGTGGACTTACCCGTAGATTGAAAAGGCAAAAACCTTTAGAACTAGTGTAAGTTAAGTTAAGTGAATCAAGGGCAATTAAAACATGTGAAAGAAGTGTTTTAAAACATATGTGGAGTGCGCCAATGGGAGTACATCCATCAACCGCTCAGACTTACCTAGATTTAAGATCTAAGACTTTGGACTTTAGATTTAAGTAAGAAATTATTAAAATTAAATTGCTAGATAGTATTTACTAGTTGCAATGTGTACGCCAAGTGCGTGTTAAAAAAAAATATATAATAATGCTTCTATGTACTAGTACATTGGTCTAACTAAATTAACTTATGAATACTTTCTTCATAAATTCGATAAGCCAAAATGAGACTGCCAAATAATAATAATAAAGGACTTTATTGCAAAAAAAACATTACACTCCGATATAAGAATTTAAAAAAAATCATGTGGCAACGGCGGAGTTCAGATGCAATAAATTACATCTGCTCTTACACTCCGACGAGTGTTTCCTACAAAAAAAAATTAATGGCAAAAACTTGATAATTGCACGTCTTAATGACAACCAAAAACTTTTGATAGGCATTTTAAGGCAAACCGTTGCTTTTAGGCTTAAGAACTAAGAGTACATTATTTTTGTGATTTTTAATTCTCTTTCAGATAATAACCAAAAATTTCAAAAAATGTTACAGGTAACGAAGTTAGAGTTAAAAAAAGTTTTTAAAGATAGGTAAAGTGCCTCTTACAGTCAAGTCTAATTTATGAAAAAAAAGTTGTTAGTGCAGTACATAATAGTAAGTAGGTATACCAAAATTCAAATCGACATCTCTACATTTGTGGAAATTAACAAAAAAATAAAAAATAAAAAATTTAACTTTAAGGCCCTATAACTTCTTACTGAAAGGACTATGTATTAAGGTATATTAAGTTTAATCGATTTATTATGATGTAAGAAATCTATGTCTAATAGGTGTTTTATTCTCTTTGAGACACTCTGTATAATAAAGGATCTAATGTAGAACCTTGCGGGACACCTGACTCTACACCTTTCACGTTTGAAATTTAGTTGCTTAGTGTAACTAGTTGAGTTCTCCGAGTTAAAAAACTTTTTATAAGCTCAATTGCATTATTACCAAAACCAAAATAATGTTTAAATAATAATAGTTCATGGTCGATCGTATCGAATGTCTTAGAGTAATCTAAAAAAATCAAGATAGTAGCCAAGTTATTTTCCAAAGCATTAAATATGTCGTCCGTGATACAAGCAAGAGCAGATACACAGCTGTACCCCATCCGGAAGCATAACTGCACAACGGGAAGAACGTTAAAATAATGGAGATGATTCCGAATTTGCTTTTCCATAATTTTTTCTAATAATTTAGATATTGCTGGAAGAATGCTGATTGAGCGTAAATCCCTAAAGCTAGAAGGAGAGTTGGTTTTAAGAAGCGGATTGAGGTGTGCTATTTTCCAACTATCAGGGAAGTAATTAATTTCTAAGCAACAATCGATAATATGAAGTAAGTATCTTATTATATAAGGGCAGCAAATTTTTATCATATTAATACTAATGTTATCTGCTCCAACACAATTTGAGTTAATTGTACATAAGGAACCCAGCACATGATTTTCTGTAACTGGGGAAAAGCTAAACAAACGAATAACATTATTTTTTAAATTATTTTGATAAAATATTTTTAAATTGGGATCAGGTTGAATTTTCTTTGTGGCAATTTCGTCAACAATAAAATTACTAATAGCATTAGCGTCACAAAGTGTAGCGGGAATATTACGATTTTTGGTTGAATATTAAGGTCCACTTTTTTAAGAGCCGACCATATATTATTTTTGTTTTTGGTCAAGATCGATTGGAAATATTTTTGTTTTTGGTCAAGATCGATTGGAAATAAGCGCGTTTCTCCCGCCTGACAGCACTAGTGGTGAAATTGAGTAAAGTTTTATAATAATCTCAATTATTAGAGTTTTTAGATTTTTTTAATTTCTGAAGAGCTTTGTTACGTCAATTAATGAGTAGTCTGATATTGTCTGTCAGCCAAGGAGCTTGGGGTTTCGTAAATCTAGCAGTACGAATAGATGCGACGAAATTGAACAAATATAATACATTATCACTTAAAGAAGTTACTTTAGAATCAATGTTATTAAGCCGAAACATTGCATGTCACGGTACAGCTTCCACCGACACGGTGAATGCATCACGATTCACATGATTAAAATCTCTGTACGTTTTGAAATTTACTGCAGTACTAACATGACCGACATTCAGATAACAGTATATTAAAGAATGGTCAGATATGCAATGCATACTCCTCACACCCTTTTCACATATAATTTCGGAATTAGATGTAATAAGTAGATTAATAAGTGTGGAGGAGAACTTAGTGACTCTAGTTGGTTCGGTCATAATTTGTTTAAATCCATACACTTCAAGTAAATCTAAAAAATTTAAACAGTTTGAATTATTGGTAGACAAGTCGATATTGAGGTCACCCACACATAACAAATCATCACAAAAGGGAATCATAGATGCAAAAGAGTCCTCCAATACATAAAAAAATAATCATATTCTTTCCAGCGAGCCCTGTAAATAGCACTAATCGCCTTTTGTTTAAAGTAAATGTTATCCAAAATTGTTCAAAATGTATATTATTTTCTGTATTAATTACGGTAAATAAGATATTGTTTTTAATATAGTATGCAAGGCCACCACCTCGTGACATGCGATCTTTCGTTATCATTTGTTATCCATTTAATTTAAAAACATTATCAGAAACGTATCTAATAAAAATGAATGTAATAGAATAATTAAATTAAAATATTGTTAAGGAGGCAAAAATGCATCGTAAAAGGGAAAACATTGCAGCCCCCAGCGACATTAGAATAGTAACATTTATTTAAAAATAAATAAATCTTCTTTGTAAAGCGAGGAATTTCAGTGGCTCACAACAAAAGTAAAATAATAAAAAAGGAAAGACAATCATACGTGTCTAAACTGTAGCCGCAGATAATGGATTATCCAGCTCTTCACAAGGCCATCTACATTCCGGAAAATCTTTCCATCGCTGCTCCAGACATGCCTCACACCGCAATTTTTTACTGCAGCCTGGAGTACCGACGGTCTATACACAGTTAGATCTTCTTTGATAACTAGCTTACTACCCTTTAAACGTGTTTTTAAGTCGTAGACATGTTTTCTTTTTCGATACGACAAGAACTTTATAAATATTGCACACCAAACACTAAAACCGAAGCGCCCCTGATTTTGGACAACGACTAAACGGTGGGGATTAACATTGGACCACCAGTGCTCATTGTGCCGGTTGAAAATTCCGGCACTGCTAATATATACTCCATCCATCCAAATGGTATTTCTAAGAATAATGAATCTTGCTCAATTTGTTGAACTTACCAATTGCAAAAGTCTAGGCGTCGTTCGGAATCGGTTAGTTGAAGTTGTTCTTGGTTCCTTATTTTATTAGGTCTGAATCTGTATTTTTTTAAAACTGATAATTCTCGGCTTCGTGATATACCAGACTCGGCCTAAATTTGACGGCTTGAAACCGAAGAAGTTACAACTGTCATTTCAATAGCATTGACTGCAACTTTCTCAGCATTTTCAACATTATAATTCTTTGTTCTTGGTTGGTTAAATGTCTCATAATGGATTAGATTTGTTTTCAATCTTCCAAAAATAGATTTATTAGGTTGCCTTCTTTACGGGTAACGATTACAATATGTGTCACTTGCAGCTGCAGGGTTATTATTACTTTGAATAAAACATTCAAACATTTCGCACTTTTAAGGTAAAACATTACAATAAAATTGTGTCAATTAAATGATCGGTATTGTAACAATGTAATGACAGATACCTTGTTTAATCAGGTAGGTAGATGCTAAATGACACAAGCCTACTAGAACACTATGGAATATTAAAAACTACTTTGAAAATTACGAGTTTTTACTAAAAAGTAGTGAAAATGAATAATTTGACACTACATGTTATATATAGCATTGGAATAAGAAATACAACTTTATGCTGTAACTGTCACTCGAATTTAGAAAATATATTTGAAAAATTGATTACGCCACTGCAATCTTATCAAAAAAGTGCCTGAAAAACATAGAAATAACTTTTTTGCCATTTTAATAAATAAGCGAAAAATCGAGCTTTTGATTATAACTCGAAAACAAAAGACGATAGCAACTTTTGGATGTCACCAATAAGTTCTTCTCGGAAAAAGATATCGAAAATGGGTGGTCTATTTTTCCATATCTTTTATAGTTACCGAAATTCCCTGTGAAAACGTTGAAATTTGGCCACCCTGTACAGTTAAACTTGCAAAAACTAATTAGTCTACCAAAATTTTTGCTGTGAATAAATTAAGCTATTGCCTCACAAGTGTAGAACCAAGAGGAAATCTAGAAATATACCGCATTGCACCTGGTGTCAGCTATATGGACACACAAAGAACTATTGTACCCTCACACCAAGATGTGTTAAATGTAGAGAGAACCATTATTATCTTAACTGCACTAAAGACTCGAAAAATAATGCACAGTATGTAAACTGTGGAGGCGAACACCCTTCCAGTTTTAAAGGATGCTCGTATTACCAAACAATTGCACAAAAAACCAGCAGTAATAGAAACAATAATTCCATTATACATACCACAACAAACTCCACAGCCGAAAATAATCACAGCAACTTGCCGGCACTACCTAACCCAAATCGACAATAGTCTGATAATTTAAGACATTCAGCAAATACCGTTACTCGCAAAATCCTTCGAACAATTATTGTCAGTTCAACGCCGACGGCATAAAAAGAAGTATGCTAGTTGTATTGCTTTCGTGAACAGTTATAATATTAATAATAATAAAGAAACTTAAGATTGATATTAAAAGGGTTTATGTTGAATACGGCACACAAGTGGAGAATGAAATTCCAAGTAATCCTAAAAATGTTTGGTCTTTCATCAAATCCAAAAATAAATCAAAACTTACTACTAATAATAATATGTATTATAATAATGCCGTATTAGAAACAACTGAGGATATAGGGAATACATTTGCAAAAAAATTTGAATCAGTGTACATCAAAGATGATACAGAAAGTGACATTAAGATACAGTATTGCTATGCAACAACCTATGTGTTCGAAATAAGTGAAATTACTGTTAATGATCTTAGTTGTGCATTGCAAACTTTTGAACCTAAGAAATCAGTGGGATTTGGTGAAATTCCTATACAGTGCTTTCGTAAAGTAGTGGATAAATTCGTTACATATTCAAGTAATAACTTTTGGAAAAAATGCTGAGAGCCGTCGATTTTTCTTTTTGTTTGCGCATTTTTACAAATAAAATCTATAATACATAGTGACTCACGTAGGAGGTATGACGTCATCGATGTTTTTTTTTTAAATGGCAACCCCCTTTTTATTATGAAATATGAAAGAACGCATGTTTTCACTTACGCTAAGTTGATTTTTGAGTATATAGGTCACATGACCAAGTATTAAGAAAAACAATTTTAAAATGGCAAAACACTAAATTTAATAGGAAGTATAATTTTACGTTTTTATCAATGACAGCAACCAATCAAAACATATCGGTCGTCTTGGCTACTGTCAGGCAGACAACTGTGCACCATTTGAACATTTAATTTAATTGTTTTTGAAGTTATCATTGCAATTAAATATGTATTTTGAAATTTTAATTTTTTTTTTAATTTTGGTTGTGTGACCTGTATTCAAAAATTAGCTTAGTGTAGGTAAAAAATGCGCAAATAAAAATAAAAATCGACGAATCCCAGAGTTTTTCCAAAAGTTATTCCTTAAATTTATCCACTACTTTACGAAAGCACTGTGTATATTTACGAGGCCTGCTCCGAATCTTTAGCTAAACCGCTAATAGTTTTATTCAATCTTAGTGTGGAGACTGGGGTGTATCCGGAAAAGTGAAAGATATCCAAAGTATGCCCTGTTTATAAAACCGGAAAAAAGACTGACATTGTAAACTACAGACTAATATCACTTCTACAAACAATTTCTAAAATATTCGAAAGGGTACTATACCATAAAATATAATCTTATGTTAATCCTCAAATAATTGATGAACAGCATGGTTTTGTGGTAGGCAAATCAACTTTAACTAATTTGGAAAACTTTACACAGAATCTGTCGGAAGCTTTAGACAACAATGAACAAGTTGATATTGTTTACACTAACTTTGCTAAAACCTTCGACAGAATTCCTCACGCTGTTCTTTTGAAAAAATTAGAATATTTTGGTTTCGGTCCAGCACTTGTTAAATTATTTAACTCATATCTTTCTGAAAGACGACAAATAGTAGTCTACCAATGGAAGTCAATCACAAACATACAAATCTTAGTGGGGTGTACCTCAAGGATCCATACTAGGACCATTTCTATTTCCTATTTTCATTAATGATCTTCCATTCACTGTAAAATCCTCAGGATATCTTCTTTTTGCTGACGATTTTAAACTTTGGAAAGTTATTAGAACTGCATCGGACTGTGACTTACTACAACAGGATGTGATTAATATTCATCATTGGAGCTCTGAAAATAAATTATTTTTCAATATTAGTAAATGTTCAATAGTAACATTTTCAAGAAAAAATAATCCTATCCAGTATAATTATGTGATGGATGGAAACAGTTTAACCCGTAAAGACAAAATTACAGATTTAGGTATCATCTATAACACTAAACTTTCATTTGTATGTAGTAAATACAAATGAAAGTTTAAAATCATTAGGTTTTATAATTAGAAATACGGGTCAGTTTAAAATGAAAAATACACTTGGCCGTCTGTATGACATATACGTTAGGTCAAAATTGGAATATTGTTCCGTAATATGGTCACTTTTCAATAAGATTCATACAGAGAAAATTTAAAAAGTTCAGAAAAGGTTTCTGCGTTAGCTTGACCTCAGACTTGCGTGAACGTATCCTTTATTAGTGCCCTATCAAAATTTGTGTGACAAATATAATGAACCCCCTCCTACTGTAAGGGGTGACATAGCAGCATTAACCTTTCTGCACAAAATTATTCATTGTCAAATTGAATCATGCTGCAGATTATTAACAAAAATTTTATTTTACGTTCCTAAAGTGTCATCTAGACATAAAACGACTTTTTATTTGCCGACCCCCCGAACAAATATTTTATTAAATTCACCGGTATATAAAACTTGTTGGATCTCTAATAGCATTACTGAAAGTGTCGAGATATTTCTTTCACAATTCAAACTTTACAAAGTACAGTGTAATTCTTAACTTCATTTCAAGGTTGTCTCAGGAATCGGAATGCTTATCTAAATATCTAAATGCCTAAATATAATAAACCAAAAACCCATGTGTCATCAAGACCTTTGTTGGTGTATCATATTGCGTTTTTATTTTGACTTTTTAGGTTTGGTATGTGTCACTTCTTTCTTTTCTCATCATTTTTTTTTTTTTTTATATATATATATTTAGATGCTAATTTACAACTAGCCCTAAGGCTAACGAGCAAATTTGATATAATACTTAATTACTAAACTAAAATTAAATTAACATGTGGAGGGAGTGTCACCCATTGGCGAGTCCCTGGGTATATACTAATATAACAAATTATTAATTAGCAAGGTCTCGCGTTTTGAGTCTTTTTAGTCTACGAATGTTGTTGTCATTGTCTAGCAAGATTAGCACTAACACATTGGGGTGATTTGATATTCTGTCGATATAGGTAGTTGTACGTCGTTTAACCTCATCTTTGATCCATGGAACTTTTAAGTCATCATGAAGTGATTTGTTGCTAATGTACCATTCTGCGTTGGCCATTGCCCGAAGAGTTTTACTTTGGAATCTTTGCAGAATATCAATGTTTGATGGCTTAGCACAGCCCCAAAGATTTATACCGTACGCCCACACTGGAACTAGAACTGATTTGTACAATAACACTTTATTTTCTAGCGATAATTTGGATTTTTTTCCTAGGAGCCAATACATCTTTTTCACCATAGCGTCCAGTTGTTTCCTCTTATTTGTAATATGGGTTTTCCATGTTAAGCGCCTGTCGAGGGTCATACCAAGATATTTTACTTCCTGTTTGATGGGGATCTGTATACCATTTAAGGTTACCGGAGGAGCAGAGTTGTGTTTGGTCGTGAACGTGATAGCAGGCGGTGACTTCAACGCCAAGAATCCAATCTGGGGCTCCAGGTTAACTACCACCAAAGGACGCGAATTACACAAGGCTGCACTAGCTCACAACTATAACTATATACGCACCGGAGAACCCACATACTGGCCGTCTGACCCAAATAAAGTACCTGATGCTGTAGACTTCTTTGTTACTAAAGCATTATCTCCAAGATACTGCAAAGCAGAAACGTCTTTTGACCTCCTTTCAGACCACTCGGCTATAATTGTCACAATCTGCACCTCCATTATAACAAAACAGAAAAAGCCTTCCCTGTACAACAACCACACTAACTGGGACCTGTTCAGAGAGTACCTAACGGGCACCACAGAAATTAAGGCTTCCTTGAAAACAGAAGAGGATATTGACATTGCAGTAGACCTACTAACAAAAAACATTCAAAATGCAGCCTACGACTCAACCCCACCTGCCCAGGAAAATTCAGGAGTTACTGAAAACTATCCACTCTACATTAAAAGAAAAATCGAGGACAAAAGAAAAGCCAGGCGAATCTGGCAGCAAACAAGAAATCCTATAGACAAAAATAACCTAAATAGGCAAACTAGAGAATTAAAAACAGCCCTAAGGGAGTGGAAAAACGAATCCTTTAACGAATATGTTAGCCCCTTATCTCCTTCAGCTGATAGCAACTACACGCTTTGGAAGGCAACAAAGTCTATTAACAACACTCGTACTCCTATCCCACCAATGAGAAAAGCAGACGGCTCTTGGGCAAGAACAGAGGTTGAGAAAGCAACACTATTTGCAGAGCATCTATCTACCATATTTCAACCGCATCCCTCAATTGTTACCCCCGAAGAGGAACAAGAGATTGAAGACTATCTCCAAGCACCTTTACAATTAAGCCCACCAATCCACTCCCTTACCCCCGAAGAAATCAATACTGAAATCAAACATCTGGGCAATAAGAAAGCGCCCGGGTTTGATCTAATTACTGCCAAACTACTGAAGGAACTGCCCCATAAGGCTATAATGTGCATACTGCAGATCTTCAATGCAGTCTTGAGATTGCAGTACTTCCCAATACTATGGAAATTCGGCCAAATAATATTAATATTGAAGCCTGGCAAACCTGCACATGAAACTACCTCGTATAGGCCAATAACTCTCTTACCAATACTGTCAAAAGTACTAGAGAGATTAATACTCAAGAGAATGTCACCCATAATGATAGATGAAGATATTATTCCACAACATCAATTTGGGTTTCGCCAAAAACACTCTGCCTTAGAACAAATACACAGAGTCGTAGATGTAATCGAAAAGGACTTTGAAGAACAAAGATATTGTGTGGCAGTATTCCTTGACGTCAGCCAGGCATTCGACCGAGTCTGGCACCCCGGCCTACTCTACAAAATCAAACGATCCTTTCCACACCAATACTTCCTTCTCTTCAAATCATATCTAAATGAGAGGTTCTATAAAGTGAAATTCGGCGAAAGTCTGTCTGTACTATACCCAATAAAGGCAGGGGTTCCTCAGGGCAGCGTTCTGGGACCTACCCTATACCAGATATTCACAGGCGACCTACCTTGCAGCGACAACACAATGATGGCCACTTTCGCAGACGATACAGCGTTATTAGCTTCTCATCAGGATCCAGTACATGCTTCGTTAACTCTACAATGTAATCTCGACCTAATCCAAAAATGGTTGCACCGGTGGCGAATACAAATCAATGAAACTAAATCGACAGCTATCACGTTCTCATCATTTTAAAAATATATTAATTTAAAAAACGTTTAATGTACATATATCGATCAGATTTTCCAAATTGTGCCAGTCATGATGTTTTCTTTTTGATGTTAAAAGTTTTGATTTACCAGTAGTTCAGCTTTATGTATTCATGTTTAACATTATTTAAAAAGATACAGTGGTTAGGCTGACCAGATTTGTTGTTAACATTAACATATTTATGTTTTTAACTGCATATGTTGTTTCTTAGGTGGTGGAGAGGTGACTTTCCGGGTGTTCATCCGCTTCAGAGTTAGGTCATAACGGTATTGTCGAAGCCGCGTTCTGGAGCGGATGGATGTACGAGAGCCATCTATGTAGATATTCGTATTCATATATATTAAGATGGTATTAGGCCCACAACTTGGCTCTGCTTGCAGTGCAGGATAATTGACCGATTCAATAAGCACAGAGTTGGGATGTTTTATGCAATTGCAATGTTAAACTAAAGTAAAATATTAAATGCATTGACAATGAGATGCAAGAAACAGTAAAGTAGACGAGAAATAAACGCAAAGGCAAAGCTTATTTTCACAGTATTCGAAAATTACTTTTACATAAATTAAAATAATAAAAGAATAGGTTTGTGCATAATGTAAAGCCAGACCGAAGGAAATTAATAGACACAAAAGGTTTGTTATGTTTATTTTAAAAGGAGCGTAGTCTTCAATAAATCCAAGCATAGTTAAAATTGTGAGGAATTTAAAAGGTGAATTAAGCAAGATAACAGAACATTATAAAGAGCAATTCGAGAAGCAGGCAACAGGAAAAGAAGCAAACGAAGGAAAATGGTGGAACTCTAATATGCCAGTGCGTTAATAATTAATAAGAATAGTGCAAATCAGAGCAATGACCAAATAATAAAAAACGTTTGTGTGTGTGAAGCAATAGAACAATTTGGTTATAAGAAAAAAATAATAATTTAGATTTTAAGAAAAATGTTAATTCTAATTTATGTACCTAAATTTATTTTCTTTTATGTTCATTAATTATCAAATCTAATTTCAATTAACATCAACATAACACGGTATCCCAGCAACTTAATGCTATTTTGTTAAACAAGGGAAAACAATTGAATAAAAATTATTACATGTTTGTCAGATTTGTGCTCCACATTCAAATACAATTTTACAATATTAAACGAGCATTCTACCAGTTAAAAAGTGTTGAGTTTTATTGCCATAGTGCCCAAGTGCTTGTGCAAGTGTTTGCAGCAGATTCCGCAGCATAAAAATTAAAATTTCTCCGATTTCATTTACGAGGACATCGGGAGCGAGCACTTCAAAATTTCGAGGCCCAGATACCTACGAATAAGGCATCCAAAACAAGAGGTCAGCAATCCAGGAGGTCAGCAGAGTGTGCAGGAGGATTCCGAGAGAAATTTTCAGTCAGGAAAGCAGTCCCAGAGGCTGAAATATCCACAGCGTCACTACGACCAGCATAAGATCAACTTCGACGAAACGTTAACGAGTTAGGATTCTGAGTTTTTAAGTGTGGAAGCTCCGCTTAGCTGTTGAAATCCAAGATTAAGGGCTTAAAAATGAGTCCAGCGCATTACCAAGGGTGCAGCTACGCCGTAATTACCGTAATAAGCAAAACGTCATCAAATTTTGCAAATTAGCGAGGGTCCCAAGCGACCAGAAACAAATTCACGTTTTGGCGTCTGTCCTACGTCACGAAATAAGCAAGGCCCGGGTTTTCTACTCCATTACTGAAACAAAACAGTGTTAATTGTTGCCAAGCGCAAAAATTCGAATATTTACCTGATGTTTTCTCATATTTTCGCCAGTTTAAACTTTCAAGAATCGCTATTTGCACTGGCCGAACGTTTTGTGTAATTTGACAGATTGTGAAGATTTGAAGTAACTCGCGTATTTGAACAACTGATTTAGAATTGCTGGCTATAGTAAAATTCAGATGAAACTTTAAAAATATAGTCAACTTCGGAACCTAACCTGAGAAAGAGCTTATGTTTTCTCATTGAGCTAGAGCCAGCGTAATAAATAATTGAAATTGAATAAAATTGAAAAAGGGCATACAACCTTTTATTTAAGTAATTGAGTGTTACATTGCAATTATAACCAGCCTAAATTTACTCAGATAAAATTTGTGCAGGGCATAATATTAACTTATTAAATATTACATTTATACTGTCCCATCCGAAACAACAAGCAGGGAAGTCATTACAAAAGAAGCACCGCAACGTGAGGCCTATTACACTCATAACAAAAATGGCGTTTATGGTTAAAAATAATACTTGCTATCGACAACGAGAAGACACAAATTGACCAATTAATTCACAGGATATTTAGGGTAATAAAACTTATTTTAAACCATTGTTTGTGTGGGTAAAATCTTGTCTGTAAGTACAAGCGCTCTGATGTGAATCATATCAACAATAAATAAAACAACATGGCCGATAAGCGTTCGAGAAGGCAGAAGACAAATGAGGAAGAAAAGGAAAAAACTATTGAAATGACAGAGCAACCTACAGAAGAACAACGGCAAGGAGACCAGGCTGAAAAGGAACAGGTCCAAGCTTCAAAAGAAGGAGCAGATTTAAATTAAATTATGGATGTAATGCTTCAAAAATTGAGAATCGATGCAGAAGAACGCGACAATAAATTGAGAATCAAAGCGGAAGAGCGATAAAAAAGGCTACAGAAAGGAATCCGAAGTAATGTGCAAGAATTGAAGCAAGATGCCGAAAAGACAGCACAGAGTGTGCAAGAAATGAAAAAAGACGCAAAGGAGCAAGCAAGAAAAGCAGAAAGAACGTGAAAATAGAATGAAAATCGAAGCAGAAAAGCGAGAGAAGAAAGCAGAGGAACGTGAAGGTAGGGTACGAGACCATACCGAATTATTAATCGTGGGGTTAAAAGAAGATTTTGGAAGGATGCAAGGTAATAGTAAAAAAGAATTGCAAGCAGAGATCAGCAGCCTACAGCAAAAATTGGAGGAATTTAGGGAAACAACAAAGAATGAAATAAGGCCGGAGCTACAACAAAAAGTGTCACAGTTGCTCGACGAAAAGTTAGAAAAGAAAGAAGAAGAAATGGAGTGTAGGATTAAAGGAGTAGAAGTCCAGACGCAAGAACAGCTAATACGACAGCAAGAAAGGATAGACCTGGAGTTAGGAAATTTAGAAGGGAATGCAGATGAACGATGGGCCAAGGCGCAGGAAGAACAAAGCCGGAATGCGAACCATATCGCCATGGTGGACAACCGAATCACGAGGGAGCTACAGGGAATGCATGAAAGTTTCGAACAAGTGCACGAATACCCTGCAAGCGCGGCGCCACCAACCATGAACACGGAAATGATTCTTAGATTTGAGAGAAGGTATGGGGAATTCCCTATGATTTTTATAGCCAAATTGGACGACGTAATGAAAACGGTACCAACCAAGTGGAGGAGGCTGCAAATTATAAATATGGAAATGCAAAATAACGCTGAGATATGACATAGCATAATTCAGGCACAAGTTCGGACAAAACTCACATCAGGAATATACGTAGAAAAGGAAGATCTAGAGAAATGTACATTATGCACCGCTATAATAAAGCGCTGTACCTGACACCGAAGCTATCAGAGCAGGAAATAATTCAACTTCTGTCAAGGCACTTACAGGCCGAAATAACAAGAGCAGTAGCCCTACAAAATGTAAAGACTCTGAGAGACTTCTTAGGAATAGTTAGAAGTTACGACCTGGCCGTTTATAATGAGAAAGGAGAGAATCAGAAACAAGAGTATCAAAATTATAGTAAGCGAAAATTGGAAGACACTTTCGGAAACAATTTTAGGCCAAACAAAAATAATGTTAATAATAATTACAATAATCACAAACAAGAAAGTCGTTACTACAACAACAACAGTAATAATTATCAGAGGAGAAATTTTAATAATAATTATAATTGCTACCAAAATAGACAGAAATTTAATAGGGGGGAGGATCAGCAAAAAAAATTCGATGACCTGATTGAAGAAAGGAACAAAAGGAGATACCAGGCGTTAGATAATAACCAACTACCAAATCGACAATTTGTTAACACCATGTTGTTAGAGCGAAGAGAGGAAATAGAAACGATAGGGACAGAATAAAAATAGCGGAGGCGCATGAGGAGCCCTCGAGAGACAAAAAAACCGTAAAATTTTGTAAATAAACAAATCGCCAACTTTCCAGCTCCTACGACAAAACGGGGGAATTTTTGTTGGAAGAAAGCGAAGATAAAATTTCAAGCTCATGTTTACCATTTATTAAATTACAATTTTTAGAGCAAGAATATTATGCGCTAATTGATAGTGGAGCAATGGTTTCATTAGTACAAGAAGAATTCCTAACTAATCATCTGCATGTTTTACAAAGTAATATAATTAAAGTAAATAAAATCGATTTATTGTCTGCAACAAGGAAGATTTCTGCGACAAGCAAAGTATTGGCAATCAAGATCAGTATATATGAAAGAGAGTATGATGTCCGATTTTACATAGTATCTGCTTGAAATGTACAATTTGTGATAGGTGTCGATATTATATAGCAAGTAGGAATTAAAATATATGGAATACAAAACTGCATCCAAATAAATGAAATAATTAGGCCGTGGTTTGTTTCCGAGTATGGGGATCAAGAGCGTGAAAATTGTTGCCTAGCTAACATAAAAGGAGGAGACGATAAGAATTGTTGCTTAGCCAAAAGTGCAGGAGACGATGAGATTTCTTGTCTAGGCAAGAGTGTAGGAGACGAAATAATTATAAATAATTGTACAATCATAGAAGGAATGCTGGCTGATGAACAGATCGGGAGTGGTTACTTACAATATAAAGGCAGAATTATGGAAATAATAGCGAACAATAAGGAGATAATAAATCAGAAAACAGGACAAGCAACTAAATATTGTCATAACCTTGTTGTGGACGAAACGGTAGGTTTCAAGAGTAAAACTTATCCAATACCGTTTGCACAGCGCGAAAAAGTGAAACATGAGTTACAGAAGATGCTAGATGATGATGTAGTAGAAAATTCAAAAAAGAACTTTGTTAATCCGATGGTGGTGGTAAAGAAGAGCGATGGTAGTCTTAGGTTATGTTCAGACGCACGTAGAATAAATCAAATTACCAAACCCCAGTATGAGAATCCACAGACAATTGATGCCTTATTAAGTCAAATATGGGATAAGAAAGTGTTGACAAAATTGGATCTTAAAAACTCATTTTGGCTGATTCCATTACACGAGGACTCAAGGAAGTACACAGAATTTTGCATAGAGGGGAAAATTTTCCATTTTAAAGTAGTCCCATTTGGTTTAACGACGTCATGTGCAGCATTGGTAAGAGCCATGCAACAAATTTTAAACAAATACGATGAGTTCTGCGTGCACTACATTGATGACATTATGATATTCTCACGAAATTTGCAACAACATTTGGTACATTTCCAGTTAGTTATAAGTACGTTAAATGAAAACGGGTTAAAACTGAATTTGATCAAGTGTCAGTTTATGAAAACAAATGTAAGTTATGTAGGCTACGAGAATAGCAATAATGGGGCCACAATTAGTGAAAAGAGAATAGAGGAGACACAGAATTTGCCTCGCCCCAAGAATTTGAAAACGTTGAGAGCATTACTTGGCCTACTGAGTTATTACAAAAAGTTCATAGCAAACTATACCGAATTAACTTTACCATTGGTCGACTTGTTAAGAAAAGATACAAAGTGGATCTGGAATGATGAACGAGAGAGAGCGTTTAACAATTTAAAACAGAAATTTCATGAAGGGCTGTTACTTAAGTACCCAAACTTTAAAGAGAGCTTCATATTGAGGACCGACGCTTCGGACTTGGCAATCGTTGTTGAGCTAATACAGGTTCAAGAAGGAGTGGAAGTCCCAATTTGCTTTACATCACGGATTCTAAAGAGTTATGAAACAAGATACACTATCGCTGAAAAGGAAATGTTGGCAATTATCTTTGCAATCAACAAGGTAAAGTTTTACTGAACAGGGGACAAGTTTTACATAGAGACAGACAATGCAGCAATATCGTTTCTCAAAAACAAAACCTTCCACAATGACAGATTGTACAGATGGACATTGTACTTACAACAGTACAATTTCGAGGTAAGACATAGGTCCGGGAACATGAATGTAGTAGCCGATTTTTTAAGCAGGAACGACGCAGCAAAGAGTAGAAGACAGACAATTATTGATAGGGATAGATAAGATTTATCAACGAGGTAGGTTTTCAAAAGAAGAATTATTAGACAAGCAAGAAAATTTGGAAACTCAACAAATAAGCAATTTAGTACAGGAAAGTCCAGACCAATAATATAGATGTTACACGATAGCAGAAGGTTTATTGGTAAAATTATTAGGTGGTAAAGAATTAATAGTATTATGTAAAGAAGATGCCATCAACGTTATAAAATAAATACATTACACATTTGGACATTGTGGGGGAAGAAAGACATGGTTAATGTTTCGCGAATGTTTTTGTATGAAGAACGATACAAAATTAATTAAACATTTCACAAATTGTTGCAAAGTCTGTCAATTTGCTAAAGAAAAGTATCACACCAACCAGAACTTAATCAAAAGTATAAGAGTCAACGAACCTTTGGTAGTAGCCGACAACACAAGCTATTTCAAGAATGCCAAATTCATCAACAACTTGGAACAGAAATTAATCAAAACCTATTTCTGTAGCATACGACACCCGCAATCTAATGTGGCAGAGCGGTACATAAAAGAAACAATTGAGTATTTAAAAATAATGACCCATGAGCATCATAACAGATGGGTTCAACACTTATCGAAAGTAGAAGATTTTATCAATAACGTACCTAACATTACGACCGAGATAAGCCCAGTAACGTTATGTAAAGGGATAGTACCAGCAAGACCGTGGAGAAAGGCAGAGGATGTACAGAAATGATAGAACTATTAGAGAAGGTCAGGCAACGGGTAAATAAGATACAAGACCTGTACGAAACCCATGAAATTCAGAATAGGGGATCTAGTAATAATAAAGAAGCCGATCGAAGAGATAAAATCTATGCCAAATTCTTAAACGCTTATGCGGACCGTATAAAGTACATCAGATATTGAGCAATGAGGACACTCTTGTTAGTATAGGTTAGTTTAGATAGAATAGGAATTAAATAGGATTTGTTATTGAACTGGATTTCGAAATGAGGTAAATGTCAGATTGGGCTAATTAAAAGAGAGGTTTGAGTCATGCAATTGAAATTTGTGATAATTAAAATGACAACGCATGCAAATCAACTTATGCTGTGAAATAACACTCATGCGTGGTAGTTTTAATTTTCGAAAATTTGGGGGAACACGAGATGGTATTAGGCCCGCCCACACCTTGATTCTGCTTGCAGTGCAGGATAATTGACCGATTCAATAAGCACATAGTCGGAATGTTTTAAGCAATTACAATGTTAAACCGAAAAAAAAAATCAAATGCATTGACAATGAAATTCAAGAAACGGGAAAATAGTCGAGAAAGAAACGCAAAGGCAAAGCTTATTTTCATAGAATTCGAAATTTACTTTTAAATAAATTAAAATAATAAAAGAATAGCTTTGTGCATAATGTAAAGCCAGACCGAAGGAAATTAATAGACACAAAAGGTTTGTTATGTTTATTTTAAAAGGAGCGTAGTTTTCAATAAAGCCAAGGATAGTGAAAATTGTGAGGAATTTGAAAGGTGAATTAAGCAAGATGAAAGATAACAGAACATTGCAAAGAGCAATTCGAGAATCAAGCAACAGGAAAGAAAGCAAACGAAGGAAAATGGTGAAACTCTAATATGCCAGTGCGTTAATATTAAGAATAGCGCAAAGCAGAGCAGTGACCAAATAATAAAAAACGTTTGTGTGTGTGACGCAATAGAACAATTTTAGTTATAAGAAAAAGACAATAATCTAGGTTTTAAAGAAAAATGTTAATTCTAATTTACGTACTTGAATTTCTTTCCTTTTATGTCCATTAATTGTCAAACCTAATTTCCATAAACATTAGCATAACACCGTATCCCAGCAACTTGATGCTATTTTGTTAAACAAGGGAGAACAATTAAATTAAAATTATTACTTGTTTGTCAGATTTGTGCTCCACATTCAAATACAATTTTACAATATTAAACGAGCATTTTACCAATTAAAAAGTGTTGATTTTTATTGCCATAGTGCCCAAGTGCATGTGCAAGTGTTTTCAGCAGTTTCCTTAGCATAAAAATTAAAATTTCTTCGGTCCCATTTACGAGAACATCGGGAGCGAACACTTAAAAATTTCGAGGCCCAGCTACCTGCAAATAAGGCATCCAAAACAAGAGGTCAGCAATCCAGGAGGTCAGCGAAGTGTGCAGATTTCCGAGAAGAATCTTCAGCCAGGAAAGCAGTCCAAAAGGCTGAAATATCCACAGGGTCACTACGATCAGCTTACGAGCAACATCGACGAAACCTTAACGAGTTAGGGTTCTGAGTTTTTAAGTGTGGGAGCTCCGGTTAGCTGTTAAAATTCAAGATTAAGGGCTTAAAAACGCGTCCAGCGCATTACCAAGGGTGCAGCTACGCCGTAATTTGCGTAATGCGCAAGGCTTCATCAAATTTTGCAAATTGGCGGAACTCCCAAGCGACCAGAAACAAATGCAGATTTTGGCGTCTGTCCTACGTCGGCAAATAAGCAAGGCCCGGGTTTTCTACTCCATTACTGCAACAAAACAATGTTAATTGTTGCCAAGCGCGAAAATTCGAATATTTACCTAATGTTTTCTTTTAGTTTCACGAGTTTAAACTTTCAAGAATCGCTATTTGCACTGGGCGAATATTTTGTGTAATTTGACAGATTGTGAAGAATTGCAGTAACTCGCGTATTTGAACAACTGATTTAGAATTGCTGGCTATAGAAAAATTCAGATAAAACTTTAAAAATCTAGTCGTAACCTAACCTGAGAAAGAGCTTATTTTTCCCATTGAGCTAGCGTGATAAATAATTGCAATTAAATAAAATTAAAAAAAAGTCATACAACCTTTTATTTGATTAATTGAGTGTTACATTTCAATTTTAACCAGCCTAAATTTATTCAGATAAAATTTGTGCAGGGAATAATATTAACTTATTAAATAGTACATTTATTGGCATCTAAAACGTATAGGAAAGTCCCTTTCATAAACAATATATATTATTTTTTTATATTCTGCGACCTGTAATTAGTTTTCTGTAACTGTTGGTCGCAGCCTAAATAAATAAGTAAATATTGTGTCAACAAAACACACTTGATGAACACGGACCGTTTCAATATATCGATATACGGTGTCTTTATGAACGTCAGATCGGCACCAAAAACTTCTGAAGAAGTTTGTATTATCGCAAAGAAGAACTTGGCTATATATCCATTACCAATACAAACACTAACAAGCATAGAAGCTGTGGAAGCAAAATTTAAAACAGCAAACAACACCACTATCAACACAGCAAGTACCTATAAAATACCACATAGAATACTGTCTGGATATGATCTGCAATTGCTATTTTCCAATGGGAAACCAATCTATGCAATAGGAGATTTCTATTGCAAAAATACGATATGGTACTGCCGCGTAAATAACCCAAATGGCTTGCGACTGTACAAATATATCAACAAGAACGAAATTCAAACTTCAGCTCCAAATTCACCAACCCGTTACCCTTACCGAGCAGATCATCAGTCTGATATTTTCGAAATTATATTGCAGAAGAATAGCACCTGCTCTTTGTTCCAAACGGTGCTAACAGAACTTGATTCTAATCACTTGCTGGTCTTAATATATTTTGGACGAATTTCTGCTCAATTAGACAACCTACCAAGACTAATCAACGGTTTTGTTGACTGGGAGACATTTTAAGAGGCACTTGGGAACAAGATACAATGCCCCACCTACTTAGATGTAAAAGAAGCTATCGGCTCAGCTATAAACAACTTTCAGGAAACAATCAAAACAAACGAGGCCAGAACAATCTAGCCCAACCAAAGAAAACCGAACTACTCGCAACCACCAACAGAAATTATGAATTTAATAAAACTTAAAAATCGAACTAGAAGAGAATTGCAAAGCAACAAAAGCGCACAACTAAGGTTCTTATTAAATCAGCTAATATTGTAACGTTTAGCCCACCGCGAACGCGTTTTTTTAATTACAAATTAATTCGCGCGTTCTCCCATAGCTTATTCAACGTTACCTATCGGAGTTTAAATGTTAGAAATACGTCATCAAGGAGGCGCAGGTTCCCGTTTGCGCCGTTCTCCCACTCAGAATGTCTGAAGTGGTTGCTAGATGCACGAAGCACGGAGAGGGGACATAAAAGCTGCTTCACGACCGTTCCACGAGCGATTCCCTAGGGCATTCCCTCCAGAATTCCTTCCAGCATTCAAACTCAGCATTCATCCCAGATCATCCCCAATCCTGTCCGTCCCGTCCGATTAATAGAGAATTCTTCCCTCACACTTTGAAATCTTGCACCCTGAATTTACCTGTAGCTAAGTCGAACCGAAGACTCCAATATAAGAGACCGTGTTTCTAGCTAAAACCCGAACGAATCCCCGTCCTGAAGGCCAGTTCCTGGAGGCGACGACGTAACCGAGGACCGCTTCACTGGTTTGCCGTGTCAAGATTATAACTTGAAGCCAGCCTAAAGTTTAGCCCAAGCTCCGTCAACAATTATTTTGTAACAATTTCCTGGAAGACATGTTGAAGATGAAGACTCGTTCACAAGGCCGTTTCGCATGCTTCTCGTAATAATTAAGCCAGCTACCCAGTATAATTATACTCGCTCTGGCCGTGTCAGATTACATATTATTGAGGCCCGGCACATCGCTAATCTTAGAGGCCGTTTAAATTTGTTCTAAATATTTGTTGACTACAAAGGTTTACTCACCAATCAACCAAGTTCCTACAGCATCGCCGGAGGGAAAGCGCTGTGGGGACGTTTTTCCGACGTCCGCTCCAGACTCGAAGCCGAGCCCCAGGTGGAATCCACGGTCGACTTCTCATTATATGGCATCCAGCACAAACACAACACCCACTTCACAGGGGGCTTGCCGAATCTCTCGCACGACCCGGTGTTGTAAGTAAATAACTCTGCCATAGCCGAATTAAGCTATATTTGCAGTTAGACGTGCCTTTGACTTGTGACCGACATTCAAGTTTAACGATTGGTATCCCTGGGGCTAATTTCGACGGCACAACAACAGGGCCAGTGGCTTCGCGTCGATCTACCAGGGCACCAACTGTAGGGACTCCAAACGCACCGATGTATGACGGGTTGCCGTGACCCGAGGTTTTCGCAACAGGACGTCTCGTATAACTACCAATTTTATTGTAAAATACATTTTACTATATTTGTGAATACATTACAATATAATTAAGCTGTCTAAAATTATCCTGGTGTTGTTTGCTGGTCTCATAGTGTATATCTGTCTGAACCAAATTAACTCCGACTGAGAGAGCTACCCGTTAGTGATTAAGTAATTTATTAACCCTTATTAGCAGAAGGGTGGAATGTTACAATATTACAAATCAAACTTGAACTGGACAATCATCGAATAATCTGCTATAAGAAATATTTAGAAGATCTTCGGCCCGCAGATCGTTTCCTGTGCCGAGGTACCAAACCGATTACCATCTAACCATTGCAATCCCCTCTCTCATAATGGAGTCACATATTCCAGTAATGGAGAAAAATTTGACATCTTTGTAGAATGTTTTTAGTAACAACAGTAGCCACAGCAATGTTGAAAATACACGCCATGTTAAGAACTACGTCACTAATAATGTATCAGACAATGTAGGGTTGATTGATTAAACATGTAACCCTCACTGAAATACCGCAGTTCATCAAGAATTTGTCATACAAAAAAATCACCGGAGCACAACCGTATAACGAATTTAGTACTCAAAAAACTTTATAAAAAGCAATTTGCTACGTTACATCTATTTTAATTTATCCCTTAGAATAGGGTACTTTCCGAATGCATGTATAAAGGCGCATATCCTAATGTTCAAGAAACCTGACAAAAATCCTCAAGAGCCCACCAGCTACAGACCAATCGGTCTTTTACTGACTGTCAGAAATTTTGGAGAAAGCCATATTGAAGAGACTACATGCAGAACTTTCAATTAAAAACACTATTTCAACTTTCCAGTTGGCTTTAGACCGTAACGTTTAACCAACCACCAATTGCTAAGAATAACTGAAACAATTGAAAGAGGATTCGAATATAAAGAACACATAATAATAACTTTTCTTGATATAGCAAAACTGTTGATACGGTTTGATATACTCTTGTGTATTTTATTCTAACAGTTAAATCTTTTCTGAAGGATAGAAAGTTTCAAGTCCGAATTATCACTACTATCTCAACAAGCAAAGCTATACTGGCTGGGATTCCACAAGGCTCTATTTTGGGAACTATACTGTATAATGCATACATGCATGACCACGCCTGACTCACTCTACTATTGTAATGTACTCAGACGACACTGCAGTCGTCACACAGAATCAAAACATAGATATAGCTGTGCAACAACTCCAAGAAAACTGAAGCACATTAACTGATTGGCTCCAGAAATAGGAAGTTAACTTGAACCTTTAAAAATGCGGGACGAAAACTTTTACACTACGACGACTTTCTACTCCACATAACATAGTGATAACTGACCACCCCATATTACGGAATACTCTTGATCAAGATGTAAAGTGCCTTGGAGTTTATCTTGGTAGACCCCAAACTTCGAGACAGCGTTTTAATAAGAAGCAGAATGAATGTCACCCAAGATGAGCACAGTTATATCCGATAACAAACCGCAAGAGCCCTTTCAAACTCGACTACTCCTTGCTGATCTACAAATCATTGCTGCGACCAATTAGACCTATGCTTGTCCAGTCTGTGGTGCAGCAACAGAAACAACGATAATAAACTTGAAGTCTTTCAGAACCAAGTTCTACGAATTGCCACTGACTCGCTATGGTTTGTACGTAATGTGCAAATCCACAAAGAACTACAAATGTATACAATCGAACAATTTATCAAAAAATGTATTAGGAACTTCCATGATAAACTTGGCGAATGCCCTGGTGCTACTCACTATGGAACAGGAGAAACTCAATTCACAAGCGACTCAAACGCAAATTACCTCAGTAAATACTGTCAACATCTGAAAAAGAAATAAGTGATTGAAGTTGTTCACTGGAATGACTTCACAATGTGATTACAGCGGCAAGTGAAAACGTTTGGTCAACAATTCTGTGTATAGCTCTTCAATAGCTGGTCGGAAAAACTATATAATTAATATATCTAGTTTAGACCTCCCACACCCTTTTTACAGCATTATCAGATCCTACCTGGAAGAACGATACTTTCAAGTTAAGTTTGGAGAAACTCTTTCAAACTTCTATCCAATCAAATCTGGTGTGCCCCAAGGAAGTGCATTGGGGCCAGTTTTATATACATTGTACACAGCCGATATTCCTACCAGCCCCAACATAACCATTGCAACATGATCTGACGACACGGCTATCCTCGCCACACATCATGTGTGGCGAGGCACGTGTCAATTTGGCCGCTCGATCTCTACAGCAGACCCTTAATGGTTGAATGGTTTACAAGATGGTGATTTAAATTAAATAGTCAAAAATCAGTGCAAATCACCTTTACTAAACGTAGATGCCTTGTCCCAGAGGTTACAATGAACAATCAAGCCTTACCTCAAACAGATTGTGCGAAGTATTTGGAACTGCATCTCGACAAAACATTAACATGGAGAACCCTTATCTGAACTAAGAGAAAAAAGCTAAACTTAAAGTTCAAGTCCTGTTACTGGTTACTAGGAATTAACTCCAAGCTGTCTCTTTCCAATAAACTCCTTTTCTATAAAGCCATTCTAACACCAATCCGGAGTTTTGGAATACAGCTTTGGGGTACTGTGTCAAACTCTAACATTGAGATATTAGAACAGTTTTAGTCGAAGACTCTTCGTACCATCTGTGATGCTTCCTACTATATCCCAAATAAACAAATCCGAGAAGACTTTAATATTAAATCAGTTAAAGAAGAAATACTGCAGTGTAGTGCTAAGTATTTTTACCGATTGTAACTCCACCCTAATCCCCTCGCGCTGACTCTGCTTGATAACATTGACCAAGTGCCTATACTTAAGCGTTTCAAGCCTTTGGATCTGCCTTACCGCTTTTGATTTGTACCTGTATGTTCCATATACATTTGTAAGAAAATTTATTAGGAGAAATGCCACTGGGCATTTGCTTTTTATATACATTCCACTGTAATTTACCGTCTTACTTAAATCTGATTTGTATTGCTATAACTAACAGATTGTAAATAAACTTCTATATAAAAACAAATGGAAAGCACCGAGAGGTCAAATACATCTATAATTCGAGTCGCGACGTTAGTGATTTAAGAGTGGATAATAATAACTTGATCGCCGTGTATAATGCAAAATTTTATCCTTGTAATTTCATTATTCAATAAATATCTACAAAAATATATATTTTGCATTGACAGCCTTGAAAACTCATAGTGACACTTTGGAAAGTGATTCGTGTTATACGTTTGGCAGTATTGAAGTGTATTGTCAGTCTATGTCAAATTCGAGGTTAGTATTGAATGACCTGGCTTGTACTTCACTAATGCGTTACGGTTGATATGATCCAGAGGCACGCAAGAGCCTCCGCCATCATATGTACGTATGGTACGCCCTCGCCACGCAATCAGGCTCAAGAACAAACAAACATTAATAAAAACATCGCGAGCCCAAAGAACGCTATGCACAGCTGCCGGTCCTAAAACCGCGTAAGAAGCTCCCACGGCCCGCTCGAGCGCTAAAACCCCATAAATACATCAAAGCTAAGACGACAGCTAGACAAAAGCGACACGGCGGCCGCCAAACGTGCCCGCCGCCCGGAAGCCGCCGCAACAAGTGCAGGGATCAGGATTACACACCGCTAGGCGCTATTGTTTCTGTTAGGAAGCGCGGGAGAGCAAGATTCGAATGTGGGAACATGCACGAATCAGACCATTACGCGCCGCAGAAGAAACAAACTCCATAAACGCACATCGGTACACGATCCAACACTACCATAACAAAGGCAGTAAAAGGCTTCCGGAACCTGTCACAAACAGCTAAATATGAAGTCACCACGGAAACATTTACAAGGCCTTCGTAAAGCATCAGGCGCCGGCAAGACTGGGAAAGAACCGAGTTCAAGCCGCGGTCAAAAAGACAATGGAAATACACATCGCACGGGCTAATTAAATTAGAAACACGGGCCCTATTAGGATACACAAAAATCGGTGAAATAGTGCGAAGGCGAGACAACGAACCCGAACACAGAGCGCGGCAGCAGCAAAAGAAAAGCTCGCGCCGCTAGCATATTGATGTTAGTATAGGAAAAGTTTAATCGAGGATAATAATAGTAAATTGCAAGCGGGACAGGCCGAGTAAGGACTCAAAATTCAAGTTGGTTTTAGACCAAAACAATACGCATGGTTTCGACCCGAGGGAACTTCGCGCCGCGGCGTAGAGAAAAAGAAAAAACTCAAAGCTAGCCCCCGAAGCCAAATAGTTCCATCCAAGAGATTACAAATCTTAACTTTGATATTAGACGAGGAAAACATATGAAGTAAAGGCTCAAAATGCGAGTTTTTCTGAGACGAAAACGCTGCAGACATTTTTATCAAGATAGCACTTCGCGCGGCGGAGATCAGAGCCGCGGATGCAAATCAGATTAAATCTGCAAGCGTCCCCACTACCGTTCGGCCAATCACAAGCAAGGGTGCTGCAAACAAAGCCGCCCAGGCCCTTATAAACCCCGAGGTTTCTTGAGGAGGGCAGGCAGTTCCAGCTAGCAGCTTCAACCACCAGCATCCAGCTCTAGCCGAGTCGCCAGCAAGTCCAATACACTTTTACTGACACGCACCCTTGTGCGGACTAGAGGCTAAGTGTCATCGGGACATAGCCGATTCGCCAGCGAGTCCAATACACTTCCACTGACACACACCCTTGTGCGGACTAGAGGCTAAGTGTCATCGGGACATAGCCGATTCGCCAGCGAGTCCAATACACTTCCACTGACACGCACCCATGTGCGGACTAAAGGCTAAGTGTCATCGGGACATAGCCAATTCGCCAGCGAGTCCAATACACTTCCACTGACACGCACCCTTGTGCGGACTAGTGGCTAAGTGTCATCGGGACATAGCCGATTTACCAGCATAGTTCGATACTCTAAGTCTGACACGCACCCTTGTGCGAACTAGAGACTGAGAGTCATTAGACTTCGCGCAGTCACGGGCCGCCCCAGCCACCAGCTCAGTCAGCGACATCGAGCTCCGGATCTCAAGACATCCGCTCTGACACGCACCCTCCAGTGCCGACGAGAGATTGGAAAGAGGATGACGTAAGCAGGCAGCACCAACGCACCTTTCAGTGTTTGATTGTTTTGTTTTTCTTTGTTGTTTTGGTTTCCTTTTGTTAATTGTGTTTGTTTGTCCTTTCTTGCCCTTCTTTAGGTTGGAGGCTTTATTCGACCATCTGTTTGGGCCCACGTCGCCCGCCGCTCCCGAACCAGCCAGTCCTCACGGAGCACCCCACGGACACCGGCCTCGGACGTTCGACCACGCCTCCATCCTCAGCCCTGCAGCGGACCTGGCCCCCGCTCCGACCGACCGTGTCCACCCGCGGAACCCCGTCCCCGGCGACGAAGGCCTCCGCCGCTCCCCATTTCCGGAGTGGGAACTACACCTCCACCCCGAGCCCTTCGAGCGCCACGAGTTCGAGCGGCTGTGGAACGCCGTCCTCCAGAACGCGGCCGCCCTCATACCCTGGGCACTCCGAGAAGTGGACCTGCCCCGACGCCACCGCCCAGGAAGCGAACCCTGGTCCTCCTCCCGGGACCCCAGGCGCCACGCTTCAGCGCTCCGGCGCCCCCTAGCACCTCTGAGCCAGCAGCCCCGGCTCATCCCCGGCAGTCGCCGCGGACAACGCCCTCGGCCGGAAGAACGCCGCCGCTCCGAAACGCGCTGCCGCTCCACGGCACCGCCCCCACGTCGCGAGACGCGCACCGCCCCGGATTGGCCCTGCCGCCCAGCGCCCCGTTCCTCGCAACGCCGACACCTGTCGCCCCCGCCTAGGAGTCGCCGCCTGCCGCCGTCCGGTTAGAGCAGACCCCGACAACAAACGCCGAGCTCTCGGCGCCGCCGCCAGCCTCAGGAACTCCGCCACCCTCGGCGCCCCCTCCCGCCCCGCTAACGGAAGAGCCCGGGACTACCCCCCCCCCCTCCGAAACACCTGCGCCGACAGAGCCATCCAGGCGTCTTCGTCGTCATCTTCTGCATATATGTGTACATATAGAATAATAAAGCTAAACCGTTGTAAATAAATTTGTGTCTTTCTCTCTCTCTCTCTCTCTCTCTTTCTTGCTCTCACTCTGAGGTCTGCCCCGCCTACGGGGGAAAGCACCGTTGGCCGACTGAGTTACCAGGGCAAAAACAACAGTCGCCGGAAGCCATTTTGCTTAACCCTCGCCCGCCCTCCAACGAGGGCGCGGGACTGAGTCGTGTTACGGTTTAATTCACTGGGTAATGGGCCACTTTGGAGCTCTAAAATAGATCTAGTAATAGCCTTATAACTAGGAGATGTTGGCTAGTACTAATAAAATGAGGTAACGTTCTTTTATACTAATAGGTAAATAATATAAACTTTATTTTACTAGTACTATAAAGAGCTACTCTATTTCCGCAAAGCTATGTTATAAACAGTACCTTATAATAAATACTCGTAAATAAAACAGTTTATTCTCATTAATTTTTGGCCGTTTTTCTATAAAATGAAATAATTGAATTACCAAAGATTTCAATTACTTACATGAAATAGTAATTCAATTACCAATTACTTACTACTTTTAATTGAACAACATCAATTACTTTCAATATAAATTATTACCATATCATTGTATTTAGTAGAACTTTTTTGCAACTATCATTAGCGTCGTGTCTTGTTCTTGTATTTGCAGCAGCTTCTGTATTATAATCGTCTTCGAACAATTGATGCAATACGTAACGTAATTAACACTATTAATTACCAAACAGCCATTAAGTGGTGCATTTAACAGATTTATAAATATTTTAGGTCAATGTATTGTTAATGACGTCAGCCACCTGAATTATGTAATTAAATGCGTTAACTGAGAAAATGAAGAACTCAGTTATAGTAGTTATTTGGAATTTTGCAGTTCGAAGAAAGATAAAATACACAGAAACTTATTTCTTTTATCCTCAGCAGCTAGCGGTACCATATTTCTTCCACGCCTTCAACAATTTTTTCGCACTTCACTTTACTTATAAGAAAACACCACTCACTTAATGCTTTTGAGTGGCCCGATCACTTCCTCAACTCTGTGTAGAATATCTGTATTTTACCACGTGATGCAATAACACATGGGAATACATTTGGCAACACCGACGGGCTACACAACGTGCAACAGATATAAATTTATACACAAACGGGCTAAATAACGAACTAATCATATCAACGGACTCACATGGTCCTATTAATATATAAAAAAACTAAACTTCTAAAAACGTTACCCCTCTAAGGTTGCTTTGACTCGTAATGATAAAAAACCGCATATAAAGTGATTTATTTCTTCCGGACTGAAATTTTAAAGCCGGGTGGAGACATAGACGGTCATTATCGATCCCATAGGATATATTTACTGGGCGCTGCGTAGCCCAATCATACGGTGTTGAGCCCTGGTAAGGGCTCATCAACGAATCAACGTGTATACGTACTTCATTCAATTGAAACGTGCACAAGGAATGCGTACACAAATTTTTAGCTGGGCTCATCAACGCTATGGTTGTATATCACTTATACAGCATCTAGTTCATGGTACCGCTCACCAAGGGGCGCCTTGTATATACACGAAAAACGTATACAGACATTGTTAAGCCCACTACACTCACCACTCGTTGTGTGGCCCGAAATTAGGCAACACTGTACGTTATGCTAATAGTCTGACCTTTCGATGTAATCTTACACCAGTTGATTAATTGAACGTGTCGGCATTCTATATTAAACTAATACATTACATATAATGTAGTTTTAAGGTATACAGGGTGTAGAAATGTTTTACGCACCATAGGGTTTTCAAAGGTAATTTTTTCATATGAAAATATTTGCTTCTCTAATTATTTTAGAGCAAACTAGTATGGAAGTTTTTTGTAGAGCAGAAAATTCTGTATCCATTTATGCCAGCATTTGTCATTCAAAATTTCTGAAAACGGAAAATTTTAAGAAGTAATATTACTATTTTTAGACAAATCAGTCGTGTCTTGAAATTATTGAACCATCTCAAAGCATCAACAAGTTAGTTTGCTGTTTATTTGTTTGCATCTGTCAAATGTAGCGGCAACCATGGCAGTTATTGCACCTGATCTGCTTCCAGCATACCACCACTTCACAATTTGCACTGATTTTTGAAAAAATTATATTCTAGTTTCTTTCTTTATTAGGTTTTCTGACGTAAACTGACAAAAATTATCGCATAAATGAATGCAGAATTGTTTGCTATACAAAAATCCTACGTACAACTTTACTCTAAAATAATCAGGGAAACAAATATTTTCATGTAAAGAAACTACCATTGAAAACCCTATGGTGCGTAAATCATTTCTACACCCTTATATACTAATAAATGTTGAATCAATTAGCATTGTGTATTGAAATATTATTTACTTTAAAGAATTTTTATATGACAATTATTTGATACGAGTATTAGTAGGGTTCCTGTAAAATAAAAATCTTGTAGAATAATAAAGGATCGTAATCAATGAATATAAGTAAATGACTATTTATATTAAACAGAAACATACAAATTGTTTGTAAGCGTTTTAATTTTCACATAACACGTTAGTATACATCCCACTGTACATTCATTTTACATTTGTCACATGAACACGCAAAGCAACGCTTTTGCTGCTGCAATGAACGCATTCCTCATTTTCAACGCTACTCAAATCTAAGATTTCTAAGTGTCGTAACCTATAAAATAATTTTCTTTATAATATACCCTATACATAACTCATCTTTTATATTTAGCTACCGCAAGCACTTAAATATCCGGCACGTGACTGTATAGTAAAGCTTACAGAAGTATAAGATTGAGCTAAAAATGATAGTTATATATTTAATATACAGTGACCGCCAAAAAGTTGGCATAATATGGGAAAAGCTTTTATTTTAGATTTCCCAAAAAAAAATTGTACGTCAATAATTTGTGCTTGTCTAAAAACCTATTTATCCCCTATCATATATACCGACTGATTTTTACTTATTTAGAAAATGGAGTTTTTCGAAATTGTCAAAATACAAAAAGTGATATTTTCGGAAAGTAAGTAAGATTTCAATGATACTTTTTTAGAGTGTGTTATTTTTAGGTAAGTGAACAATCTCAAGGCCAGAAAATACCTATTTTTTTTAACTTTAGCTAAAAATAGTTTATTAAGTTTTTTTAACATGTTTCAAAATTTCACATATCAAGACTTCAAATTCAATTTTTGTATATGTGCAGACTACATTAATTTTCTAGATTTTTTATTATTTACCGAACAGTAGTATATGTTTGTATAATATTTACGTGTTTTTTGCAAAAAGATTTTTAGGAGAAATATTTTTCAATTCTATTTCGTATCTATTTAAATGGCTGTTAAAAACTCTAATCTAGCCCTGTTAATGAATTACTGTTACAAAAATCCTGTAAATGTTTTTTTGCAGTTGTCTAATACGGAGATTTTTTAGAACATCTAAATTGGATAAAGAACATCTCCTCATGTAAACAACTGTAAAAGAACATTTACAGAATTTTTGTAACAGTAATTCATTAACAGGGCTAGATTAGCGTTTCTAGAAGGGATTTAAATAGATATTAATTAGAATTGAAAAATATTTCTCCTAAAAAGTGCCTTGCAAAAACGTAAAAATTATGCAAACATACTACCTTTCGGTAAACAAAAAAATCTAAAGAAGTAATTAACATTTTATATTAATTTTGCCAATCACAAATCTTTAAAGTTTTTACATAAAAAAATTTGAATTTTAATATTAAGTTCAGGTATGTGAAATTTTAAAAAATATTGAAAACGTGTAAAAATAAATTTTTAGCTAAATTTAAAAAAATAGGTGTTTTCTGGTCTTGAAATTGTTCAGTTAGCTAAATTTTACTCAATTTCCGAAAAATAGCACCTTTTGGATTTTAACAATTTCAAAAAACTATTTTCTAAATAAGTCAAAATCACTCTGTATATATGATTGGGGCTAAATAGGTTTTCAGATAAACATCAATTATTGCCGTAAAAAGCTGTTTTGAAGAATCAAAAATAAACATTTTTCCATGTTATGCCGGCTTTTTGGCGGTCACTGTATACTAAACCAACTATTAAATCACAAATTTTTGGTTACGTATTCTCGCTTTTTTTAGAAAGGCTGTACAAATTTGCAGCTGTAATGGGGGGAATGGAATTTTATTTTATATATAATCAAAAAAAGCCTTTCTACCCATAGGGTCTAAGGTTAACATTTCACACTACATATCGGACACAAATTTTGTCCATTTCTTCTTTTTTGTCGCAGTCTTCTTAGATTCCGCCCAGCTTACTTTTCGCTTCTTGAGTATAGCCTCCACTTCATCATTCCAGGTCTTCCTTGGCCCTTCCTCTTGTGTTATTCTTTTGTACTTTGGCTTCCCATACTGCTTTCACTGTTCTACTGTCCTTCATTCTGGTTAGATGTTCAAACCATTTCAATGTCTGTGTTTGTAGTCTGTCCTTTAACGATTCCACTCCTAATTCTGCCCTGACACTCTGTCACTCTGTCTCTGCGTGTGATGCCTTTCACTCTTCTTAGGTACTTCATTTCCATGGCCTGCAGTTTACTTTTTTGCGCATTTGATAACACCCAGCTTTCGCTACCATATGTCAAAATAAATCTGTAAACTGTTTTGTACACTACCATCTTTGTTTTCCTCGATATCTCTGTTTTGCCTATAAATGAATTTGTTAGAGCATAGTACATCTTTGAAGCATTTGTGATCCTTTCATTTATTTAATTTTCCATACTACCTTCGTTGTCTATTCATACACCTAAGTATTTGAAGGTTTCAACTTGTCCTATGCCTTCCCCATTTAACACAATCTTGGTCTGGTGGTTTTGGTTTCCTATTACCATGATCTTTGTTTTATTATTATTTAGCTTCAACCTTCTCTTTGTTAGTTCTTGGTGGAATTCTATTTTTTAATTATTTCTTATTGTCAATTCTTTCAGATTCAAACCGATTTCCTTCAAAATGAGCCTGAAACAAAATTATGATGCACATTGATGAAAGTCACTTGCGTGTACGGAAATGTACTTCACAAATATTTGCTCTAAGGGGCAATTTTCCTCTATCAATACAAGTTAACTAGGTTAGCCTCCCGTCTAGATTCTTGCTTCTTTGGAGTATGGAGAACAATCTAACCAAATTTTCGTAACGCACGTGTTACGGTGTTAAAAGGGGAAAATTGAGAATTATTTAAAAGAATCGATTATCTGGAGTAATACAGTCCTCCAAATAATAATAGAATATTTGGATTAAAAGAAGAGAAAGAAGATATTGTAGAAAATGTTGGGCCTGAAAATTGAATCAGAGAATATACACAGTTGCGATTTAGTTGGGGCCATTAAATACGTACCCAAATATAAAACTAATTATAATATGTACAGGCTTCCGATACATAGATCGACTGTTTCGAAACAAGATGAAGTTAAAAGAGCAGAGTTGTCACTAACTAAAATTTTTCCAATGCCTACTCGTAAAGCTGTTTATCTACGCAAATCGCCATGTAAAGTAGTATTTTAAGAATGAGTGTACATAAAATGCTACTTTATTCACTAGTGAATAAAATAGTCTATAATCCATAAGACCTAACAAAATAAATACGTGCTACCATGGTAACTAGCTCAAAACATGTAACGTAATATTTATTTGAAATGATTTAATCAATTTCAAAACTTATCTATATACCTAAATGTAGATATTGGAGAAAATTTGATATGCCACACGTGAATAAAGAGATTTTATCCACTCGGGGAAATTATCTCACTCGGCTTTGCCTCGTTAGCTAAAGCTTTGCCCTTATGGATAGAATGCCTCTTTATTCACTTATAGCATACATAACTATTAACCAAAACAAGAATGGACATCCTCACATGTTCATCGGATTAGTACGATTTCGGTAACGTTTGGTCCAAGGTTCACATTAAAACCAAGGAAAAAATTATAGCTGTAAAAATCATTCAAGACTTAGAGCGATTAACTGATACTGTTAAGTGTTTCATAAAATTGTGCCGCCTCGCTTGTAGTTGTGCGTTGTACTAAGCGCATTTCAACACTTCTTGCAGTGCCTTCGTCGCTTCACTTACCCTCCGACAGTCGACCAGACTGGACGCGAGCAGTCCACACCGAGAAACGTTAATTCTTTGTTTAAATGTTCAAATGTTTGTGTACTAATTTATTGCGAATAAATTAACTAATTTGCTTTCAACGTGTGTATAATTTAGTGAAAAATAAAATCAATACAGTCCATCAACGTCCAAGGCGAGCTAGCAATCAGGAATTTTCCAAACATAACGGAAAACTGAGAGGCTCCCCAACATTGGTCCATCGATCCGGATTAGTACGAGCCCGGAAAAGCAGCCTAAATTCGCAGTTGTACAAGGCAAGTAAGTACACGCAGTTTTCAATCGTGTTAAATCCGTCCCTAACGAGAGGAAGGAAGACAGCATACGCTGCTAGCTGCGTAGGAGCGAGAAAGCCAAACGCCGAGTCTCGCGGCAACAACGTGCAGGTGTGCAGGCAGCTGCCGGCGAGACGGTAGTTCGGGCCACAACAACGAAAAAGGCGGCACACACCAATATCAATGTAAGCCTAATTCCTTTTTTTGTGATTTCCTATGCATGAATTTGGTTTTCTATCAGCTGTGTCTGTGTGTGCATAATTTCAGCTGCGTATTATTGCGTAAACAAATGGTTTATGAGTCATATAAACATTTTAAGTGCGTGAAATGCCAAGCTATTTCGTTTGTGCGCTAGTACAATATCCCCTGCATGTGTCATATTGCAGTCGAATCATTCACAAGTTAATCTCGAGTTGTAACAGGGCCGTTTTCTGCGTCGTTAGCGCCAAGTTAATCTCGCGACGTGGCAGCTGTCTTGCGTTGTAAACAAAATTCCGTACCAGGGGCGTACGAGAGTTAGTTCTATCCGTTAAACTGTTTTAATTTCAACAATTATGGATTCGCTTGTAAGAGCACGTGGCTCTATCAAGGGCAAGCTTACGCGTTTCGCAAATTTGCAAACAATTTATGATGAAGATCAATTCTTATCTAGTTCTCAGATTGTTCAATTGCAAGAAAGATTGGATGCTATAGCCACCGTGCTATCGGAATATTATGCGGTTCATGAACAAATTTTATAAAACAGTAAGGTTACAGAATCTGAAATGCAGCAACAAGTTGAATTTGAAGATTCTTATTTTTTCGCAATATCACAAGCTAAATGTTTGATTAATGAATACAACAAACAGTCTGATGTTGCACCAGATCGTTCTAGATCTCCAAATGGTAGCGTGAGATCAACGCATTCAAATTGCAGTTCGCATTGCAATAATCGAGCTGTACGCCTTCCTACCATCTCCATTCCCAAATATTCAGGGAACGTGTCAGAGTGGTTGGAATTTCGTGAGATTTTTATTAGTTTAATTCATGAGAATCAAACGCTGACTAATATTCAAGAGCTGCATTACTTAAAGGCTAGTTTACAGGGTGATGCAAGCCAAATTATAAAAAGTTTAGAGTTTACTGCGGGTAATTATATTCTAGCTTGGGATGCATTGTGTAATCGTTACAATGATCCAAAAATTCTGATTCATAACCACCTCAATGCTATATTCGAACTTGAATCGTGCAGTAAGGAATCTGCAACTAAATTACGTACGATTAGCGATATGTTATTCAAACATTTTACAGCAATCAAATCATTAGCTACCGAAAGCGAGCTTCTTGATGTTGTTATCATTTATGTCGTTTCTAAAAAACTGGACCCCACGACATTCCGTGAATGGGAGGTCCTTAGAAACCGGTCAAGTTCTGACCTGCCTAATCTTGACGAGTTCAAGGAATTTCTGCAAAACACAGCAAATCTTCTAGAAACTCTGGAAGTAAAAAATATTAAGCCTGTACCGGAAAAGTCTTCCAAGGTACATTCGAAATCATTTGTGTCAGGTACCCCTTCGTGTCCATTTTGTAAAGGATCTCATCCCTTGTACAAATGCGATAAGTTTGTCAAGCTGTCTTCTCTTGACAGAAATTCAAAGGCAAAAGAGCTCCGTGTATGCTTTAATTGCCTAACTCAGGGTCACCTTGCGAGCCGCTGTAGCTCCAAATATACGTGTAGAAAGTGCAAATCAAGGCACAACACACTTCTTCAGGAGGACAAACCTCAAAATGCTTCTTCTAGTCAACCAGGATCTGCGATGTCGGCAGAAACCCCTGTTGAACTAAACCAATCGATTTCGGCATTCTGTTCGAATGCGTTGCAGGTACTTTTACCTACGGCTACCGCTAAACTCATCGCTGATGATGGTACGCCTCATGTTGTGCGAATCCTGCTGGATTCCGGTTCCCAATCGAACTTCATACGTTCAGATTTGTGTAAAAGGTTGAAGCTTCCAACTCGCGAAGTCAACGTTACTGTTTCTGGCTTAAGTAAAGCTACTTCTCAAATCAAAGCTAGGTGTGATATCAAGCTGCAAGCCCCTCACACCTCATACAGTATTGGTCTATCCTGTCTTGTTCTCGATGAGATTACAGGTACAACCCCAAGTTTTCGCGTCCAGCGAAACAGTTTCAAGGTTCCTGATAACATCAAGTTATCAGATCTGTCCTACGACCAACCGGGCACCATCGACATTCTGATTGGTTCGCCCATTTTCTGGCAGCTCCTTTGTATTGGAGAAATTGGTCTAGGCCCAAATCTTCCCATCCTCCAAAAAACTCGTTTTGGCTGGATTGTTTCTGGCCCTACAGGCTCCCCTTCTGCGTACCCTGTACAGTGCAATCTTGGCACGATCGAGGATGCTTCTGATCCCATTGCTAGGTTTTGGCAACTCGAACATTACCCAGAGGAAAAGGTCCGCACAAATGAAGAGAACGCCTGTGAGGCACATTTCGTGCAAAATACGCAACGAGAAGCGAATGGTCGATTCGTTGTCTCTATCCCTCTCAAGAAACCTGTAGAGGTATTGGGTGATTCATTGCAAATCGCTCAGAAAAGGTTCTTATCATTAGAGAAGCGGTTACAAGCGAACCCTGATTTGTTCAATCGCTATTCGAATTTCATGAATGAATATTCTGAATTAGGTCATATGTCCGTTTCAAACCCTAATTCAAACGAGATATCCTATTATCTACCCCACCACGGAGTCTTAAAAGAGGAAAGCCTGACAACTAAACTCCGAGTTGTATTCAATGGTTCCCAAGCAACCACTTCCGGGCAATCTCTGAACAGTATTCAGATGGTTGGCCCAACCGTGCAACAAGACTTATTTTCCATTCTTGTTCTCTTTCGCAAGCATTTGTTCGCTATATCAGCCGACATTGAGAAAATGTATCGTCAGGTTCTGGTGAATCCTGACCATAGGGCCCTTCAGAGAATCCTTTGGCGATCCTCTCCAACTGAGCCTCTTCTGTCATACGATCTGAACACAGTTACGTATGGCACTGCTTCAGCGTCTTTTCTTGCCATTAGATGTTTGGCCCAATTGGGCATCGAATGTGCAGATTCAAATCCCGAAGTCTCTCGAGTGATAAAGGAGGACTTCTACGTCGACGACCTTCTGACAGGTGCCAACACTCCTGAAAAAGCGCGTATTCTCTGTTCAAGTTTGAATCAGATTCTTGATTCAGGCTGCTTCAAACTTAGAAAGTGGATTTCTAATTCTCCCGAAGTTCTCAATGGAATCCCAGATTCCGATTTGCATCCTGGTGTTCTTGATTTCAGTGCACACGAGCACACAAGCACCCTTGGTTTGATTTGGTCCTTCAAAAGCGATCATCTGATGTTCAATATTTCAAATTCTACAAGTAGTAAGGCTACCAAGCGTAGCATCTTGTCTGAAATATCGCAGATATTTGACCCGCTGGGTCTGCTAAGTCCATGCACCATGGGTGCCAAGGTTCTTTTGCAACAACTTTGGATGGAAAAGTTGAATTGGGATGAACCCGTTCCCAACGCCATACAAGAAAAATGGGTTACTTATCGAAATGACCTTCTCATGCCCAATGACTTAGCAATTCCTCGTCACGTCCTCTGTCGGCACGTGGTTAAGATAGAACTCAATGGTTTCTGCGACGCTTCCAACAATGGTTACGGTTCGTCGATATACCTCCGTTCCAAGAATCAGGAAGGGGAAGTACAAGTTCACCTTCTCTGTTCCAAGGCCAAGGTAGCCCCTTTAAAGCCCTTGACAATTCCGAAGCTCCAGCTCTGCGGAGCTGTTCTTCTAAGTAAACTTTCCGTGCAAGTCATAAAGGCACTTGATTTGCCCATATCTAGAATTGTTTTCTGGACAGATTCCACAATAGTGCTAGGATGGTTGAAAACCAGTCCAAATCTTCTTAAAACCTTTGTGTGTAACAGAGTTGCAGATGTTCAGCAGCTCACTTCTGATGCCGCGTGGAGGCATGTTCCTACCGCGTCGAATCCTGCTGATCTTCTCACTAGGAGAGTCTCTCCTTTAGTTTTAAAAGAATTAAGCCTTTGGTGGCATGGTCCCGCCTGGCTAAGCGAAGGTGAGGCATCTTGGCCTACTTCCAGACATGTTCCTGCTGAGCTTCCAGAATTCAAAAAAGAAGTTCAGAGTTTTTCTGTAACCTCTGTTGAACCATTTCCGTTCAATCAGTATTCAAGTTTGGCTCGCTTACAACGAGTTACAGCTTATTGCTTTCGTTTTTATAACAATGCGCGGACCCCCAAAGTTGATCGTCTTTCTGGGCCCCTTTCTACAGATGAACTGCAAGCATCTCTTGTAAGGCTTGCAAGGTTTTCACAACGTGAGTCATTTCCTGACGAATTTAAGCTGTTGTCACAGAACAAGCCTGTGAAACAATCTTCTGCTTTGATATCCTTGAACCCCTATCTGGATTCCAAGGGACTGCTAAGAGTTGGTGGTAGGCTCCACAACTCTCAATTACCTTTTGACAAGAAGTTTCCTCTAGTGATTTCTGGCAAACATCCATTCGCCAAACTCCTAGTCTCACATGAGCACCTTCGGCTTCTGCATGCCGGACCTCAAATGCTGTTAGCTAACCTCAGAGAACGATATTGGATTACCTCTGGCAGAAATATAGTCAAGCAAGTGGTTCATCAATGCTTGCGGTGTTTTAGATTTTCTCCTAAGCTAACCGAACCCATAATGGGAGATCTGCCGGCATCTCGTATTCAATCATCGCCCCCATTTCATACGACTGGTATCGATTATGGTGGACCGTTCATGATAAAGGATCGCAAAGGACGTGGTTCTAAACTAGTGAAGTCCTACCTTTGTCTATTCGTTTGTTTTGTCACAAAAGCAGTGCACCTTGAATTGGTCGCTGACCTTTCTACTGAAGCCTTCTTAATGGCTTTTCGCCGGTTTGTAGCTCGTCGAGGCAAACCGCTCCATGTCTATTCAGACAATGGCACTAACTTTGTCGGCGCTAATTCCGAATTAATCGAATTAGGCAATTTTCTTGCGGAACAAGGCCTTTCTATTTCCGAATCAGTCGCGAACGACGGAGTAGCTCGGCATTTTATACCCGCGCACAGTCCCCACTTTGGCGGATTGTGGGAGGCCGGAATTAAGTCCTCCAAACATCACATACGGCGCGTTATAGGTAACGCTAGTCTAAATTACGATAAATTTTGCACTTTGCTAGCACAGGTGGAAGCGACCTTAAACTCCCGACCCCTGTCCCCTTTGTCCGCTGATCCAAACGATCTTCAGCCTTTGACTCCTGCTCATTTTCTGATCGGTCGTCCTTTGGTGTCACTGCATGATCCCAACGTTACTGAGATAGCCGAGTCTCGGCTGTCTAGATACCAAAGAATACAACAGCTCCACCAAAATGTATGGAAAAGATGGAGTAAAGAGTACATCTCAGAACTCCAACAGCGCAGCAAATGGCGCACACACCTTTCGGACCTCCAGCCTGGTTCCATGGTCCTCATCAAGGATGACAATCTTCCCCCTCTGAAGTGGAGGTTAGGCCGGGTCACCGAGCTGCACCCTGGCCTTGACGGCGTTACGCGTGTGGCGTCAGTGAAAACTGTGTCAGGAATCGTAAAACGATCCTTCGCCAAATTGTGCCCGCTACCTAGTGTTGTGAACTAGTACGTTAGCGTCTTGCGCAGTGTTTCGTAAAGCCTTTTGGCTATCCATTGTTCGGGTTTTCTTGTATTACCTTAAGATCTATGTATTATCATGCTTATATATGTTTGATCTATTTACATGTCTTACTCTAGATGTTACATGTCAAATTTGTACTGTTGTTATTTGAAAGGTTACCCTTTCCAAGGCGGGCGGTATGTTAAGTGTTTCATAAAATTGTGCCGCCTCGCTTGTAGTTGTGCGTTGTACTAAGCGCATTTCAACACTTCTTGCAGTGCCTTCGTCGCTTCACTTACCCTCCGACAGTCGACCAGACTGGACGCGAGCAGTCCACACCGAGAAACGTTAATTCTTTGTTTAAATGTTCAAATGTTTGTGTACTAATTTATTGCGAATAAATTAACTACTTTGCTTTCAACGTGTGTATAATTTAGTGAAAAATAAAATCAATACAGTCCATCAACGTCCAAGGCGAGCTAGCAATCAGGAATTTTCCAAACATAACGGAAAACTGAGTGGCTCCCCAACAGATACATTCTGTACAAATTTACTTTACTGGATTTTCCTTAGTTTTGCATATGTCTTTTATAAGTGGTTAAGCGTTTACGTTTGTTTACTCTAAACAGATGAAACACACATTCTTCAAATATATTTTTAAAATGTACGAAGTCTTCGAACCAAAATGGAGTTTTTTACAGAAATATGTATATGCAGTGAATTACGGAGAGATAGTCTTATCAGTGCCATAGCTTGAGTATAGTATATGCAATTCTGAGCTACCCAATTATGATTACGATGTATACAGATGCGATAGAAATTTGTAAATAACAGGTAAAATCAAAAGCGAGGGAATTTTTAATAACTATACAAAAAATATATAAACTTCTTAATCTCGAAACCATTTTTTTTTATTGTATTTGGGTATTTTTTAACATTTCTGGTAAAAAATATGCAATAACTGTACTTTACTTTGAACCTCAATCCAAATTAGATGTCTATAATTAATGCTTTGACAATATTAACGTTTTTTTGCTTTACCCTCTTTGTCTGCTGACTGATTCATCTAAATTTATGTTGAGAAAGTTTGGATGATTTCGAGGCGTTTCCGTGCTGTAGGTTGTTTTTATTCTTTTCTCGAAAACTGTCAAACAGTGTTGTCATTTTCATTCTGTTTTCAACGAGCGAAGTGATCCATTTTCGTAAACAGGGACGCTTGAATTAATTTACTGAATACAATGAATTTATATATTACCAATGTATTATTTTAACTTAAACAGTTAGTTTTCACAATATTATTATACTATAGTTAATTAATGAATTAGTTTCTTACAATATGTAAATTAAAAGTTTCGATGTCACAATGACAATCTATAATAAGTATAATTTTCCTTAATGTGTGTTTGTCTGTCTGTCTGCTGTGGCACAAAATCAAATATCACGTTCCGGCTTCGCAGATGTTTATATTTGTTTAGGTTTTCTTATCTGAGCGCTCGGCTGAGAGCGTGACCTTCGGCGTATCCTGTTTCACACGTGTGCCACACGTGCGCGTAGCGCGCCGTTTGCTTGTCGTTTAATAATTATTTATAAACTGTCAAATAACCGCATGTTGGCAGGTCTATAATGTTTAATATTAATATAGTTAAAAAAAAAATCTCGAATACGAAATGCTTTTGTATTATCAAATGAATTTTTAGGGTTGTCTTCGGCTCGCGAGCATCTGTCATTTTGAATGCAAAGGTAGCATTTCGCATTGTAGATACGATACAAAAATATCTATTTGCGTTTTGATCACCGCGGTTCTACTTATTTATTAAACTCATTGGTTTCAAAAGGGCCCTGTTCTGATTCTTCGAAGTCGATTGTAAATATTGTGAACAAAATATTGGTATGTTTCCAAGTCTTGTGTATAGTGATTAAAATAGAGAAATGTGCTTCATCTTATAGTACAGTGGAGATTTTACAATGAGACTAAATTCATTAGAGATTACGTTTTCGGCGCCATTTTAATATTCACACTTTTTGGATTTATTCTTGTTCTTGTATTTGCAGCAACTTGTGTATTCTAATTGTCTTCGAACAATTGTCAAATTAAGGAATGCAATACGTAACGCAATTGACACTATTAATGAACAACCATTAATAGGTGGTGTATTTAACAGTTTTGTAAATATTTTATGTCAATGTATTAATGACGTGAGCCAACCGCTTTATGTAATTAAATTCGCTAAATGAGAAAATCAAGAAGTCAGTTATGGTAGGTATTTGGAATTTTGCAGTTCGAAGAAAGATAAAATACATAGATACTTATGCTTTATTCTCAGCAGCTAGCGCTACCATTTTTCTACCACGGCTTCAACTATTTTTGTCGCACACCAGTTACTTAATGCTTTCGAGCAGTCCGATCGCTTCCTTAATTCAGTGTGCAAGATCTGCATTTCACCACAAGATGCAATAACACATGGAAATACATTTGGCAACACCGATGGGCTACATAACGTGCAACAGATATAAATGTATACACAACCGGGCTAAATAACGAAGTAAACATATCAACGGACTCACATGGTCCTATTGATATATAAAAAAATTAAACTTTTAAAAACATTACCCCTCTGAGAATGTTTTGGCTCGCATTGATGAAAAATTGTGTATAAAGTGATTTATATCTTCCGTACTGAATTTTTAAAGCCGGGTGGAACAACGGCCCAATAATGTAATGGGCTCAACAAGATACCATTTAGCGCTATATATATATATGGATCAGTTGATGTTGAAAGGTACTAAGTAACGTTTTCGGCCATTTTGAGGTTTTGCACGATAATAGTATTTCTACCATATCCCAATCATTATACGTTGACAGGGTCTATGTGCGAGCATCGGGTGTTGTTGTGGACACAACTTCTAAACAAGATTTATTGTTGAAAGGGACCAAGTAACGTTTGTTGGTACCTTTCAACAACAAACGATGTATTGCTTCCTGTATTACCGACTTTAGAAGTATGGCTGACACAGTGACATTGCTAATGTGAGGAAGTGCAGTGTGTTAGTGCTGTTAGTTTTTATTTCAATAATACTTTAAAAATCATGGAACGTGAATCAGAGTCTTCGGAGGCAGGTGCAGAAACTGAAGTGTTGTTGCATAACAAAATAAAAAACGGTGTACGTAATACTGACTTATACAGCAGAACTGTCATCAAACGGAGCAGAGTAGAAGGAGTTGCTTATAAAGGCTACAACGGTAAAGACGTTGTTGCAAAAAAAATTGGTCTTCCTTGCCGTTAAGTCTCTTTCTTATGAATAAAAACAAAATTTAATAGTAACGCTCGCCTATGACAGATGCCCGATGAAATGCTTCGAAAAAATTGGGGAGGATCAGAAGAACGACATATTTCAAAAATTTTATGCATTAAAAACAAAAGACGAACAAGATATTTATTTACAAGGTTGCTTAGAAATACGTAATGTTCAACGTCGGGTTACACCAAAAACCGAAAATAAGGATAGCAATGTCTGGAGAAGTTGTTCTTTTGTTCATTTTGTATCTATTAATGGTAATAGGTTGAAAGTATGCCAAAACGCGTTTATAAGTTTACACGACACTGGAGTGAAAAGATTAAAGCGCATTAAGAATCTTCTTAAGAAAAATGAAACTCCTCGTGATAAGCGAGGTACAAATCCAAAAACGCATGCAATAAAGGATGAAACTAATATTTTAATACGCCAGCATATTCAAGCTTTTTCTGAAAACGTATGAATACTTCAATCCAAGGCTAACTTTAAAAATTATGCACAATATGTATTCTACAAAATATCCTGATGCTCCAGTGAGTTATACCTACTTTGTAAAATATTTCCATGAACATTTTATTCTTCGTTTTGGAGGTCCACAAATACACACTTGTTGTAAGTGCGAAGAACTTAATGTGAAAATAAAAAGCCCGTCTCTTGGGGATTCTGCCAAGAGAGCAGCTGTTGCTGAATTGTTGGTACATACGAGAAGAGCAAAGAAATTTTATAGTTCACTGCAACAATCTACCGAAGAGTGTAAAAATCGAGATGAAATGGTACCATTAATAATAATAATAATAATAATAATAATAGTCTTTATTTCATACTGGCTGTACATTTCGGTTACATACAAAAAATAAACAAAAAGAAAAAAAGCAATTTATTTATAGAATAATTGAGAAAACAAAACCAATAGCAGCAACCAGTAGAAATCCCAAGGCGCAGTTCAAGCTGAAACTTGCTCCTCCACTGATATGAACCTTGAGAGGTAGGTAGTAGGTACTACGTAAAATAAATTTTGAAACGATGCACGATAGAAAAAAAAACAAGACTAAATGAAAAAGGATAATGCAAACATTAATTAATTTGGCGTTGGGGTTTCATTGAATGCAATGCTGCACACAACACATTTTTGATATTAATTTACACTTAGCATTACCGAGAAAACTGCTGGCTCAGTAAGATTTGCTTAAAACGTTTTTTAAAGGAATACATTGATAAAGATTTTAATTCAGTTGGCAATGAGTTGTAAACTATAGAAATTTGGTAACTAAAACTACGTTCGAAGAGAGCCGTTTTGTGTATAGGTGGTGTAATTGTGCCTTTGGACCTGATATTTATATTATGGACGTCTTCTCTAAATGTTATCTTACGGTATAAATAAGAAGGTTTCTTTTATATGATGATTTTATAAAAAAAGCAAGCAGTAGAAAGTTTTCGTTTATTGACCATGGATAACCAGTTAAGTTCAGATAATTTATGTGAAATGAGCCATAAATTGGAGAACAGAAAACAAATTGGGAAAGAACCAAAGCCTCACACAACTTTGACTTGATATTTTTAGCTAGAAAGGTTCTGTGGGATATATAAGTTTAAAATTCATGTATGCTTTCCTGGTACAGTTAGTCACATGCGAGTTAAATCTCAAGCTCCTGTCCAACATAAGACCAAGATTTCGGGCTTCTTCAATCACTGGCAAAACCGCACTATTTAAGGTTAAGTTGATATTGTTTTCAATTTGAGCTACATCATTTTTATTTCCGAATAGTAAAACAGCGGATTTTGAAGGATTAATTTTGAGGCAATGCTTTGTGGAAATGTTTGAAATATTAATTAAGTCATTGTTTATGTTTACTAGTGCTTGCTGAACCTCAGATGCATAAAAGGAGTAATATAACTGTGTGTCATCTGCGTACATGTGCATGCTGCAATTAGATAGATGTTTGTGAAAAGTACAAGTATAAATAACGTAAAGAAGTAGACCCAGGATTGAGCCCTGAAAAACCCCTCGGGTAACAGTTTTCAAATCGGAAGATTAACACGGTAGCTTAACTTCCTGGGTTCTGTCTGCGAGATAGCTTCTCAGAAGAGATACAGAATCATCAGATAGTCCAACGTACTTTAATATAGCGCATAGCAGCGTATGGTTAATCGTATCGAAGGCTTTGCTGAAGTCTAACAACACCAATACAGTCACCCTGCCCTGATCGGATGCAGTTATTATGTCATCAATAACACAGCTTAGAGCAGTTGTACAACTGTAGCCAGAACGGAAGCCTGACTGTGCTACTGGTAAAATACCATATGCATCCAGATGAGCCCTTAGTTGAGTGTCAATAACCTTTTCGAGTATTTTAGAAAGTGTTGAGAGGATACTAATTGGACGTAGATCCTTGTATTCAGTGGGATTAGCAACTTTGGGTAACGGAGTTACTATAGCACATTTGCAAACCGTTGGGAATGTATTTGTAAGAATGCAAGAATTAATGATATGGGTAATGAACGGTAATATAAGGGCAACAGTATTTAATAGGAAGTAAATTTATTCCATCGGACCCCGTGCTATTACTTTCAAGTTTATTTATAACTGAAGATACCGTAGACTCATCAACTAATTTAAATTCAAGTTTATTCATGCTTCCAGCAATAATATTTTCTAATAATAGTCTAACAGATCAGTAATATCATTATTAGTTGTGAGGACTGCATTTATAAAAAAGTTATTGATCTTATTGGGATTAACAAGATACTCAGGCAAAGCATGACATTGGTGTTGCACAATGTTTAAGGATTTTAATTCCCTCCACATTGCTTTTGGGGAGCTATCCCGAATAACATACTCAAAATAAGCTTTTTTTTACGTTTTATTGCTGTTGTTGTAAAATTGCGCAGCATCTTATAATAATCTCAGTGGGCAACGTTTTTGGTTTTGTCGAACCTTTTCTTTGCTTTATTCCTCAATGACATAAGCAGTTTAATATTGTCAGTGATCCAAGGAGCTTTTTTCTTGATTATTCTAACAGTTTTTGATCAACATTAACCATGTTATAAATAAGTCGAAAATCAATTTGTCTTAGGTCATTATAAAAGAGATCCAAATTGAACTTTATAAAGTCCCTAAAAGTTTTATAAATAGCAAATTTATTAATGGTAGGGATAGATAACTCGCAATATACCAATTCGTGGTCTGAGAGCTCAACATCTTTAACATCAGATGCGATAACTGAAATCGCATCAGATACCAATATCGGATCCAGAAGCGTGCCAATGCCATTATGATATCTTAAAGGTTTATTAATAATTTGTTTAATATTCAAGCCATCTAACATAGCATTAAAATACATTGAATTAGGCTGAGATTGTGTTAATAAGTTAATATTAATGTGTATTGTTTGAGGCTTTCGCGGTTACTCGAATTATTCTCCTTAGCAAAGAATTTCGGCTTAGACCGCGTAGTATTTGTATATGAACACCCAGCATTTTCTGGCTAAATGTGCCTTGCACCTTGTGAAGTCGAGCAAAAACCCGCTCGATTGCCATGCTCTTTGGTGGCTCGTGTTGTTTGAGTATCTTGAGAACGAGGATACTTAGGCAGATTTGGCCGTTTTGCTGTTTGTGCATCCATATTCACTAACGTTTCGCAAGACCTTGCAGCTTGCATCATCAGAGTGAATTATTTAAGATCGACAATGCTCCAACAAAGATTGTCTGGGCTAGCAATTGAACAAGAAATTTTTGATGATATAAATTTTAGCGATGTAATTAATGAATTTGCAACAGCAAAGTCTCGGAAACTATCGCTACTACAATAGCTATTTTTTATTTTTCTATTGTACCTGGCTATCATTTTTGATTTTATAACGAAGTTACCTAGGTATTTGTTATCAGAAGTATCTGCATATTTTTTAAAATATCTAAGTATAAGTAGAAATTAGTACTTACATATATATGTGGACATTAGGCAATATTTCTGTTATTTGTTCCTAAAAAAAATGTGATTTTTAGTTTTGGGTTATTTTCTACTATTTATAAACACTGTGTCTGTACCCCATTAGTTAAGTAAATGCTGTAAAATGGGTGTGAACAAGAATTTATTTTAATTTATTTTGTTATGATTTTATTCTGTTTGTTTCATTTTGATATTTTAGTCTACAAATAAATATGACTTCTAAAGTTCAGTTTTTTGCTTTATTTCAAGCACCTACCTACCTACCTACCTTCAAAAAAATTAATAAAAAAACATGATCCAAAATGCCTTAAGGGGCGCCAAAATCCTTTTTTGCACACAGGCGCCAGTAGCCCTTACGGAGGCTCTGCCCCGCCTCGGCCACCACGGTCTCTTCGAACAAAATTAAAACCAATAATGTGAAGGAGATTACTGTCGATAACCGGAGTCAGCCAGGTTTCGGTTACTGCCAAGATATCCAAATTTAAATTATTAATGCATTCTCTAACTTCAGCAAGTTTGGGAAGAAGATATTGTATATTAATGTGGGCAGCTCTCATTCAATGGAATCCAGATGCCTAAAAAGAAATTAAATATCAATAATTTGCAAAGATTAAATAATTATATCAGAAAATTTAATGAAATGCTTAATTATGAATATTTAGTCAACGAAAAAGTACTTTACAGTAACAGAGTAAAGTTATCGTCGCGATATCCGCCAGGCTATGACATCAATAAGTATGCAGGTGGTATCCGCTACATACTTGCATTGACCTCAGGCCGTGATACAAGATTATCGATATCTTGCATATTGGTTGCTACATGGATAGTAGTACCACATTTTACAAAGATTTTTCCGTCAGCGGTCCAAACGTTTTTTCTCGTGTATTTTTGCCTTTCCAACCATCTTGAGTCTTGTCTTAGTCAGATCTTCTTTCAGGACAAAATGTGTCCCTTTCAAGAGAGATTTGTTTTTGAAAACTAATGCCCGGATATTGTACGACGTAAATTTTATAATTATTGCCCGTGTTAGATTACCATTTTTCACACCAACACGATGCGATCTGTCAATGTCCTCTTGTCGAACACTAAGCTTTATTTTTTCTCGAAAAAGTTTTAAAACCACTTGATTTGTGTTTTCATCGGGAACTTCCTGTAAGCCGAACACCCTTAGATTGTTCCTTCTTGAGTATTGTTCGGCAGCTTCACTTAGATGAGCTAGCTTTGTATTTTCCTGTTTCAAGACATCTACTTCTTTTTTCGTATACTCCAGGGACGTCTGAAGTTCTAGAAGTTTTTCCTCCAGCTCCGTGAGTTTTGAGTTAATCGCTTTTTCGACTGCCTCACTAATTGTTTTAATTAAATCTATCTTCCATGCATCATCAAAAACGGCATTGCTAGTTTTAGGTTCTTTATTGGCACGTGTCATTTTAGTATTATATTTGACTTGACTGTTAGATATAATATCAGCACAGACAGCAGACACTCGCGCTCGTGTTAACTGGACGAGCGCATCGAGCCGAATCATTGGCTTTCGATTTCATGCAGAACGTCCATCTCCATGAGGTTTCAGTGCAGGACTTGTTTTATTTAACTCAACTGACCGTTAATATCTTTGGCATTCATAATTTGAAAACACGTCAGGCATTTTTCTACATTTACCATGAAGGACTGGTCAATAAGTGACCAAACAAAGTTTGCTCCTTCGTATTGGATTATATTAACAACTACATCCCTGAATCAGTAACGGAACTTAGGCTATATTCTGACAATTACCCAGGGCAAAACAAGAACAACACCATGGTACGTATGTGTATGGCATTAGCTGAAACGGGTAGATTCGATAAAGTGGAACCATTTATCCCTATCAGAGGGTACTCCTTTATACCCTGTGATAGGGATTTTGGACTGATTAAAAAAATTTAAAACAACAAGATAGGGTCCTCTCCGTTCACCAATACACTGAACTGGTTGTAACATCCATTGCAAAAAACCATTTTACAGTAAAAGAAATTGCTACTGAAGATGTGCTAGATTTTAAAAATTGGTGGACAAAATATTACAAAAAGCAATCTCTTTCACTCGAGACCAATAAGAGGGGTGTTCCAAGAAATCAGAAACAGTCATTTTCTATATCCCAGTTCCACTACTTTCTTCACCAATCATCGAAACCAGGCTATCTGGTCGCTTCAGAATATCTCAATAGTTTCGCGAATCATACATTTCAACTGCATATGCCTCGAAATAATGAACGTATTCCTCTCGAATTACCTCACACCAAAGCATATCCTGAGGGAAATGTTCCCATACTGGAAACCAAGATAGAGCATTTGCAAAAACTGCTAACCTACGTAGAAGAGGAATATAAAGAATTTTACTCCAACATTATCCGCTGCTGGCCAACGAAGAAGCCATCCAAACACGCTACAAAGTAATAAATATTTCCATGGAATATCAAGTTTGTTTTAACAATATGTATTCATTGTTCAAAAATTAATAAATCAGTTTCTGAGTTAACAGTACTTGCTGTTTTTGTGTTAGATGTAGAAAGGACCTAACTACTGGTCCTTTTTTTTTAATAACAATTGTTGGGATTTTAATACCATGGGTAAGTTACCTCCGTTTTTTGTGCACAAACAATATAAAACCACTCCCACAATAATATCTAACGATAAATATGACACAAGAAAGATATTCAGTTTTTTTAGTTTTTCTCAAAACTGCATAAAAGTTACATAGTACCTTTCAATACCAACTGATTCATATATAAACTTATAAACGATCATAGTTAAGCCCGCTGAATATATGAATAGTATCTTGCTAAGCCATTTTCAACGTTGGTGAGTCCGCGTTTGGCTCAACAACGTACCCCTGTGTATATCATCACTAATTGGTTAGAAATACCACAAAGAGGCAGTACACAAATTTTTGCGGTGGGCTCAGTAGGAGGCGCTTTTAGAATGTTTTATATACAGTAAGACTATTACTAGATCAATTTTAAACCTCTAAACTACCCCATAACTCACTACTGAGTTAGACCATAACCCACTAGTGAAATAAAAGCCAGGTCATTCACTGCTAACCTCGAGTTTGACATAGACTGACAATACACATCAATACTACCAAACGTATAACACGAATCACTTTCCAAATTCTCACTATGACTATTCATGGCTGTCAATACAAAATGTATGTTTTTTAAGATATTTATTGATTAATGTAATTATAAGAATTGAATAAAATTTTGCATTGTACACGACGATCAAGTTATTACTTGAATCATTTACGTCGCGACTCTAATTATAAATGTATTTGACTCCTCGCTACTTTCCAATTGGTCACTATAACTTTTCACGGTTGTCAAAAGATATTTGTTGCGCTGGATGAAATTTTGTATATTTGTAATAATTCACCCGAAAAATTACACCTCTTGGCCTGGCGGCGTCGAGGGCTCCTCTTTTCTCTAGTGGATTAATTATTTGTAATATAACATGCTTAACCATAAATAACCATTACATCAGCTGTCAATGTCAAAATATATGGCTTTCAATATCTGTAAAGGCAATTTATTGCCAAGTCTTTTCTGTCACAGAATAGACGTCAAATCTATAAACCCGGCTTTTTTTGATTTTAGAAGTGAATACAAAGCTTTGTATACAACTCGTACATAATATGACTTTATGACTCGTCACCTTTACTGACATCGCTCGGTTATAAAAGAAACTTGTCAAATAATTCCCTACATCATGTACTTCTTATGTAAATAATTATAAAAAAGTGTTATAAATTACGTAATTGTCTATAAGTTTTCTCAAAAAAGGTTTTTGGGAGTAGTTTTGAAAAAAATATTAAATTAAATTTTTACAATCAGTAATAGAAGATCGTGTTTCATTTTTATTGATTTGCAGAAAATAATGGTTTTAATAAAATTTGCAATTTCGAAACTGACTTATAATAAGCAAATACATCATTATTACTACATATTATAATTTTGGGTTACCTGAACCCTTAACCTAGGTACCTACTCTTCAAATCGATTATGTTGACTTCTAGCTAAGAAACATATTGCAACATACGAGAGCGCTCATTTTATCTTACTTGCTGTATATTTATTTAAGATATTTACTAACCTCGTCTAAAAGACGAAGGGTTCCTGGATGACGAAAAAACAGTTTTCTCAATTCCGTCTGTCTGTCAGTCTGTTGGCTGTATAACTCAAAAACTACGAACGAGGAAGACGATATTGTGCATGCAGATTATATGTCTACCTGGAATGAAATCGAGAAAATTTCTAAGAAATATATACAGAGTGAGCACCTTAAAATATAAAATCTTGTTTAGTTTGGTTTTAACTGAGAACTACATCAAAGTAGCAATTATCACATAGCTCAGGCTTTACCTTTGACGAAAGTGATACTCAAGAGATGCAGGATAAATGTTGCAAAACAGAAGAAAACAGAACGAAAAATGCATTCTATTTAAGACAGCCTCCACCCAAAAACGCTAGAAGTACTCCATGGTGCATGAAGGGAACAGGAAATGTGCTTGCAATATCCCTCCAAACATTGGAATAGCATTCGCAGCCGCTGCCGTTCGAATCGACCGCCGGTAGTTTTACTTTTAATTTGAGAATTGATGTTATTTGGATTATCAAGTGTTTTCTTTTATTATTTCAGTATTATTAGAAACATGAATGCATTTTTACCCTTAGTTTTCTTTGATTTTTAAAATTATTTAGTGTGACAACGTCCACTTGGGAGAGTTCTGAATAAAGCCCTTGGAAGATTTTTTAAAACAATAACTTATTCTGAACGAGCACTGTTTAACACTAAATAAAATTGTTGACATGCACACATTATGACAGGTATTTTCATAGAAAATGAGTCTGTTTGGCGGTGGGATTATTTACAAAAATGATACATTTTTTCTTTAAAAGTGAGTTAGCAGTTCATCAGTCCCGTAATGTACGAGGTAAGTAGATTGTTACTGTGCCAAGTGAAATCACGTATGGAAGGTGTTGCTCAATCCTAGATGGTACTAGTTTATTTAAAAATTTCAGTTGATAACGCTTTGTTAATCAAATGTTAAATTGTTAATGTAAACGACTAAATTTATTAGTGTTACACATCACCAATACTGCATATTTATTATTACTTATTACTATTAAAACTACTGTAAGTATCTAATAAATTCGAAAAAACTAAATTTGCTGAATAGATTGTGGATAATACGGTGTGTCCAAAAAGAAATTACATAAGCATTGGCCATGGAAACTAAAAGTAATGCAAACAGTAAGCTTTAAAATTCATTAACTGTTATTGTTGTTGTCATAAGTTTATATTCTAATCTGCTATGGAAATTCTAAAGTTTGCTGTCTCTACAGCTTCCTGTTGACATTAGCTTTGCTTTCCATGGGCAACCCTGTAATTTCTTTTTGAAAACATGGTATAAAGTTTTATTCATTATACCGATTGGCCCATAATTAAATATAACAACAATGAGATAGTTTGAACAAAAACAAACAGAATGCATAAGTAAGAAAGAAACCAACATAACAAGTACTTATTTGTATACCATAATCCCACTATTACTAAGTGAGCATAAAAACGGCCAGCAGTGCAGTTCGTTATCTGGAATTTAGGGGTCAACGATGAACCAATAAATGCAAACCGCGAAGTAATTAGCTTGCTGCTGTAAGGCCACAGGTGAAATTTAACATGAACACTCCAGCCAAGACAACAAACAAAACTAGATAAATACAAATTAACTTGTATTTTCCAAATTGTAAATACTGTAATGAGTAGTTTTGAAACAAAAATTATTAAAACTATTGACGATAGTGTAGACAATTTTATTCCTTAAGTAATCAGCTGTATATCCTGTGTAAGATTTTAATATTGGCAACATATTAACGAATTCAATTCAAACATCAATATATTACTACATCACAATATAAATTATTATTAAATAAAATCCCTTGCTTTAGTTTTGTACCTTTCTTTGAGATTGATTTATATTTGACCACATTTACGAAGGTTTTTGTTGCTTAGTAAAAATATCCCATAAAAGTTTTGCATTTTGGAAATAATAAGTAATTATTTTCTTCGTACGTGTAGCAATCATATAAACCGATCAAAACCGCAGTAACTTGATAGAATCGTTCACAGTGTGCAATAATTCGATAAAAAACAGCGCAGGGGTTAGCTTGCTCCAGTAAAGTCACTGGCGAAATGTGAAACACGACCACACTGCTGTCATTGTATTTTACAAATTTCAATGAAAATTATGAATAGTTTTGGAACAAAGGTCATTAAAAATATTGAAGATACTGTAGAAAAATAAATTTTGTAGGTAATCCACCCAATACTTTCGTGCAAGCTTTTAATATCGGCAAAATATTTACAAATCCTACCAAAACATCCCTAACTAACTGGAGCAAAGTATTAATTATTATTAAAGTATATCTTGCAACTGCATCTCGAGCTCTGATTTGAAAATAATTGATATTTTAACCTTTTTTTGGATGTCTTCGTTGCTTATTAAAAATAATACATTTTTTTATAAAAACTTGAGATAGAATAAGGGCCGATTGCAGAAAGCAACGTTAAATCTGGTGTTAGCTAACGCGACGTCAAAGTGAACAAAAACGAATCAAATCTCAAATGTTTATAGTAACTACTACATTAGTAAACAAAATTTGATGTGATTTTGTTCACTTTGACGCGACGTTAGCTAACACCAAACTTAACATTGCTTTCTGCAACCGGCCCTAAGCCATTTAACTAAATTAACTATATCACAAGTCTTGTTTATGCAATATCTTTGAGGAGCCCAGCGTCGCCCCTGCTTATAAGGATATTAATTGTTATTAATAATAACATAAGGTTTCCCACCATTCCTGGGCATTTTAAAACCTAGCAAGATATTAATTTGACTAATATAAGCCCACTATTACTAAATACGCAATACGCAAAAGGGCCAGCCAGCAATTCGCTATCCGGTAGTTAGGCGCGAACGCGGCCGGCACTACAGAGTTTGGCAACGATGTCGGGCTTACTAACGTACGCTTAAAATAGTTAAATATATAAATGGGCCCCATAGAGTACCATTTCTATATCTGGGATTCGTAGGGACACGTTTATACATAAAATCTGTACTTCTTAGAAATCTTTACCCCTCTGTGGATGCCTCGACTTGTGTTATGCAACGGAAGAAAAATATGTAAGCCATTCTCTTCTAGCTTCCTTCCTTAGGCCGGGATCATCAGCGACCCGAAGACTTATCGGGCTCAATAGCATACCGTTTATAAGTATATATATATAGACTTATAAACGGTCATAGTGAGGCCCGCTGAATATATGAATAGTACCTTGTTAAGCCATTTTCAACGCTGATGAGCCCGCGTTTGGCTCAACAACGTACCCCAGTGTATATCATCACCAATTGGTTAGAAATGCCTCAAAGATGCAGTACACAAATTTTAGCGGTGGGCTCAGTAATGACCGGTAGTATGGTCGATATACATGGAGTAGTTCTGCAATATCGAGTGTAGGGGGCGCTTTTGGAATGTTTTATATACAGTATATAAAAATATGTAAACGCTCGTTATTAAGCCCGACATATCACAACGCTGTTGGGCTTCACAACGAATTGATATATATAATAAATATACATAATGGACTTGAAAACGTATTCATACACATACCTACATAAAACATTAATACGGTGTAAATAAAAATAATTTACTTTATCTACGACCACTACTAAAAGTAGGCCTTTTAGCGCTAGCTTGTTTCACTAAAAGTGACGTTTTATAGTTTACCGTGGTTAAAGAAATCAGCTGTTTACTTTTAGCTCTAGTGATAAAAGTGAAGTGAAGTTATAAAACTACAATTTCGAAATGGAAGTGAAGTTGTAAACTTATTCTAGTTGCTTCTTGCGTTACAGGTAAAGTGTTTTTGAAATAATTAAAGCGTTATGTAATAAATACACTCAGATGTGGAGTATTAATAATTACATTTCGTAACTGACCTTCTCAGCACTGGCTTCGCAAACATTCACCAGCGCATGGTCTCTTATTTATTATGACATAAATTAGAAGTTCCGTAGATGAAAACCTTTGTTAAATCGATGTTTATGGATTAATAACAGTAAAATTAAGATCGTAGATAAAATATTGTATGCAACTCGTGCTAAAACTCGTTTATACACGAGACATGTTATGAAAATCAGCCTTCGGCTTTGTTTCATAATTTTCATGTCTCGTGCATAAACGTTGACTTTTAGCACTTGTTGCATAAATAGATATTTTATAGTAATCATCAAAAATTTCACACTCTAGATTTTTGCGGAAATATCCGTTTTCGTCTCTTATGATTCAGAAAAACTGGTCTTCGAGGTGATTTCTGTCTGTGAATCTGTTTGTATTCTCTCTACAGCACAGACGGTATAATAGATCGGCTTGAAAATATATCTGCGTTTCTTATATAGTTTCGGATATTACAGTGAATATTTGATAATAATAATAATAATAATAATAATTCATTTATTTCCTTAGACACAGTTACAGCATATCGGAAACGTCAAAATATAATAGATAATCACAGTTTTTTAAATTGGCACTGAAAAAATTCCTTTATAGAATAAATACATTCATCTAGTAATAGTAGTTTAACATGTTTTTTAAATAAATTAAAATTTACAATACATTTGATTGAGTTTGGCAGGTGGTTATACAATTTAATTGGCAGGATGTAAGAACTATTTGCACTCTTAGTCAGAGAATGCTTAGGTATAACAAGTGTTTTACCATAACGGGAATTATAAGGATGGTTGTCACTTACTACCGAGTATTTGTGGAGATTAGTTCTGATGTATACTACAGATTGTAGTATATATATGGATATTACAGTTAAAATACCCAGTTTTTTGAAAAATGGTCGACAAGACTCATGTTGACTTGCATAGCAAATAGTTCTCACAACCCTCTTTTGCGCTACAAGAACATCGTTAATATGTTTAGAATTACCCCAGCAGGTAATTCCATAAGAAAGTGTTGAGTTAACATACGCATAATAATAAGACAGAAGTACATCTTTGTCCACGCAGGCTCTTATTCTCCAAAGTACGTAACTGTGCGTTGATAAGCCTTTCGTGACTTTATTTATGTGGTCGAACCATGACAAAGCTGAATCCAACTGAACGCCTAATAGACGAATAGCTTGACTGTTTTGGAGAGTTTTGCCGTTCAACTTAACCAACAAGCTGTATTGAGGATCACGGACAGAAAAAGGAATTACTTCCGTTTTATTTTTATTTAATAGAAGACCATTGTCGGAACTGTACTTCTGCATTTTGAGCACACAATCTGAAGCCCTGGCACTCAATTCATCAAAATTATCACCCGTAATAACAGCTGAAGTATCGTCAGCGAATAAGACAATAAAATCAGAGTTTAATTTGCTGACAACGTCATTAAGAAAAATTAGGAAAAGCAAGGGACCAAGGACGCTCCCTTGCGGAACCCCAGTACCCACTTTTAGTAAATCAGAATGAAACTCAGTACCACTGCCATTTTTTAGCACAACTATCTGTGAGCGCTCAGATAAGTAGGAGATCAACCAATTGAGTGCCGGGCCCTCAACACCAAGTAAGCGCAACTTGAAAACAAGACCATCGTGGGGCACCGTGTCGAAAGCACGGGAGAAGTCGAAACAGATGCCCACAATTTTCTTGCTTTTCTCTAAGTTTTGAATAACATTATTAGTTAATGCTGTAATAGCATGCATAGTAGATCGGTGAGGCCGAAAACCATATTGATTATCGGCTAATAGGTCGTTGTCGTTCAAATACTTGAAAAGTCTACAGTAGAATGCTTTTTCATATACTTTGGAAAATACTGACAACAATGATATTGCCCTATAATTATCAATTTTAGTGGGGTCACCTTTTTTAAAAATTGGTTTTACTACTGCCATCTTTAGGTAGCTGGGAAATATGCCTTCAGCAAATGAGTCATTAATTAATTCGGTAAGAACTGGAGCGATAAAATCGGCTGCAATTTTAAGCAAAGAGCATGGAACACCATCAATACCTGCGGAATTCTTTTTAGAAACATCTTTTAGAATTCTGTGAATTTCAGGTAATGATACTGGCTCAAGATTTAGGGCTGAAGCAGCAAATGCTTTACGGTCACAAAATAATTGAGGGTTTCTAGGTAATACATTCAAATTTACAAAAAAATTATTAAAAGCGTTAGCCGCTGCATGGTAATTGGTTAGGGGGTTGCCAGAGGTATCCTGAAAATTGTCGGGATAAGGAGTTTCATTTTTTAGTTGAACCTCATCCCTAATTATACGCCAGGCAGCTTTGGATTTGTTTGCAGCATTAAAATAAGTACTGCTGTAGAAATTTTTTTTTGCATTGGAGATCACATTCTTGTGCTTATTAAGCAGAACTTTATATTGAAATAGAAGCTGAGAATCATTATTTATTAGGCATTGCCTATGCATATTGCGGAGCATCGCTCCTTGTCTGATAATATCTGCAGTTATCCAAGGTTTCCTGCGTTTAAAGGTGCAAGAATTTAGAGATATACGTTCAAGAGGAAACGCCCTATCCATTAAATCCATAAATTTATCAATAAATAGAGTAAATTTGCCATCGGCATCGTTTGCAGAGTATATCTCATTCCAACTTTCGAAAGAAAGTAGATAAGAGAAGGTTGCAAGGTTGATATCACCTTTAAAATTTCTTTTGTAAACAAATTTGTTAGGGACATCATCGGTAATAACATTTCCATCTACTATAAAAGACACACTCTGCTTAAAGTGATTGGAAAAGTTACAGGGAATTACAATGTTATCAAAGAAGTCAGCATTGGTAAAAACATTATCTATAACAGTTTTAGACAAACCTCTGATAAACGTATAGTCAAAGATGCTTTGCTTAAGCCCATAACACGACATTATGCTCAAGACATCAGAAGCATCTTTAACAATAATATTATGATCAAAGTTGATATTAAAATCGCCGCATATAAACAATGGGCATTTGCGAAAATTAATAGTTGAAAGAAGGTGCTCCAGATTGTCCTTAAACACAATTGTAGACGATGCGGGCTGTCTATATACACAAATAATTTTAATACTAAGTCCGTTTACAATTATTTCGGCATAGGCATATTCAAAAAAGAGTTCAATTTGCGGAACGTCAATTGACTTACTCGTAAAGTAAATATCGTCACGTATGAAGATTGCCACACCACCGCACTTCATGTTTGTACGGCAATAACTTCCAGCAAGCTGGTATGAATTTAGTTTTAACAGTTTAATTTCATCACTAACACAATGCGTTTCTGATAGACATACGATTTCAGGAAATTGCAGCGAGCGCAACAACAGGAACAACTGAGTCAGCTTGAACCGTAAACTGTTAATATTCAGATGAAATACACGCAAGTTTAAATTAGGAGTTTTTAGTTCTGGAGTTTTGAATTTGGTGTGTTCCAGCTTCTGATGTACGAACTCGGGATCGAAAAAACTTGTTTATGATTGCACCCTCTGGCCAATTTTCTGGGTTAGCCGCTTCTTCGTAATTGATTTCATTAACTATGACCTTAAATGAGCTGTAGTTGTCTGGAAATTTTGAATTTAATGCCTCGCAATTCACATCGGGAATTTTGGATTGTAACTGATCAATCACGTCTGATGTTTTTGTGGATGGATGCAACCGTGAGACAAAGAGAAAAGATTTTCTAGGTACGGCCTGCAGCTTTGAGTTTTTGTTTTCTCCTAAAATAATTTTCTTAGAGTAATTTTTGTTCTTGTTTTTTCTTACCACTTCAGTCCATTTCTCCCTGTCGATGTCGGTGCGTTTTGGTTGGTCACCGCTACCACCTGCTGTACTAAGGTTTTTATCCTTAATGTTTATTTTCGTGTCTTTTTTTAGCGACTCAGTTTGGTCACATAATTTTGGGTCAATAGCTACTGCAGTTTCTTTTTGTAAGTGCCCTGCTTTGTGGATATCAGTATTTTTATTCAGCTTTCCATGATAAACTCAGCCTAACAAAGGTGTTACTTTAGTCAAGCATTTTTCCGTTTCCAGTAAATTTTTATAATTTTGGTAACACTATTTTTTAGAATAACATATATTGTCATTGAATACAATTTTTGTTTAACGTTTTTTTTGTGAAAAATATAGCTTTTGAGAAAATCGCACAATAAAATTCTCACATAAATATCTTCAAATTTTTATAATTGTTGGATAAAAATATATTTTATCTACAACCTTTGTTTAAATTTTTTGTGAAAAGTACTTATAATTTTTAAAGAGCAAAACTAAAATTTTAGAAAAGTTTGCTCAAAATTTTTATAATTGCTGGATTAAAACAAAATTCCTTAAAACAAGAGCCTATATTATACTAATATCTGTCACTTTTCGTTCAAAAAGTTTTTTCGAAAAAAGCGCAAAATTATATTTTTACAAAATGTTCTCAAATTTTTTATAGTTGTGGTATGAAAACACAATTCTGTGAAACAACATCGCATATTATATAATTATCTACAGCGTTTTTTTAAAAGGTGTTTTGGGAAAAAGGAAAGATTTTGAAAAAATCGCAAAACCTAATTTTTATAAATAAACGGCCAAAAATTAATGAGAATAAAATGTTTTATGTACGAGTATTACGAGTATAAGATACTGTTTATGACATAATTTCTCGGCAATAAAGTAGTTATATATAGTACTAGTAAAATAAAGTTTACCTATATTATCTTGCTAGCACTATAAAAGTACGTACTCTATCTTACTAGTACTATCTAACACCTCCTAGTTATAAGACTATTACTAGATTGATTTTAGACCTCTAAAGTAGCCCATAACCCACTACTGAGTTAAATCATAACCCACTAGTGAAATAAAAGCCAGGTCATTCACTGCTAACCTCGAATTTGACATAGACTGACAATACACTTCAATACTGCCAAACGTATAACACGAATCACTTTTCAAATTGTCATTATGACTTTTCATGGCTGTCAGTATAAAATGTATGTTTTTTAAGGTATTTATTGGTTAATGTAATTATAAGAATTGAATATAATTTTGCATTGTACAGGACGATCAAGTTATTATTATCCACAGTTGAATCATTTACGTCGCGACTCCAATTATAAATGTATTTGACCTCTCGGTACTTTTCAATTTGTCACTATGACTTTTCACGGTTGTCAACAAAAAATTTGTTTTTTAGATATTTATTGCGCTGGATAAAATTTCGTATATTTGTAATAATTCACCCGAGAAATGACACCTCTTAGCCTGGCGGCCTCGAGGGCTCCTCTTTTCTCTCGTGGATTATTTGTAATATAACACGCTTAACCATAAATAACTATTACATCAGTTGTCAATGTCAAAATATATGCCTTTCAATATCTGTAAAGGTACTCTAATGTCAAGTCTTTTCTGTAACAGAATAGACATCAAATCTATAAACCCGACTTTTTTAGATTTTAGAAGTGAACATAAAGCTTTGTATACAACTCGTACATAATATGACTTTATGACTCGTCCTCTTTACTGACCTCGCTTGGTTATAAAAAAAAAATCGTCAAATAATGCCCTACATCATGTACTTCTTATATCAATAGCTATTGAAAAGGTGTTATAAATTACGTAATTGTCTATAAGTTTTCTCAAAAAAGGTTTTTGGAAAAGTTTTGAAAAAAATTTAAAATTAAATTTTTACAAGCAGTAATAAAAGATCGTGTGGTGGCCCACCTCGTGTTTCATTTTTATTGATTTGCAGAAAATAATGGTTTTAATAAAATTTGCAATTTTAAAACTGGATTTTTATAAGCAAATACAGTATTATTACTACATACTATAATTTTGGGTTACCTGAACCCTTAACCTAGTAAGTATTGTTAAAATCGACGATGTTGACTTCTAGCTAAGAAACATATTGAAACATACGAGAGCGCTCATTTTATCTTACTTGCTGTATATTTATTTGAGATTTTTACTACCCTCATCTAACAGACGAAGGGTTCCTAGATGACGAAAAAACGGTTTTCTCAATTCCGTCTGTCTGTCAGTCTGTTGGCTGCATAATTCAAAAACTAGGAACGAGGAAGACGATATTGTGCATGCAGATTATATGTCTACCTGGAATGAAATCGAGAAAATTTCGAAGAAATAAATACAGGGTGAGCACCTTCAAATATAAAATCTTGTTTAGTTTTTTTACTTCCTTCTACGATAAAGGAAGTATTGGATTCACCCCAAAAATTCGAAATTGAGTTTTCAACAGATCTTCACGTTTTAGAGTCCCCTGATCCCAAAAAAAAATTTTTTTTATTGGTCTGTCCGTCTATCTGTGTGTCTGTCTGTCTGTCTGTCTGTGTGTCTGTCTGTGTGTCTGTGAACAGAATATCTCAAAAACGAAACGAGGTATGGCATTGAAACTTCATATATACGTTGTATGTACTATGTAGATGAGAGCAAGCTTTTGAAGAAAATCGCATAACCGATTTTTCAATTTTTTTCGATTTTTTCAAAAACGGCTCTAACGATTTTTTCAAACTTTATGTTTTTATTACATTTTTAATGTGTATTGATGTGAGATAGGTGATTTTCCAGTTGAATACTTCTAAAATGGGTTTCTTTTGTTTTTTTCCTATTTTTTTATTAACTCCTATTTTAAATACAATACCCGGTATATTATTACATTTTTTAATTCAGCTTGAAATTTTAGAAAAAAAATTTCTCTTCAACTAACTCTCTATTTTGTACCGTTTTTGTAGAATTTGCAATTTTTAATTTAATTTAATTTAAATTAAAAATCAAATTTTTGGCTAATTATAACATCACTGTAAAAGGAAGTTGAGTGAGTATCACACCAGATTTTTTAACTGAGAAATACATCAAAGTAGTAATTTGCACATACCTCAGGCTTTACCGTTGGCGAAAGTGATACTCAAGAGATGCAGGATAAATGTTGCAAAACAGAAAAAAGGGCCAACGAAAAATACATTATATTTAAGACAGCCTGCACGCAAGGACGCTAGGAGTACTCCATGGCGCATGTAGGGAACGGGAAATGTGCTTGCAATATCCTTCCAAACATTAGAATAGCGTTTGCAGCCGCTGCCGTTTTTAATTTGAAAATTGATGTTATTTGGATTATCAAGTGTTTTCTTTTATTATTTCAGTATTATGAGAAACGTGAATGCATTTTTACCCTTAGTTTTCTTTGATTTTAAAAATTATTTAGTGTGACAACGTCCACTTGCGAAAGTTCTGAGTAAAGCCCTTTACAGATATTTTCAAAACAATAACTTATTCTAAACGGGCACTGTTTAAACACTAAATAAACGTGATGAAATGCACACATTATGCCAGGTATTTTCATAAAAAATGAGTCCCCAATTTATGATTTTCAGCTGTTTGGGTTCGTTTGGCGGTGGGATTATTTACACAAATGATACATTTTTTCTTAAAAGTGAGTTAGCAGTTTATCAGTCACGTAATGTACGAGGTAAGTAGATTTTTACTGTGCCAAGTAAAATCAATCACATGGAAGATGTTGCTCAAACCTAGATCTTACTAGCTTATTTCAAAATTCCAGTTTATAAGTCTTTGTTAATCAAATGCTAAATTGTTTATGTAAACGACTAAATTTGTTAGTGTTACACATGACCAATACTGCATATATTTATTATTACTTATTACTATTAAAACTACTGTAAGTATTTAATAAATTCGAAAAAACTAAATTTGCTGAAAAGAATGTGGATAATACGGTGTGTTCAAAAAGAAATTACATAAGGGTTGGCCATGGAAACTAAAAGTAATGCAAACAGCAAGCTTTAAAATTCATTAACTGTCATTGTGGTTGTCATAAGTTTATATTCTAATCTGCTATGGAAATTCTAAAGTTTGCTGTCTCTACAGCTTCCTGTTGACATTAGTTTTGCTTTCCATAGCCAACTCTTATGTAATTTCTTTTGGTATAAAGCTTTATTTATTATACCGATTGGCCCATAATTAAATATAACGGCAATGAGATAGCTAGAACAAAAACAAACAGAATGCATAAGTAAGAAAGAGACTAACATAAAAAGTTCTTATTTGTATACCATAATCCCACTATTACTAAGTGAGCACAAAAAGGGCAGCCGTGCAGTTCGTTATCTGGAATTTAGGCGCCAACGATGAAACAATAAATGTAATGTGCAATAAAATTCAATAAAAGAACCTTAAAGTGATTAACCCGTAAGGTCACAGGTGAGATGTAACATGAACACTCCCGCCAAGACAACAAACAAAACCAGATAAATAAAAATCAACTTTTATTTTCCAAATTGTAAATAAAGTAATGAGTAGTTTTGAAACAAAAATTATTAAAACTATTGACGATAGTGTAGACAATTCCATTCCATAAGTATACAGCCGTATATCCTGTGTAAGATTTTAATATTGGCAACATATTAACGAATTCACTTCAAACATCAATATTATTACTAGATCACAAAATAAATTATTATTAGATAAAATCCCTCGCTTTAGTTTTGTACTTTTTTTTGAGATTGATTTATAGTTGACCACATTTACGGAGGTTTTCGTTGCTTAGTAAAAATATCCCATAAAAAATTTGCATTTTGGATATAATAAATAATGATTTTCTTCGTACGTGTAGCAATCATATAAACCGATCAAAACCGCAATAACTTGATAAATTCGTTCACAGTGTGCAATAATTCGATAAAAAAACCGCGCAGGGGTTAGCTTGCTCCAGTAAAATCACTGGCGAAATTTGAAACACGACCACACTGCCGTCATTGTATTTAACAAATTTCAATCATAAATATGAATAGTTTTGGAATAAAGGTCACTAAAAATATTGAAGATACTGTAGAAAAATAAATTTCGTAAGTAATCAACCATATACTTTCGTGAAAGCTATTAATAGCGGCAAAATATTTACTAATCCTACCTAAACATCCCTAACTAACTGGAGTAAAGTATTAATTATTATTAAAGTATATCTTGCAACTGCATATCGAGCTCTGATTTGAAAATAATTGATATTTTACAGGTTTTTTGGATGTTTTCGTTGCTTAGTAAAAATAATATTTTTTTAATAAAAACTTGAGATAGAGTAAGTCATTTAATTAAATTAACTGCCTCACAAGTCTAGTTTATGCAATATCTTTGAGAAGCGCAGCGACGTCCCAGCTTTTAAGGATATTAATTGTTATTAATAATAAGGTAATAATAAGGTGTAGCATATCACTTGCATGATTTTAGAGCAAGAGCAAGAATTTTTCCCCACGAATACTGGACATTTTAAAACCTAGCAATATATTAATTTGACTAATATAAGCCCACTATTACTAAATACGCAATACGCAAAAGGGCCAGCCAGCAATTCGTTATCCGATATTTAGGCGTGAACCCAGCCGGCACCACAGATTTTGGCAACGGTGTCGGGCTTACTAACGTACGCTTAAAATAGTTAAATATATAAATGGGCTCCATAGAGTACCATTTCTATATCTGGAATTCACAGGGACACGTTTATACCTAAAATCTGCATTTCTTAGAAATCTTTACCCCTCTGTGAGTGCCTCGACTTGTGTTATGCAACGAAACAAAAATATGTAACCCATTCTCTTCTAGCTTGTTTCCTTAAGCCGGGATTATCAGCGGCTCGAAGACCTATCGGGCTCAATAGCATACCGTTTATAAGTATATATATATATATATACTTAAATACTGATTGACAAAGTGATGAAATAAAGACTGAAATTTCGGAAATCACCAACTTAATCAGGCTGCATGGATACCTGGCGGTCTATTGTGAATTTTAGTAGAGATAAAAATTCATAATTTGCTTCCACAATATATGTATACCTATAAAGGACCCTGCTACGCATATTTACAATGTCAAAGTGCAGTCAAGTATTACCATTATGTTAGTATTTTTTAATATTGCATTTAATTGGTTTATTGTTAATACAGATACTTATTTATTAAGTAGATACGTGATATTAATTAAATAGAGTTAAACTAGCTTTTTCGGTCTCCAATACAAATGTTAGTTAGTAGCAGTTCATGTCTAATTTTTTAATGAAATATTACGATCAAGGAATCTTAAGATATCTCATAGAAATTTGCTTTTGACAACTAATTGTTGCCGAGATTTGTTAATGACATTGTGCCTTATTTTTGTAGTAAATATTTAATTATTAATAATAGTATGAAAATCTAAAATTCTTGCTTTAGTGTACATAGTTGAGACTACAAAAAAAGAGGAATCGGTTCTATGCGATTCAATGGTAATTAATAAATTTGGTTTAACTAAAGCCGTTCCACGAGAGTGGCACTGAATCATGCTCGTTTTGGATATAACATTTTCATTTCTGTTTACTTAACACACAGCTCGATTTTATTGGTTTTAATATCATAATCGTCAATTAATCGAATGAAAATGTATTTCACAGCTTTAAATAATCTATGTAATTCGAGTGGGCAGGGAATTTGAAGTTGATTAATGAAATTGAATGTAGTAATAAATACAAAAATCTTCTAATTGTATGTTCGCAAATCGCCAATTGACATCAGAAAGATGTAGAAAATATTTCTCAGTGATATGAGTAAATTAAATGTAAGTCTAGTTCAAATATCAACGAATAACATACAGTGGGTTCCACTTTATTGCTTAACACGACCACATCTTTTATATTTTTAGGCATAACTAATTGAAATATCAGTGGCTTTCACCCACCCCCAAAGCTACTAATTTGTATTATTTTCGCCTTTATATACCCGCTTACTATGATCGATTAAAAATATGAATTTTTCTGAAGCAAGTGATTTGAAAATCTTTTCAGCATCCTCAAGGACCTCCAGATATGAATTTTTATCGCAAAACAGTTAATATAATCCTAATAGGTAGCTTCCTTAAATCCTCTTGTGGGTCTCTACCAGTCACAAAACTTTCAAATCACTGTGTTTAAAAATATAGAAGACTTGGAGATGTTAAGTGAAAAAGTGAGACACACTGTATGAATTATACTATATGCCACTACTTCGACTTCTTAGGTATTGTGAAGACAAAATAAGTTTGTTGTAAAAATGGAGAAACTAAAATTCAGAATCCCGTTCAAATCGATTCGCAGTTGTCTGTTTTTGTGAAAAATTATCATTACCGTAAAATTGCATTGCACTGTAAACACTGTCTTATTCTTATCTAGAAAATTATTAAAATACCTAAATGCGACGATTTCGGTAACAGAATAAAAGAAAGCATATATTTTGTTTGCATCCTGACGCGCAATTGTAATTTTTTCTAAACTTATTTATTAAAAAAAATTTTATTAGGGAAATGTTTTTGTCGCCGCTATAATTTAAAATCGGCCAGGCGGTTGCTGAGACTAGCAATAAAAGGAAAAGCTTTTAAATTTTGCCTTCCGTATGTGCTGCTGCAAGAATATTTTTAATTAGTGATAGCTCTCATTACCGCGGGAAATATTAATGCGAAACTAACACCCCAGCCGGAATTAAACTTATGATTACCTGATTTACAAGCTCGTATTTACTAGCTAACGATGATTACGACGTGGTTAGTGAATTGCCATTGTCACAATGACCAATGAGAAACTCTTACCGCTGACAACCGCACATCTGCGCCCCTAACGGACATTCTACAAATTAAACTCTACACTGTTAATATTCCGGCGGGTAATCGCAGCGATGCTAAGAACAGTGAAAAGAATCTGCTGTTATTAACCAAATAGTATGCAAATAACCCATTTAATGGCATGACTTTATCGGTGCATGGTTACCACAATTTCTTTAAAAAATAAATGTCTTTAATATCTGCGAGTATTGTTCGTATTTGTATAGCTTTATCAGATGCCCAATCATGTACGTTTTGTTAATAATGATACATATATATAAGCACAGAAATACATAGCTGTAGATTAGTATTGATATAAGTTACGAATACTAATCGCTGAAAAGTGAAAGCTATTTTCCAATATTAACTTCGTTCCAGTTACAAAAAATCGGTATAAAACTCCAACAAATATCTGCCGGTTTTCGAAAAACAGTACTGGTCTGCTGCGGTTAAACAGAATTCCAAAAGTAACTATTCACGAGAACAGCGTAGACCATGCCATATAAGTTCGAGCATGAATCAATAGCCCTGTAATTGCCATATTCACAAGTAACCTATGCATGTAGATTTGTTCTGGATGAACAAAAAATTTTATTGGATGTCAGAATGGGAATAGGAATTGAACTCAACAAATTCACATGTGCCGTTTATAAATATTAAAATCCTTTAAGCTTAAGGGTAGTTGTCCACCATGGCATCTTTTTATGAGCAAAGACTACTTAGCAATTTCACTCTTTAAAATCCTTACAGTAAAAAATAAGTTTTTGTGGTGGATCAGACACATGATTTGTATGAGGTGGTAAGAACAAGTACATAAAATCGGAGATGTAAAAATATTTTTTTTTATATCTAACTGAAGTCCTCAGTTATGCAATTTTTTTTTAAATATCGTGTATTGTCAGATCAACATACATGTGTTATACATGACATTGAGAAACTAGCTAGTAAATGACAAGAATACATAATTACAAGACTATACTAACGTCTCAGACGAATCAATTGAATTTATAATATTTTTTAAAATTATTGTTAAGGATTAGCTTAGTCACTATCGTCTTCAAGAGCTATGAGATCTTGCGGCATTTTTCGTTTTAATCGGGTATGTATGTTTTTATGACAGAGATTGAAAAACGCTACACCATCGCACGCACCTGCATTTATGAAGACATTTTTAGCACTTTTTAACATGAAGTTTTGGATTGTTGATACACCCAATTCAAAGTGGAGTTGATCGTTACGGATGTAGCAAGGGGCGTTTACAGCAGTTCGTAGAATCTTGTTTTGAAATCGCTGCAATTTCAGCATATTGGTTTTAGATGTGTTGAGCCAAACCGGGCTAGCATAAAGTATTAATGGTCGTAGTAGGGTCTTGTATAACAGCATAGCACATTCAGGTTTGAGTGAGGACTTCCGATTGATCAAAGGGTAAAGTTGTCTTAGTCTATTGTTACCTTGCGAGAGCTTTTGGTTTATGTGGTAACTCCAGTTTAGACGAGTGTCTAAATGAACTTCTAGGTATTTGATCGCACTGTCCTTTGGGTTCCATGGTAAGATAACTCTGCTTATTTCGATGTTAGCTGGGTTGTCAATACGCTGCAGTGCGAATATCTTAGCTTGGCATTTTGCAGGGTTGATTAGGATGTTCCAGTTGTTGTACCATTTAATGATATTGTTAACGGCATTTTGTAATTCGTAGACTGCGTTAGCCAAGTTAGGGCTCTGTGTGACTATGGCCGTGTCGTCGGCGAATATGCTAAGGATGCTGTTACTGTTGGTATATCCGAGGTATAGATGTTGAAGAGGATGGCCCCTTGCTGAATTCCTTCCGATTTCATGACTTTGCTAGGAAAACTCAACGCAGTAATTTACTCTATAAATGACAGTAGAATATCATTATGTGGTTCGGAGCCCATGTAAAGGTATACGTGATCTTCACAAATAATCGTAAATAACTATAACACTATTAAATAGACAGCGGGTGATATCCGTTGTAAATATTCAACATTTTAGATTACGAAGAGTTTCGTTTTTTTATAGATAACCGTTTGTAATTAAAATAAAAAGTTATCTGTTAATTTTAGAATTGGAAATACGATCAGTATTCCGCAAAATAAAAATGCCTTAACTACATAGCTGTCTTGAAACATTTGTAACCTACTCTGAATGCTTTTGAATAGTAAATGTAGTTAAGCGCTTTCAATACGTAAAGGTATTACCATTATTTTTTATTTATAAAATAAACATTCCAATAGTAAATTTTAATTGCGTAAATTAGAGTTTCGTTTTTTGTAGGGTACCTTACCCCTACACAATAAACGAACATATAAACAGGATACAGATCAACCGGCAGCAGATTTTTACAGACAATCTCTGTCGAGTGGACAATAAACTGCATTTATTAAAATTTGCAAGTGGCATCGTAATATTTAATTTTTACATGCTGCACGCACACATCCCAAAATTATAAATTAAATTTGTTTCAGATGAAAGACCAATTGCAACGCCTCTAGAAACAACACAGAAGATGGAAATATTTTTGATAATAATAAATAATAAATGACATTATTTTTTTGCATAATTTCAAATAATTTACCCTCTGAACTTTCTCGCGTCACATTTTAGAATTTACAGCAACAGAAATACAGCAAATATGTATATTTGTAGTGGTGATACAAATTCAAATCATTACGATGACGTATTAATTCCAGGAACGAGTACAAAGTGACCGCTGGCACTGGAATTTAAGCTATTCGCTTAATTAAATTGGGGTGTAAATGTTTGTGTAGGTCTTGACTAAGAGTAATAGTATAAGAAATGAGCGAACAGTGCAGACAATTTTTACGAAAATCAAATAGTTAAACCTTGCTTTAAATAGTAAAATATTGAGTAAGAAAGTTAAAAATATAAGATTTTTATTCTGGGGATAATACAAGGGGATCGACAATCAACGAAAGAATTCAAATAATTGCCTAAGTTGATTTTGTTGATAGCGTAGATCACTCCAAGACCTCACACAACAATTTTGGTCATATAGGACGCAGCCATGGCTATAGATTTATAAGTGTATGTGTAAATCTGTAAAAACAATATATAAACAGGACAAGAGGAGGAGACTGGCATGAAGCAAGTTTAACACTAGACTACAGCTTTGAAGAAAATTAGAACATACTTATCTCGAAACACTAACAATTAACAATAACAACGCTTTTGCTGACATGAAAAGACGAATATTCGTAGTCAAAGGGGCATACTTTGCGATGCTGGTACAACTGAGTTTGTTGTCACCAACAGCTTCATCTTTCTTTAAGGAAATCAGTTTTAATCTATGGACCGTAAACCATAGACATGGACTATCATTGAGAACAAAGGAAAGCGACTGTCAAAGTTGCAGAAAAAAATCTTAAGATACGGACACAAAAGAATCCCAAATTGTCAGATCAATTAAAATGAAATGCTACACGACTAGCCAAAACGGTTCCACTCATATATCGTGAGAAATAAATGCCAAGAAAAGACCAAACGATATATAACGAGTGGAAACCTTAGGCGTGAACACTACTAATTCTTCCAGTATACCTTTGACTATGACATTAAAGTCAAACAATATACCTAAAATTTCACAGTTATACTGATTTTAGTTGTATAAAACTGCGAGACAGTAACAAACCATTGGTTAATAAACAATATAGTTAATAATTGGGTTTCGCTTCTCGGGGCAGCAATTCAAAAGGAAATTCTTTCACAAGTGCTTGAAACCCAAACCGAAGTCCGTAACTGTGCAAGTATTGCATAAACTGCCTGAGAAAGCTAATGAAAATATACCAATGTTAGAACTTAGTTCAAAACCCTTAGTCGCTCCTGTAATCTCAGCGCCAAATGAGTACTTGCCAGTGTTTTAAAATAGGAATGTTTAGAGTATACTTAGGTAGTAATTCAGAGATCTTATCATTGTTAGAAATAAGTTTTGTAAAGTAATATGTTAAGTGTTTGGTTCTTATAGGTAGTGCCGTGTGGATGTGAGGATTCATTGGGCCCTGTATCGGTTTCAGGAGAGCAGCAATTAGAAAAGCAGAGGACGTAAGACTATAGATGCCAGTACCTATGAGCCAAGGAAAAGAGATGCCACATATATCAGAAGGCGAAGAAAATGTCTCTGTATAAAGGATCCGCAAATAATTAGACGGTACCTAACAAAAGCCAAATAGAAGAAATTATGATAATCCCACCATAGCCTCTGGTTGGTTAAAGGCTTTAATACGTTCAATCTTTTGACGGCAGTGACTGGTTGATCACCCCGCACGCACTTGCGTTGGAATTGGCTTGTTTCAATAATTCCATGGCATCACTGATTTTTGTAAAAATGCTAGTTTTATTTTTTTTAAAATGCTAGTTTTATTTTTTGCATTCCTTCGGTTATGGAAAATCAAAATGGTTAGCAACAGTATGAATAGATGCAGTATTTTTTTCTCTACAAAAAATGTATTTACACTTTAGCTCTAAAATAATTAGGGAGCCAATAATTGGACATTAAGAATTTATCACGAGATGAAAAAAAATTGACCGGAAGTCGACCTCGGAAAAGAAATCCGATTTCCGGTTTCTATATATTTTTGGAATCTACTCTTCAAGCTGAGTCGAATGATATATATCTCGTCCTCCTAAAATATATCTCCATTTTCTTGCTTCTCAGTTAATAATAACAAGTTAATGAACAAGTGAGGTTAGTACGCCATAATTGGCGTAGTATTCACCCCCTAAGGTTTCTACCCGGTATAGGTAACACTGCTTTCAAGACAAGGGAATGGGGTAAATTTCTTGTAGCCAAATATCATATAGGTTTACTGAGTCATCGCTGGTAATGACTAAATTTAGACAATAAAAACTATTATGTATTGAAAGTAATATTTTATATTTTGTTACAATTAATGCGTTGGTATTATTTCTCATGTATGGATTTTTGCGATACCCCCGAGAGAATTAATTTCAAGATGATAATGACGTGCCACAGACTTTTCCTTAAATTTTAAAGAGAATTTCATAGATAGCCTTGCGGATATATAAAGAACTAGTGAATCACTCGAGCTACCCTTCGCTCCGCTAATTACACGACTTAATTAAATTAAATGTAATTTATTTTTACATTACCTTTTCGTATTTTTTAAAAAATAAAAACCGGCCTACGATCTCAGTCTAAAATTAGCAAAATTTTAAGCTATATTACAATTGATATATGCATTATAGGGTATTATTCTAATTGTATTTGTAATAATTATTGTACACTGTTACCTAATTTTAGTGTTAACATCACTGTTGGTGACAGTATAAATAAATAAATAAAATACAAATAAAATAAAATATCTTCTGACTTGTGGTAGGAAACCTAGTATCTGAGTCAACAAACTTACAAACCGGGACGCGTAGTGGCATTGTTTATCATTGCACAATGTTTTGAAACGCAGTAAGAAATGCATGACAATGATTTCTCACATTTTACTGGCATTGTTTACTAAGGGACAGAACACAAACCTTATGATGCTCTGGAACGCATTACACAATGGACCGAGTGTGATGGTAAATTTAATGACCAGTATTTACTTCGATTGATATATTGCTATGAATAGAAATCAAAATTGGTGGCTAATAATAATAAAAAAATAAAACATTATACATAACAAAGAGATCATGATTGAGTGGAATGAAACATATATCATAATATTTATTTATGTCGATTCTAGGTGTGGCAGATATTAATTGAGTAGCGTCAATGGGAAATTGTTTATGATTATTAGTGAATTGTATGAGTATTAGTGATTGTCCATTGTGGTAATTAAATAAATGGTAAATGTATAATCTGCTTATTTTGAAATAACATTAATATAATTGAAGATAACAACATTTATATAAATGTATATACAATATTTATGTAACTATGGCTAAAAGCACTCTTCTGTATGGCGCTGAAACTTGGAAAAATATAAAACAAAAGTGGAAGCACTAGAAATTGATGCAATGAGAACATCTTTATGTATTTCAAGAACAAGTCACATTAGAAACGATGCAGTAAAACAACATATGGGGATTGAAGGAAATATAGTAACCGACATAGACAACAAACAGTTGATATGGTATGGGCACTTACAGCGTATGCCGCAGAATGCAGAATAGCAACCAACTGGACGTCGGAGAAGAGGTAGACCCAGGTTGGAGTGGCAAAAAAAGATACATAAATCCATGAGCGATAGAAACTTAACACTAGAAGGCTGCGAAGACAGAAGAGGGTAGACAATAGGCGTCGGACAACGTCGTAAGACGTGCTAAACGAACTTATATATATATATATATATATATATATATATATATATATATATTAAAGGTAAACATTTCAGGGTGTCATACCGCTTAATAAATTCGAAGATTTCTTCAACTGGTTGAAGAACATCTTGAATGGCACTTGGAGTTGGACGACGTTTCGACGAAATCACATTCGTCATTTTCAAGTCCTTGTAGTCCTGGTTTGGCTTCTAGTTATGCGGCAACACGACGGACTGTCAACTTGATGTACAGCTGACTGAATAGGTTGTTTACCAATTACTGTGGCAACTAGCATCGAGGGAGCTGTACTGCTAGAACGGATGGCTGGTGTTCGCAGAGAATGGCCGGCCGTTGCTTGTAGTAACGTTGGTAACCACGATGCAGGTAATCGGCTTGTGTCGTCGCGGGTGTTCATACAATTCGGACGTTTCACGATTTCGATGGCTTCTCGTATGATGCATGCGTCTTTGTGTTCGACGCTGGCAATGCTCTTGGTGTTTTCGAAATCAATCTTGTGCGAAGTATCCCATATATGATGCACTAGCGATGAAGTGTGTTCCATCTTCTTAACATAATTCTGATGTTCCTCCTTGCGTGCCTTTATTCTCCGGTTGGTGTGGCCTATGTAGCTGCTATCGCAATCCCGACACGGTATCTCGTAGACTCCGTGGTTTTCCAAAGGGATGTACTCTTTAGGATTCCTCAGTATGGACTGGATTATTCTATCCGTGGTAAAGGTTGTCCTGATGTTACATTTTCTAAGGATTCTTCCGATTTTCTCTGTCGTGCCTCGGATGTAAGGCAGGTACGCCGTGCCACAAGGTCTCTCCTCCTCTGCGTCTTGCGTTTTGGTCTTCGGTGGTCGGAACGCTTTCCTAATCGCTGCTCTGCCATAACCATTTTGTTCGAATACTCGAGCAAGGGTTGCTAATTCTTGTCTTGTATTCTCCTTGTCGGCTATCCTTCTTAGGCCTATCGTTAGTTCCATAGGATCACCTATCCAACGACTTGCAGCGTTCGTAGCTAAACATCTGCAGCCGCATGTGGCAGATGCGGCTTCATACGTTATGAATTCTACCCACTTCATCGAGATGCTGCAAAAGGAGAAAATTACACCGACCGATATCCTCGTGAGCTTTGACGTCGTCTCTCTGTTTACTAAAGTGCCAGTTTAAGAAGCTCTAAACGCCATTAAACAGAAGTATGATCCACCTCAACACATAATCAAACTTGCCGATCATTGTCTCCAGAATACATATTTCATCTATAATGGCCAACGCTACAAGCAAGTAGAAGGAGCGCCGATGGGTTCACCTTTGTCTCCCGTCATTGCGAATCTCTTCATGGAGGACTTCGAATCGAAAGCACTGGACAGCACCATTTACAAACCGAAACTTTGGCTTCGGTATGTCGATGATGTCTTTGCCATATGGGGTCATGGTAAGAATCGACTTGCTGATTTCCTTACCCATCTCAATAGCATCCATAATAAGATCCAGTTTACGATGGAATTGGAGAAGAACAACCACCTTCCATCCCTAGACGTTCTCATCACCAAGAAGAATGGAAAATTGGGGCACACGGTTTATAGGAAGACCACGCACACCAATCGCTACCTAAATGCTAATTCACACCACCACCCTGCTCAACTACAATCAGTCCTGACAACACTGGTTTGTAGATCAAGAAGGATAGCCGACAAGGAGAATACAAGACAAGAATTAGCAATCTTTGCTCGAGTATTCGAACAAAATGGTTATGGCAGAGCAGCGATTAGGAAAGCGTTCCGACCACCGAAGACCAAAACGCAAGACGCAGAGGAGGAGAGACCTTGTGGCACGGCGTATTTGCCTTACATCCGAGGCACGACAGAGAAAATCGGAAGAATCCTTAGAAAATGTAACATCAGGACAACCTTTACCACGGATAGAATAATCCAGTCCATACTGAGGAATCCTAAAGAGTACATCCCTTTGGAAAACCACGGAGTCTACGAGATACCGTGTCGGGATTGCGATAGCAGCTACATAGGCCACACCAACCGGAGAATAAAGGCACGCAAGGAGGAACATCAGAATTATGTTAAGAAGATGGAACACACTTCATCGCTAGTGCATCATATATGGGATACTTCGCACAAGATTGATTTCGACAACACCAAGAGCATTGCCAGCGTCGAACACAAAGACTCATGCATCATACGAGAAGCCATCGAAATCGTGAAACGTCCGAATTGTATGAACACCCGCGACGACACAAGCCGATTACCTGCATCGTGGTTACCAACGTTACTACAAGCAACGGCCGGCCATTCTCTGCGAACACCAGCCATCCGTTCTAGCAGTACAGCTCCCTCGATGCTAGTTGCCACAGTAATTGATAAACAACCTATTCAGTCAGCTGTACATCAAGTTGACAGTCCGTCGTGTTGCCGCATAACTAGAAGCCAAACCAGGACTACAAGGACTTGAAAATGACGAATGTGATTTCGTCGAAACGTCGTCCAACTCCAAGTGCCATTCAAGATGTTCTTCAACCAGTTGAAGAAATCTTCGAATTTATTAAGCGGTATGACACCCTGAAATGTTTACCTTTAATACATATCAGCCGCGAAAACCTTCGTAATATATATATATATATATATATATATATATATATATATATATATATATATATATATATATATAAAGATAGTCCCTCTCACAGCTTGTGTGGTTACATACACAGTAAAATGTTATTTCTTGACTGGGATAGGGGTTGGAATAGCTCCAATCTCAGTGCTACGCACAGGTACCAAGCTTTAATGGTTAGATTGAAATAAAACCACTTGTATGTATCGCCTGACGTTTCGTATATTTATTTTTATACTTTTTCAAAAGCTATGGACAAAATTTACAAATAAGCAACGTTGTTATAAAAGTTATTGAAAGTGAAGGTCTTACCTAACAACTTGTGGAAACCAAAACACATGTTTATTAAGGACATGTGACGATATTCAAATTTGAACAAATTCATAAAAAAGGCAGTAGGCCACCAAGATTACAGAGCTGGGCTGCATATGATATAACTACACTTAGTCATACATCTAGCTGGTTACCCATTAAAAATTACTAGCACATTTAAAATTTGATTTACAATAATTTTATTAACTATTTGGCCAACATTGCCGTCAATTAGATAAAAATCGTGGTATTGAAAATTATTTCTAAACAAGCAGCGACAGGTGTCTGAAAGGTTGTTAGAAACGCGCATTCGCGGAGCGCAAGGCGTCCAAATGTTACGAGGGACGTTCAAAATGGAAATGACCAATTAGCTTGTGCAATGCAATCTAACATGAGACTAGTCAAAAAAAACAACGACAAGGGTTATGTCTGAAGCTTCTAAAAGGTGGAAACTACAAAAAGAGTTCTAATTGAGCACCTAACTTGTAAGTCTATCAGGGGAAAAAAGACAACTGAAAAAATATGGAGGAGAAAAGACCCTAAATAGATCTAAATATAACTAAATTTATTGTGGGACCGTATTGAGTTTATTAAAAATTTATTATTAAAGAATTAGTAATAGAATTGGGGCAGTAAAAAGAAAATATTATAAGATAAAAGTAGCTACCCATTGGGCTTTCTCGGTTGGAGAAATTCTAAGGAGAAATCATTGTTGGACATGGCTAACAAAAGGTGGTAGGAGACACTAAGATGATCAATGTCAGTATTTGAATTTAAGGTATTATTTGTACCAAAAATGTGGCACATTTCGATGAAAGTGCGGTGGCTAGAATTTGGTTCAATAGTAATAATTTTTGTATTTTCAAAATCCTTACAATCAATGACCAGTGCTGTTGACATGTCCAGCAAGGGCGCATGCTTTGGGTTTAAGATGAGAGTCGCTTTTATGCTGAATAATTCTTGATTTCAACCTCTTAGAAGTTTGACCAATATACGTAGAAGGACAACCACTACAGTTTATCTGATAGACGGCATTAGGGGTTAGGAGAGCTGGAGTTTTATCCTTTAATTTTGAGAAACAATCTTTTATGATATGATGGTGTTTGTCCGCAATGATAATATGATCGAACTTACGAAAAACCTGTTTAATTATATGAGAAAGTCCTTGGACGTAAATGAGACTTTTGTAAAGTGGAGGTTTATCATTTATATTATTATCAGAATTTTCTGGTGGAATGATCCTGCCCTTGGGGGTGGAGTATAAGATAGAATTTAATAAAGAAATAGGATAATTATTTAATTTAAGAGTATTCATTAATTTATTGAGGTTAACTGCGTGAAAATCCGGATGCGAGATCGTTAAGATTCTGTGCTTGAGCCCTTTCACTACATTCAACTTATGTCGAATGTTGTGTATAGAATGAATATTCAGATAACGGCCAGAACTGGATTGGTATGTTAAACCAACCAGTTCTGGCCGTTATCTGAATTTCCATTCTATACACAACATTCGAAGTAGAAGTGGGGACACCACTAATTGGATTATGTCAAAGGTCAACCTCGAATTAAATTGATTGACCTAATTAAATGACACAATTAAATTCCTCGAATTAAACCGAGGATTAAATTGACCTGATCAAACCGCGAATTAAATTACACATATGATCCGCATTGCACATATGACCCGCGAATTAATTTTGATATGTGCTACTGATTAAATTACGCGGCTACCATTTTTAATTTGCATCCGGAATTACGCGGCGGCCATTTTTATTTTCCCGCGAATATTTGAATTTGAAATGTTTCCGATTTTTCTAAGTTCAATTTTTTGAATTTAAATCTCCCGGGCGTCCGCCATCTTGGTTTTCTGCGCGCGCACTTCTAGCGGAAATATTTGAATTTCAAACTGTTAAATCTTCCGTCTCCCTCATCGAAGCTGCTCTCTCTCTCTCATGCACGGCGGCCATTTTAATTTCGCGCGAATATTTGAATTTTAAATTTTTTTTTCGAAGTCACAGTTTTTGAATTGGGTGACGGCCATCTTGGCATTCTCGCATTTATTTTAATTTAAAAAAAGCTATTTGCATCGGACCCCAGAAGGATCTGAACCAGCAACGGCATTATTACGAGTCTGAAGTCTTAACCAACTGAGCTGGCGAGACGCTCGAGGTTAAAGGAATTAAACATAGTCACTTGCGTGTCACGATCCCAGCTTTAAACAAACTACTGTCTGGTTTCTTGTAAAGGCCAAATAGAATTTAATGAATTATTTTTTAGTCGCTGTTGTATTTTATTAAAGTATTTATAATTAAATTATTTATGAAAGCCGCTGAAAATTTGAAAGCTATATGAATATCGGTGCGCCTAATTGGTTTTTGTGCAATTTGAAGTCTTGAAATGCAGGCTTTAACTTGATTGTTAGCTCAGACAAAGGAATTTGCTATGATATCACCGACTCTGCAGGGGACATCTTGTCTGCACTCATACTTTACGTAAAGTAGAAATTTCCTATCTCACTCGCTCTTATTGACTGCTGTAACTTTATCTCTGGCACTCGCTCAAAATGTCTATAGTTTTAATATGCTTGAAGGTATTTCGTCATTCTTTCCAAGTATTTAAAAAATATATATTAGACGTGTTTTAAAAAATATATGCATAAGCGTTTTGCGATTTTCTAACGATTTGGTTCATATGATTTTTGTCGCTTTTAAAAATAAATAGACATTATTTTATTTCGTGCTTGAGTTTTATAATTACGCTGTGCCCTTTGTGGCTTGATTACGTCACGCCGAAGTCTGCTGTCTTACTCATCATTTAATTAAAAAAAAAGCTTTTTGCGGTGGCCCAAGTCGGATTTGAACCCTAGCCACATGTGAATAATTATTTTAAATCGCGAAAAGTGTTGAGTAAATAAATGCAACGTATTATAAATACGTAAAACTTTTAGTTATTGTGCGTTTATAAGATGGGTCTTTTGACAAAATGGAAGAATCAAACTGTGCTATTGTAAATGTACAGATTTTTCACGGTCAATTTGTATATAACAACTTAATGTAAATTGGTAATTTAGAACATTTTAACGAAAACAGCGACTTCTTTCGGAATAAACTGTTTCTTCTCACCACGGAACCCTATTTTATAAGTAAACGTCTGAAATTGTGTCATTATATCGATAAAAACTGCATTTTCGTTTAAAAAATTCCAGTATAAATGCCAACGGACGAAAAGAAAAACGCAATAGACCACAAATTAACATAATTTTGAATAAGAACGCTCAATTTCGTTGAAAAAATGTTCTGACACCGTCATTTCACTTAAAATTTTACAAAAACTGACATCATGTCACTTGAAATTATACAAAAACGACATTTTTATCCAATAAGCGATAAAAAATACACCATCTCACATTATTTCAGTTAAAAAATGATCACAATTTGTTTTATAAATCGTTTTGTAAAACGAAAATGATGTAAAAGCAGTTTTTAGAGTTATTTCTAAGCATAATTTTGCAAATGGTTTACACTTTTTTTTCTAACTTGTTGCAATTTTAGCAAGATTTGAATAAAAAACAGCAATTTCTGCAGCAATTTTAGTAAGATTTGAATAAAAACACAATTTCGCTGAAAAATGTGTTGGTCCACATCATCTCACATAAATTTTTACAAAAACTGACATCATGTCACTTGAAATTATACAAAAAACGACATTTTTTACTTAACATACGACGAAAATTGAACAAAAATCACTCAATTACACAGCATCTCACATAAATTTTTACAAAATCGCCATCATGTTACATAAACTATGCATAATTTTGCAAACGTTTAACAAATAAACCGTAATATTTTAAAGTACATCACACAATTATGAAATCGTAGCTCAACTTATATGAATTTTCGACACTTTGTATGTGTAAAATAGCTTCAAATACTTATTTTTGAATAAAAACACGCAATTTCCATAGCATTTCGTTTAAAATTTTAGAAAATCGACATCGTCTCCCATGAAAATTTATAAAAATCGGCATCTTGTCACATTAAATTCTGCAAATACGACAAAAAACAATATTTTTATACAACTTTCATTGAAAAATAGTAAAATTTTACGAAAATACGTCTGTGTTGACGACAAATGAAAATAAATTTGAATAAAAACACTCAAAAATTACGAAAAGACGTATGTGTTGACGACAAATTAAAATAAATTTGAATAAAAACACGCAATCATACAGCATCTCACATAAATTTTTACAAAAACTATATATATATATATATATATATATAACGCTTTGGAAACAGTTGAAGAAACACGTCTAATTTCGAAGAACTTCTGTTTACCTTTGCTAACACTACAGGGTCTCAAATTTCAGGTTTGGTTTTCTTAGGGTAAAAATCGGTAATGTTTTCTATATCTTACCAATGGATATGAATGCTTTCACTTGATCTCTCCAGTGGAGGTTGCGGTTGTGCATTGGGTTCACGGGTATTTTCTTCAGAATCTGTTCATGTGTCAGTATCTTCTGAGTGTTTGCTACCTTCGAATTCATTTCGTGGCTTTTTGGCGGGAATTTCTTCATCACATGGTTCATAATCGCTTTCTGTCTCGTCAGTGGCATGAAAAGAATTTTCATCCTCGGATAAGTTGTTGATAATGTCTTCTAACTCCTCCTGAGTGAGGGGTCTTCTGCTAATGCTAAAAAATATATTCTATAAAATTTGAAAGCTGACACTGTTGTGACGAGGATGTCCCAAACAAAATTACTGCTGGGACTGATATGTCCCATAGCGTAAATTAGTCGCACAAACCACATTGATTATGCTGTATTGATAATAAAAACACGCAGATAAGAAAAATATTAATTAATACTTACGTTTCATTAAAATATTCGTTCCGGTTTCTTAAAATTTTCAAAAATTTTAATAAACATAGAAAAACGCGTGGTCTATGCTGCGCTAAACTTAATGCATGTGTAACCAGGTCATTGTCTATAACCGGAAAAATGACGAATGCACTCGAATAGGCACGAATATACTATAAAGCCGGTTGGGACAGCCGCTTGTTGTATTACCGCCTCAAGTCAGCCCACCAGAGATTTTCAAAAATTCACTGGGACATATATGTCCCGTTAGGGGTGAAAGGGTTAGGATATCTTTTAACATTGCATAATCTGGATATGATAATCATACATTGTTGACGTTCTTAGTTGTCCACTTTCGTTTCCCTATTATAATGCAGCTACTGTAACGCTGCTAGGGTATATTTGAGTGCTCGCCAGCTAGCTACAGAGGAGATGGCATTCTGGTCTTTAAATATTATAATTTCCGATTAACATGAGCGCCAGCAAGTTTTCCAATTACAGCAAATATACTCAGATAGGTCAAGAACTTATAAACTCAGAGTAAATCGCAGCATTTACTAACACAACATCTGAAATATAGAAGGTAGCAGAAACGAACTCAGGTATTGAAGATATGAGTTTGTTGATTTGATTTATTTATGTTGTGTATAGCGCTAAACCCCTATCGCTTCGGGTGATGTTTGAAGTAGTAAACTCATATATGACGCTAATGTTTTACCCTAAATTTGACGCTACAAATCCCCAAATAAGAGTTAGCTCATTGAAATAACGTTAGTACAATTTGAAATTAGAGGAATTACACCTACCTTGTCTAGAAACAGGCGAAGCCAATACGACAAGGAAATTTTATGTTTCCTAAGCCATCCTACGATGCGGGCTGAAATCCAAAATGATGCCCAATTCTCTAATATGCATACCAACAAGCTTCCTCCATTAATAACTCACATCTGAGACCATGAGATAAGCTTGGAGCCACATTAAATACAGAGAAATCCTATCGCGAAGGATCGCTATCTTTTACGGCCAAACAAATCCAAAACAAAATTATTGTTATCTCCCAACTGTTTCGACCGCCGGTAAAACAGATTCTCTTCCAAACGCTAATAATGCGTTTACACAGCGACCGTGTTCCAATAAAGAAGTTTTTACACGGCCGTGTATTATACACCAAGTAATTCTCAAGTTAATTACGTTGACACGTAACACCACTTCATGAACCGTAGCAATGCCTATGCACGCTTTGCGTAACATCGTAAACGATTCACTAATAATATAAGTGAACAGCTACTTACCAGTATTCAGTTGATCATATGACCCACGGTTGCTATATCGCCGTAGAAGGTAAAGAATATGAAAATAATCGGCATGGAAACGACCTGCTATTCGTCAACTTTAATATACTGATCTGGATATAAATTAAACCAGAAAATAAAACTGTTTAATGCAAAAGTATAATAATATTTCAAGAAAACGGAACACAGAGTTAAATTAAATCAAATATAACAAATAAATTCTAGAAAAAAATATTAAACATTAAAATAACGTGAAAATAAAATCAAAATTCATTCTTATTTGTTATCGTGCGAGAAACTCATATGATGTCTACTTCTACAAAGCAGTTTGTTTTTAAAAGCAATTCCATCTTTTTGATTTACATTAAGTCTTGGATGGCTTGCAAGAAAATTTAGACGTTCCTTATCCACCGGAAATAATGCCTACTGTTTCGGGTAGTGTTTAAAATGTTATTTGATCTGCCTTATTGCTACAGTAAATAATCGCTTTAACCTTTAAGTGCTGCATTTTTAAACTATTTCTGTAGCAGAATATTAGCATGCCCATAAGCATAACAGCCTTTAAACGCCCTCGGATGACAGACACCCCAATTACCAAAAAGTGCTCGAAGGTGGTAGATTTTAACACGCACACATACTTGTGACCGGGAACCCCAAAAGTGAAAGTGGTCATCCCATCGGTTTTGTTTATAATTAGTTTTGTCAAGTATTTTTGTTATAATTTTCATTTCTTGTATTTTAACCCTGAGTTTCTATTCATTAAATATTTAAATTACAAGTGTTTGGTGTTTATTTCGATTCATAAATGCTAAAACTTTTGATTACCGTGATACCGTGTTTGTGCCTATGTGAAAAGTAATTATCTGCAAACGATATTGGCTGCACATTCTGGGCCCTTATTTGCTTTTGGTACCTGTAAAAGAAAACCATCGTTTACATTGTTTTTCGTTACTCACTTAGCAGCTTTTCCTTGAGCAAGGCCTACCACTATCCTCTCAGCTTATATATCAGATTCATTTTCGTCGTGACCTTTTATTTGGGTTGTACCTACATTAATAACATTATGCATAATCTCGTTATTGTGACACAACCCTTTTAAATATATGTAAATTATCCATATTTTCCATCTGTACATCTCCGGCGTGTAGTATATCGGGTAAGCCATGCAGTAATTCAGCTGTTGCAATTTTTATCTCTAATACTTTGTTTGTTGTTAGATTTTTCGGGGTGGTTTCTCCATTATATTGTTAATCTTGCACAGTTTTGATCACTTCCAGAACTTCTTCATTTATAATGATATTAAGTATCGATTGTGGAATATTAAAAGATGAAAGACTACCTCTAGGAGTACCACTTAGCAACGACTTATAGTTCTATGAAAAAACGTATTGTTGAGCCATTGCACGAAATTAAGACCAACAGATCAATTCTTACATTTGAAATGATTATCCACGTTCGAAGCGTGGTCTCACTGTCCTGGATGCTTCGCTTGATACTACCCTGACACTCTGGGTACAGTGGGAGCAAAAAAGGGTTAAGCTCCAGCCGAATGCATTGATATACTACACGGATGGTTCTCGAGTGGCGGAAAGGCAATCCTCTGGAACATGAATATATATGGAAGGCGGAGAGGTACAAAAAAGCTACGCTTTAGGAAGATTCACCACGGTATTCCAAGCATAAGTTTATGCCATCCTATCGGTGGCAACAAGGAAGGAGGTTAGGACATCGCCAGAGCAAAGAAATTATGATTGCTCTGATAGCAAAGCCGCAGTAAAAACAATCTTCTCGGCCAGGACAAGATCAGCTCTTGTCCATGATGTGGAGACGCTTTAGTTGAGTTTGTAAAGAACGTCGACATCGTCTGCATCTCGGGACACACAGGGGTCCAAGGCAACGAGAGGGCAGACGCACTATCTAAACTCGGAACCCATTAACCTTGTTATGGACCGGAACCCCTCTGAGTATAACAAGGCAGCAGGTCTCAGCAGCTCTAATCAAGTGGACATACAAGACCAGCGAGGAAAAGTGAAAAACGTGCAGGGGCTTTCAACAGGCAAAGTACCACGTAGCAGGATTTGAATAAAAGAAATCGGTCTGGCTAATGGGAAGGAGCCGGAGAACCACAAATGTTTTGATACTGATCTCCACAGGCCACTGTAAACTAAAGAGACACAAAGCACTGATAGGAGTAGAGGAAGATCTCATCTGCACAAAATGTGGGAGGGATGAGGAAACATCATTTCACTACTTGGGAGAATGCGAGGCGTATCAGCGACTGAGGTATAGAACCTTTGTAACAGCTACGCTTCGAATGGAAGAGTGGAACTTTCTACCCTGGGCCGATATTCTGATCTTCATTAGAAATCAGGAAGGTTTAAGTAGGAAGAAGAGCCCATCGAAGAGGACGATAATAAAGGTGGTTGAGGGGGGTGGCATGGGGTTGGCAAAAAGGGTTTGTGGTGGCCTACTTGCTAGACTTCGGTCTCCCCACAACTACTACTACTACTACTACCCTGACACTCTGGATGTCGTGGTCTACTAGTTTACGATATTACGCTAACTGAGCATGAGTATTACTACTACAAAGTCTAGCAATCTTTAGAGATTCCGAGTACAGCTTACCTCAGTTGCCGAACGGAGAGTGGGTGGATGCAGGCGTTCCACCAGTGGTGCAATGCTATTGTAAGAGCGATTCTTACAAGGTTGTTTTTGACGTTCATTATAAAACTACGTCAAATGCTATAAAAATGCCGGCTTTTTCTAAATTACATCCGTCTTAATCAATACGTCAGATGTGGCTCTAAAAAGAGCCGTTTTTGTATGAGCGGATACGTTATCCTTAAAATAATTGACAGTCAATGTTACCAACAAAAAAAAAAAAATATCTGCTAATTATTTTCAAATAAGGGTGTGCGTAGTATTTAATCACACAATTCTTAAAATAGTCACCAACAAAATTGCTTCAAAATGAGTTACTCGTACATACAAATATAAAATAAACTAGCATTTGAGCCCATGACCTAGGTGGCCTTATTCTAATTAAAATAATTTTTGCATTTTGCTTACCTCGTCTAAAAGACGAAGGAAGTATTGTAATCCAGAAAAAATCAGTATTCGAGGTTTCTTCAAACCTTTACGTTTCAGGGTCTCTAGATGACGAAAAACTGGTTTTCTCAATTCCGCCTGTCAGTCTGTCTGTCTGTCAGCCTGTTGGCGGTATAACTCAAAAACTGTTTGTTGGAAGATGGCGATATTTTGTATACAGATTGTATGTTTAACTGGCATTTAACCGAGAAAATGTCAGACAAATATATACAGGATAAGCGCCTTAAAAAATTAAGTTTTGTTTATTTTTACGTTAACTTTGAAATAGATGGAAGTAATAATTTTCACATAGGTCAGGCTTTAGGCTTTCCGAAACTAGGACTCAATAGATATAGGATAATGTCACAAAAGAGTAGAGACGTTTCAACAATAAGACCGTTGCGTTAAATAAAAGCGAGCGCCGCACTCATTTAAATAAGGCAGGATGGTGCAGTACGACTCATCGATACGGTTACGATAGCTACGTAGATGCAAACCCTAGCGAAATACATTTTTTTAATTTTTTTGTATCTAGTCACATTCGATGCACCGAAGAGAACGGATGTGAAAGTGCACATTTATCAACAACTGCAATACTGTTAGTAAAATAAACTCCAGAAATATGCCGTTTACGCGTGACCAGGTAGAGGACATTAATCAGATTGTAAAAACTGCTATAGATAAGCTAATGAGTGATGAAAACTATACTAAAATGATAGCAGAATCAGTCGCAAAAACAGTGTCGGCAACGGTTCATCAGGCTATATTGCAAATATTCGAAGAAATTTAAAAAGAAACCGATCTACTAAACGAAAAAGTAAAACAGCTAGAAACAAAAAACAATGAAAACGAACAGAAGATCGACAATCTGGAGCAATATACGCGAAGAAATTCGCTGCGCAAATTCGGCATCCAAGAAGAAAGACATGAAAATTTGGATATCAAGGAGCTGCAGGTTTTGAAAGATAACCTTGATGTAGTAATATCAAGAGAACATGTGGACCGAATGCATCGTGTTGGAAAACCTATCGCCGGAAGCACAAAAGCAGTTATAATTAAGTTCGTGTCTTATACTCAGCGTAATCTAGTGTTTACAAAAAAGAAGATGCTAAAAGGAAGCGGTGTCACTATAAAAGAAGACCTCACGGCAAACCGCATTAAACTCCTGAAATTAGCTGAGCAGAAATATGGTTTCAAGAACTGCTGGACCAAAGACTGCAAGATTTATGTAAGTGAAAACAAACAAATTAAACCGATTAGTTCTTATCAAGACTTAAAGTAGATTCTGTGCACCGAGATGTGGAAGTCCAGTAATTAATAGTTTCTTTCTTTTTATTGTTCATATGTGGTTGTATGGGAAAAGTAAAAATTAATTTCGCTTTTTTAGAATTAGCACTGTTTTCCCCTTATTTTTCTCGCCTGAGATAAGAGCTTTTTTTAATAATTAATAATTTTTAAAAATGGATAAATTTGTAAGAAATTTTGTTGATATGGAGACTAAAACAGAGGAATTAAATGATGAAGATGACTATCTTAACTTTATACAATCTACGAGATCTAGCATTTTCTACTTTTCACAATAATATTCGAAGTATCAATAAAAACATGGATGAAATGCTGGTGTTGTTGAATAAACTTGATTTTACTTTTGATTGTATAATTCTTACTGAAACATGGAAAATTTCTGATCCGAGTTTTTTCAATATACAAGGCTACAAAGTAATTTATAATGAAGGTGATGTAAATCAAAATGATGGGGTATATATGTATATCAAAGATATCAGTAGTATTGACATCTTGCATATAGGTGAAATAAATGTAATTAAAGCTACTATCGCTATTCCTTGAAACACAGTTGTGGTGAGCGCTATCTATAGACCTCATACAATATGTGTCCATGAATTTAACAACAATCTACAATCATATCTACCTAATGTAAGTCAAAGCAACTCAAAGTATCACTTTATCGCAGGGGACATAAATATAGACATTAAATCTAATTCTGAAATTTGTCAAAATTATCTCAACATTATGGGAGCAGAAGGATTTAAACCATTAATTAATTCATATACAAGAATTTATAAAAATTCAAAAACATGTGTTGACCATATATTTTTAAAAAGTAATCGGTATGACGTTTGTAACTCCGCAGCAGACTTCAGTTGCAAGCTAGTTGGAATGAACTATACGGGTCAGATGACATTGATTTTATTGCAAATTCCTTCATAAATATCATTAATAATGCTATCGTCAACGCAACTAGTACGGTACGGATAAATAAAGTACAACGCAAACGAAACCCTTGTATAACCGGGGGTCTTTTAAAGTCAGTTGCGACAAAAAAGTAATTATATAAATAATCTCTAAGGCAACCTGATAACGCACAACTTATTGAAAAATATAAAAATAATTTAACGAATTTAATAAAAATAACAAAAAATAACTATTATAAAAATAAACTAAATGAAAATAAAAATTCAAGTAAGGTCTTATGGAACGTAATTAAAGAACTTACAACTCGAAGCAATACTAACAGGGAAGTAAATGAAATTAATGTGAATAATGAAATAATTAGAAATGAGAAAGACATGGCAAATCAATTCAATCAATTTTTCGTTGAAATCGGGATCAAAAATCTATAGTTAATTCATATCCCAGGACAGTCAAAAGAAATATAAATAATTACTCAATATACTTGTACCCGACTGATCCAACGGAAGTATCTAAATATATATAAATGAATTAAAAAAATTTAAATCGCCTGGCATTGACAACATACCTTCCGAAACTCTTAAAATAGCCTTAGTATTTAAAAGCCCACTCACATTTATTATAAATAAAATTATAGCAACTGGACATTTCCCGTCTGCATTTAAAGAGGCCGTAGTAAAGCCTTTATTCAAAAAAGATGATAGACTTGACATGGCAAATTTTAGGCCGATTTCTCTCATATCAAATCTAGCTAAAGTGGTAGAAAAAATAATCAAAAACCGTATAATGCTGTACCTTAACAAATACAATTTGATATCGGATAAACAATTTGATTTCAAATCAGGGATATCAAATGAAAATGCAATTGTTCACCTAACAAACAGTATTTATAAAATCTCGATAAAAATAAACATATACTATGTGTTTTCATGAATTTGGCCAAAGCCTTTGCTACTGTTAATCATGTAGAGCTAATAGAAACGGTTGAGGATCTTGGTTTTCGCGGTGTAGCCTTAAATCTAATCGGAAATTATTTAAAAACAGAGTTTAATAAGTCAAAATTAGAAATGATCTAAGTGACCCGGAAATAGTCGAATGTGGTGTTCCACAAGGTACTATTCTGGGACCCATTTTTTTCATTATTTATATTAACAATTTATTTACATACAATACAGTAGCTCAGGTGTCGGCGTTTGCTGATGACACTGTGATACTATATACCGCAGATAGCTGGAATGACCTTAAAGCAAAAGCAGAAAATGATTTAGCAAACATTAAAACGTGGTTTGACCAAAAATGATTAAAATAAATTTCAAAGAAACAAAATATATACATTTTACTTGTGCATTAAATAAGACACAAACGTTTGAAGATTTAATTATTACTAATAATTATAATCGGTCATACAGCATACAAGCAACCAAAGACATAAGATATTTAGGCATTCATATTAACCAACATCTTAAATGGGATATCCACGTTAATAATGTAATAAAAAAATTAAGATCAGTTCTATTCAAATTTAAACAACTGAGGTCTGTATTGGAACTGAAACACCTAAAAATTATTTATCACTCGTTAGTTGAATGTCACTTATGCTATGGAATAGTTGGTTGGGGTGGCATATTGAAGAATCACCTAAAAGGTTAGAAATATTTCAAAAATATTTTCTCAAAATTATATTTGGCAAAGACCGGCTATACCGGAGTGATTTATTATATAAAGCAAGCCAATTGTTTGATCCAAGACAGCTATTTTGTTATAGGATGATTTGCTTGAAATATAAAACTAAAAACGATTTAACAGACATAACCCATGGGTAGCATACCAGGTGCAAATGTTATACTGAAACTAGAGTAGAAAAAGCAGAAAAAACCATTGGCCAACGATCTTATAGCTATATTGCACCTCGAATATACTCGGCACTACCTAAAAATATTAAAAAAAGTCAAAATATTTACAAATTTAAGAAAAACATAAAATCTTGGCTCCAGAATACCCCTAGACATAGTGTCCATTATTTAAGAGACATAACAAATGCTTGATCAAGACAATTTAATACTATCTCAGCGAATTGCATAGTGTTTAGAAATGTGCTTCACTACGTTTTCATATATTTTAATTGCCCACGCACAAGTTTTACTTCTGTGGGCTAAGTCCTTTCGTCATTTATTACTGAACGTTGTAGTCATCTTAGATTATTGTGTATCATACATTTGTATACTCCTCCGAAATAAATTATTATTATTATTAATAGATACAAGTAAGCCAATAAGTACAAAATAAATGTTTTGCGATACAAAAAGGAGGCACAAATTAGCCCGTTACTAAATATAGCTGCGACGCAAGAATTCAAAGGGTCGGTTCGTGGTAGCGCAGGTAGAAATAGCCCAGTCCCTTGCAATATCCCACAAAACCCCGGTAACCCCCCCCCCCCCCGTTAACTTTTGTTTTATCTAAAAGTTTATTTAATTTATTAGAAAAGTGAAGATATTTTTACTCTTAACTTAATTTAATTTTCAAAATTATTTAGTGTCACAATGTCGAAGAGGGAAGTTCTGGGTAAAGCCTTTTACAGATTTTTTTTAAATTGAATTGGACATAAGAAAGTCCCAGAAGAAAATACTTTTCATGTCTTTAATAAAGTAAGCGCAATGCAAGAAAAGCAACTTTTGTTAGACATAGTTATGGTGCAAGGGTTTCACAATTATGTACAAAAGAAGTATATATTTCTTTATCTTGCTAATAATACTGAAAGAGTAAACGAAAAAAGTTAGTTATGCACATTATATTAATTTACAAAGGAAGATAAACAATGCAGCTGGTAATATTTTAATTCGCGGTCCCAGAGGGAATCTGATTTGTAGGCAGACTACATACGTACTAAACCAGGGCTGCTAGATAAATGCGCCTGCTTATTGTTCTCTTATAAATGACACGATGGCGGCACAAGAAAATATTGCAAAACGCCCAATATAGATAAAACCCGTTAACGTTGCTAATAATACTGAAACAGTCAAAGAAAACACTTGGTACTGCGAATTACATCAACTTAAAAAACAACATTGTAGTCGATGGGATTCGAATTCTCGCTCCAGAAGAAATCTGATTTGTAGGCAGATGCCTTAAATACCATACCAGCACTGCTACATAAACATGCACATGAAAATCGTTGCGTAAATCATAACGGGGCGGTGGCATAAGGAACAATTGCCGATTGCGGAAAATAGGTAAAAATGCTTTAATGTTACCAAAAATACCGGAACAGAAAAAGAAAACACTTGCCAATAGGACTTATATCAATTTACAAAAAAAAAACATAGTAGTCTATGGAATTCGAACCCTCGCAGGCAAAGAATATCTGATTCGTAGGCAGGTGCCTTATGCACTAGAGACTAGACCATGGCTCCTAGATCATGAAAGTTGTTGCATAATAAATAACGGCGTGGTGACTTATAAAACTATTGTCGATCCCGGAATGTAAATAAAAATATTTTAATGTTTCCAATAATAGTGGAACGGTAAAAGAAAACACTTGCCAATACGACTTATATCAATTTAAAAAAAACAAACATGGTAATCCATGGAATTCGAACCCTCGCAGGCAAAGAATATCTGATTCGTAGGCAGGTGCCTTATGCACTAGAGACTAGACCATGGCTCCTAGATCATGAAAGTTGTTGCATAATAAATAACGGCGTGGTGACTTATAAAACTATTGTCGATCCCGGAATGTAAATAAAAATATTTTAATGTTTCCAATAATAGTGGAACGGTAAAAGAAAACACTTGCCAATACGACTTATATCAATTTAAAAAAAACAAACATGGTAATCCATGGAATTCGAACCCTCGCAGGCAAAGAATATCTGATTCGTAGGCAGGTGCCTTATGCACTAGACCACGGCTCCTAGATCATGAAAGTTGTTGCATAATAAATAACGGGGTGGTGACTTATGAAACTATTGTCGATCTCGGAATATAAGTAAAAATATTTTAATGTTTCCAATAATAGTGGAACGGTAAAAGAAAACACTTGCCAATACGACTTATATCAATTAAAAAAAACAAACATTGTAATCCATGGAATTCGAACCCTCGCAGGCAAAGAATATCTGATTCGTAGGCAGGTGCCTTATGCACTAGACCACGGCTCTTATATCATGAAAGTTGTTGAATAATAAATAACGGGTTGGTGACTTATGAAACTATTGTCGATCCCGGAATGTAAGTAAAAATATTTTAATTTTCCAATAATATTGGAACAGTAAAAGAAAACACTTGCCAATACGACTTATATAAAATTTACAAAAACAAACAAACATTGTAGTCCATGGAATTCAAACCCTCGCAGGCAAAGAATATCTGATTCGTAGGCAGATGCCTTATGCACTAGACCACGGCTCCTAGATCATGAAAGTTGTAGCATAATAAATAACGGGGTGGTGACTTATGAAACTATTGTCGATCTCGGAATATAAGTAAAAATATTTTCCAATAATAGTGGAACAGTAAAAGAAAAGACTTGTTTATGCAAATTGCATACATTTGCAAAAAAAACATCGTTGTCGGTGGGATTCGAACCCTCGCTGCCAGAGGAAATCTGATTTGTAGACATCAGGCACCTTATGCACTAGACCAAGGCTGCTAGATAATTGCACATGAAAATCGTTGCGTAATAAATAACGATGTGGCGACCGAAGGAACTATTGCCTATTGCGGAAAATTGGTAATAATTCCGTAATGTTTCCAATAATATTTGAACAGTAAAAGAAAACACTTGCTTATACGAATTGCATCAATTTGAAAAGAAAACATTGTAGTCGGTGGGGTTCCAACATTCGTTGCCAGAGGAAATCTGATTTGTAGGCAAGAGTGTTATGTACTAGACCAGGGCTCCTAGATCATGAAAGTTGTTGCATAATAAATAACGGGGTGATGACTTATGAAACTATTGTCGATCCCGGAATGTAAGTAAAAATATTTTAATGTTTCCAATAATAGTGGAACAGTAAAAGAAAGCACTTGCCAATACGACTTATATCAATTTACAAAAAAAAACAAACATTGTAGTAAATGGAATTCGAACCCTCGCAGGCAAAGAATATCTGATTCGTAGGCAGGTGCCTTATGCACTAGACCAGGGGTCGGCAACCTGCGGCCCGCGGGCCGCATGCGGCCCTTTGCAACTTTTTGGGCGGCCCGCCAAAGCACCAATATAACTTTAGAAAAAATCAACAAACTTAGAGCGTAAGCGTGCTGAAATGTGGCCGGTGACGAAAATGCGCGACAAACAGAAGCATAGCGGGAAACCTATTTTACTACGCAAGTTTAATCCCCACTCCCCAGCGAATACGACGTCTCGCTTAGCAAGTGTAGCATTCTTTCTAGTGATGGGCATAATCGGATGATTTCAATAATCGGAATGTTCCATTTCGGAATGTTTATAAAATCGGAATATCATCCGATTATTTTACATTCCGTAAATGCAAGCAAGGGAAAACGAGCGAAATAACAACAAGCGGAAGGAAGATGAAGTGCGTGCAAATTTACGATGAGAGCACTCGCCGTCGCGCCTTAAGCCCTTATCTGCGTTGGCATCTATTGTTTGGGTTTGTAGGACGGTCAGTAATAGCTATTTACGTTATTAGACCGGTAGCAACATTTTTATGGCCGTGCCAATACTTTACAGGTCGAACCGTAGGGCGAGACCTGTATGGTTGGCAAGGCCATAAGAATTCTACCGGTCGTGTATCGTGTAAGATTTTTTAGGATACTGCATTGGTAACTAGCGTTTACATTGTTACAAACGAGTCCGGTAGATAAAATTTACCGGCCTAGACCAGTAGTAGTTCTATTACTACTGGTCTAGGCCGGTAAATGTTATCTACCGGACTCGTTTGTAACTATGTAGACGCTAGTTAGCAATACAGTATCCTAAAAAACAATTTATGAGTTTGAGTCGCGCAGTGGGATATGAGGAAATAAAATATTTTTTCAAATTATTACAGTAGTTACGTTAATAGACTTTCGGAAAATGGTAGTGATATTTTAAAGTTTAATAGCACATAAAGTACATAATAGATAGTATAAAACAATACTTGAATTTGAAGTCTGTAGGTGTACTATCTAATAATTAATCTACGAAATACCACTGCCATTAGTGCCATTCACGTATCATACACGTGCGCACACGGCGCGACCCGTCGACATTCGCCAACCAGCATATAGCAGTCAAGTGAGTCAATACAACATTCCGTATTCCGTTCAGTTCAAATTGGCATTTCGTTTTCTCATTTTGTGTACCGAATAGTAAAATATTCGAATTTCGAAAGTTCCGAATTTTGTGCACCGAACAGTAAAATAATCGAATTCCGAAAAGTTCCGAAATAATAGGAACCTTCCGATTTTTTGAAAAATCGAAAACTTTCCGATTATATATTCCGGATAGGCCCATCACTAATTCTTTCATTTCGCCAGTTTGCTACTGTATGTTCACATGTGCGTTCATGTTGACAGCCGTATGACGTTTCACTACAATATTTTATATTTTTTATATTTATATATTTTATATTTACATGTTTATACATATTTAATTGGAATTGTATTTTCTTTTTTTTCCCTTTTAAGAATTGTAAAATTTTTGTTCTCTAACATTATTGTTATTATAGCATGTCAATAAAAAATAAATTTTTTCTATATTTATTTTTAATAATATTTATACTCGTATATGATATAAAAGCACTATTTAAGTTACATTTGAATGTGCGGCCCGCATAAAAAAATTTATTTTGAAAATGGCCCGCCGTCCGAAAAAGGTTGCCGACCCCTGCACTAGACCATGGCTCCTAGATCATGAAAGTTGTTGCATAATAAATAACGGCGTGGTGACTTATAAAACTATTGTCGATCCCGGAATGTAAGTAAAAATATTTTAATGTTTCCAATAATAGTGGAACGGTAAAAGAAAACACTTGCCAATACGACTTATATCAATTTAAAAAAAAACAAACATTGTAATCCATGGAATTCGAACTCTCGCAGGCAAAGAATATCTGATTCGTAGGCAGGTGCCTTATGCGATAGACCATGGCTTCTAGATCATGAGAGTTGTTGCATAATAAATAACGGGGTGGTGACTTATTAACTTGTTATTATTAACTGAGAAGCAAGAAAATGGAGATATATTTTAGGAGGACGAGATATATATCATTTGACTCAGCTTGCAGAGTAGATTCCAAAAATATATAGAAACCGGAAATCGGATTTCTTTTCCGAGGTCGACTTCCGGTCAATTTTTTTTTAACTTTTAACTTTTTCCTTTATAGCTCCGGCAGTTTTTGAGATATTTAGCTCAAATTTGGAATACAGGTTACGCTGCAGGGCTTACATCATTGAGCATATCAAATGGTTGTGAGAATCTACAGGGAGATATTTTTTCAGGGGTCAAGCTTCCTTTTCTCCCCCTGAACTTTTTTGCGGTGCTCCGCTGTTAGATTCTAAAATACAAATTGAGTTTTCTGTTTTGTTTAGAATCTTTTTGTTCTCTTGCAGTTTTTTCGTATCTGCAACCGTTATCGAGAAAAAAAAGTAGAAAAACGATTTTCTGTAATTTACTAGACGAAATTTAAATTTTTTAAATGGTTTTAAACGTTAATTATGTGCTAATAAGTACACGGTAACAATTTATAGATTAGTTCAGGCACATCAGTTTTGAGTCATTATAATTTTTACCGCTACAATAACTTTACAACACATACGAGGGCTATTCAACATGTTATCTACTTGAAATAAAAATGAATTTAATGAAATTAAATATTTTTTGCCACTTGTAAATATTCGTGGTTTCGTTGTTATTCGGAAGGACAGGGTTACCACCACATGGGGCGGTGGGGTATGTATTTACGTAAAAAATAACTTGCCTTTTTCAATTGTATCTGTCTCGGGCAGTTCTGCATCTGCTGAACAACTCTGGATTAAATTATCTCTTAATCATACAGTTGTGGTATTTGGGACAGTTTATCGAAGACATGAATATTCATATATAGAATTTATTGATTGTTTGGAAGATTCAATATCTTTAGTAACACTTATATCAAATGATATTATATGTGTGGGAGATTTTAACATAGATATGTTAAATACTACTAATTCTGCTACTGTTAAGTTGTTATTAATGTTGGAAGTCTTGGGATATCAGCAAATAATTAATGAACCTACACGTATAACTAAGACTAGTATTACACTGATTGATTTCATTTTAGTAAATATAGACACAACTATAACAAATTCGGGTGTAAAACATTTACATGGTTTATCAGATCATGCGTTTATCTATTGTGAATACCCTATATATATATACCCTAACAACCTACTAAACCGTTTTTATATACATACAGAGATTACAGTTATTTCGATTATAATACATTTTATACTGACCTCCAGTCCTTACCGCTAAATACTATATTTGATTTAAATAACGTTAATGAAAAAGTTAAATTTTTGAATACCAACATTGCCAATCTCGTTAATAAACATACAATGATCAAAACTGTTAGGATTTCCAAATCAATAGCTCCATGGATAACTGACAATATTAAATTAATGATTTCTCTTAGCAATAAAACATTGCAAAAATTTAAAAGAACTAAAAATCCTGGACATTGGGAATACTATAAGTCTCTCAATCAATGAACACGGAACCAAATTTGTATGGAAAGCCTTAAATAAAGCAAATATATATTTTAAAACAAAAACTGCTAGTATTCCTGAAAATCTCTCCGATGTGAACAAAATAAATCGGGCCTTTATAGATTCAGTTAAGTCACCAACTATTCTCGATAATAATAATTTTATACATTTTTACAGAAATAATGTATTTAAGGAAATATTGTCTAAATTCTATTTCACTCCCACATCGGATAGTGAAATTATGAAAATTATTTCAGTTATAAAGACAAACGCTGTAGGATCTGATGGGTTAAGTATAAAAATGCTCAAACTTTGTTGTCCTTACATAATTCCATTTATAACTGACATAATTAATACTAGCATTCAACAATCTGTTTTTCCCGAAGATTGGAAAACTTCTCATATCATTCCTCTGCCAAAAACTAAATTCCCCTCTGACTACAAAGATCTCAGGCCAATAAGTATTTTGCCTTGCATGTCAAAAATTCTTGAAAAAATTATGGCCTTGCAAATACGTCAGTACGTGGAACAATTTTCGATTTTGCCAGAAACCCAATTTGGGTTTAGGCCCGGACATAGCTGTGCAACTGCGTTATTAAATGTAATAGATGATATTTTTACCGCCACTGATGAGAATAAATTATCCCTAGTTATTTTGCTTGATTATTCCAAGGCTTTTGACACTATACGTCATGATATTTTAATATCTATTTTGCATTACATAGGCTTTGGTATTCCAGCAATTAATTTTGTTCAAAGCTATCTCTCAAATCGGACCCAGAAAGTTATCCTAAAGAATTCTGTATCGAATTCTTTGCCTGTTACACTTGGTGTACCACAAGGGTCGATTTTGGGCCCCCTTTTGTATATTATATATACATTTAACATGAAAACTTCGCTGAGCTGTTGCAATTATCATCTGTATGCCGATGACACACCGTTACTATACAACTTTGAACCGTATAACGTCAATAATGCAATAACAGCGATTAACGCTGATCTCAACAGTCTTGTTGACTATTCAGAGAAACATGGGTTAACCATAAATACAAATAAATGCTTTGTTATTCTTTTTGGACGTACAAAACTTCGGGATATTTGTCGTGATAGAGTTTTAATCAAAATTCGAAATACAGAATTAGAAATTAAAGAAAATGTAAAAAATCTAGGGCTCTGTATCGACCAAAATTTTAGATTTAAAGAACACATCTCCAATACTCTGAAGAAAGCATATCTTAATTTAAAAATAATTTTTCAAAACAGACATTGCTTAAGTAAACAAATCAAAACAACTTTGTGTGAAACTATGGTGTTATCGCATTTCAATTATTGCGACTGCGTATATGGTCCATGTTTAGATAGTACAGATATCCGGCGTATTCAAAGGGTGCAGAATTCTTGTTTGAGATTGATATTTGGAATAAAAAAATTTGAACATATATCTCATAAATTATTTGAAACAAAATGGTTAAACATGGCTGATAGAAGAAAACTTCATGCGGCGTGTTTATATCATAAAATCATTACTGATAAAACGCTCTTCTATTTATTCAAAAAAGTTAATTTTAGATCTGATCTGCATAATGTAAATTTACGTAACAAATACTTCATAAATATACCGGCTCATCGAACTGCTTTTTATGAACGATGTTTTTCATATAATATAGCTAATCTTTATAACTCGTTGCCTTATTTTCTAAAAACGCTCACTTACATTAAATTTAAAACACAACTCAGTAAAATGTTACTAAACAAAACCTTAAAATTTTCTTTATAATTTGCCATAATCTAATTATATAAATTTTTTATTAATTTCACATTATATACACATGGCCAGATATCAACAATATACCTACCACCAACTATAGCGCAAGCTACGCAGAAAAAATCTTTTAATTTAATTTATGTATCAAACAAGGGGTTAAGTGTAAGAGCAGAACTTCACTTCCTTGGAAGTGATTTTCTGAACTTCGCCCTATTGACACACATTCTATTTTATTTCAATCTGTATTTTGTAAATTTTCTTGTATTTTTTTTGCTGTGTCAATAAAAGACATTATTATTATTATTATTATTATAAGTTGTAACATGCTGTTAATAATAATGAACGTATAAACACTTTGCATTTAAATGTAACTTAAAATATTTCTATAACCAAGATATAAAACTAACGAATGGACAATTAGTTTATTCTTTAAACTGAACAAACTGTAGCCTGCTGTATTTTTATTACAATAAACAAGAGCATTAAAATGATAATGAAATATCTGCTGAACAGGTTTGTGTTAACAGTTTCGTAGTACTCTGCATTTGTATGGAATAAACAATTCTATGGCAAAATCTTATTAAACCAGTTAGTAATCCTACATAAAAATACTTGGAATTTCGCACTTTCCAGTAGGGTCGCCACATTCAGTCATATTATTCTAGTAATGAAGAATAATTACTTAAAAATCAAATTCGTCAGAGTATGGCTATGTATTGAAAGTTGGGATTAGAAACTACTTGAATTGTCTACAGATTATATTTTGGTTTTCGGTTAACATCTTATATTCAGAAGTAATACTATAAGTACTTCGATATTATCGGGTTATATGTCGATAACTTTTTGCACAATAATAAAAGAGTGTCAGTTTGACAGGTTAAACTGACACGATTTGTTATTGTGCAGGAAGTTTGAGACGTATAACATGTTCGAAGTACTCATTGTATTCGATTTGATTATTTTTTGAGTAAATTTTAATATTTAGAACAAATAAATATTTTATTGGCAGCTCGATTTGTTTGTATTAACCTAGCTGAAAGTCATCTCCATGAAAACAACATCAAGTTGACAAAAGTTATGTATTGCGTTGCCTAGTGAAGTTACTATAGTATAATCGATTTTGTATAATCGAAATTATACAAGATAACTTAACTAAATCTAGCCTTCTGATTGGTCGAAATCTCTACGAAAAAAATAATCAATGAAATATAAAATTTTTATCAGTTCGTCCATCAGTCAAGAAGAGAGTGTAAAAATGTATTAAACCCTTCTGTTACAACAAATTTTAAAACACATTTTTCTATTTAATTATGTTCTTTCGTTAATTCTCTAAAAATCGAGAGAAATTTCTAATACTTAAACATTATATACCTTAGAAGTAAAATTACTTTTGCTAATAATAGTACTAACTTAACATGCTTATTTGATAAATATTTTTCATTTAGAAATTAATTTTTCCGTTGATCGTTTATTTATGGGTTTCCTTAATGCATACAAAATCGTTCATTAATAACCCTTATTAATGTATGATTTTATACCGGGTGGGCATAAATGTCTTTGAAATGAGCAACACTCTAAAAAATTATGAATTCAACTACCTAGCCTAAATATCAAATGTAATTCATATCATCACAACTGACATTCGTAGGTGTCAAAATGAATACAGATTCCTATAATTTATTATTATAATTGAAATATAATGCTAAACCAACATTTATAAGTAACTAATTCCATGGCTACCGGGATCAGATATTTATGGCGGTGGCGCTCACACGTTAAAATATCTCGATTATTAATCGCTCTCATTAACACGCTTGTTGGTTAAATAACTATAAATGCCAATATTTATTTTTATTTTATTTTTTATTTTTTACAAAATGGGATGCCCAACAGAACTAAATAGCTCCAATAACAGGGTGACACATAATACTATTTATAAGTACAAACGGAAACAAGTACTGATCTACAACACTTTCTCAATAGCAAAAATTATACATAAATAAATGTTTCAATTAAAAATTCAATATTTAAATACAATCTAGCACACAACACTACAATATGGATTCATATCCACAGGGAAATGCAAGTGCTTGTTTTATAACCCTCAGGCGATGAAGAAAAAATGTCTACTTCGGTAGCTAGCACATTGTACGATCTCAATGCCCTTTTTTCCCGAAGAATTTAATTGAAAAATCGTCTTGATTGTATCAATTCTAAATCGTTAATAATAATGGTGAAAGACTGATAGATTTTTGCACTCGCTATTAAATGGCCAGTACCAGCGTAAGTAAATACATAAACATACCTAGACGCAACCTAAGAAGACAGTTAAACTCTATTATAGATTATGTCATTCTAGAATACGATCATAAGTGGACGATGTAAGAGTCCAGAGAGGATTGGAATGTGGTTCTGATCACTATTTAATCCGAGCAAAATTGTATTTCCCATACCATAATATGACCCAGTCGAAGGAAGTTGATAAAAACCAACGGACTCACACACACAAGTTCCCAAAATACAACCTGTACAGTTTAAAAGAAGACTCTACAGCTTTCCATACAGAACACTTGAAGAAAAGATTAAATTGCGTTTCTTCTGCGGAGAATGTGTACAAATGTATTGTAGAAAAAGGGAACGAAGTGCAAAACAATTCCAATAAAAGAATGGAATAACGAAATAGAGCAAATGGTTCAAGAAAAGAAGCCACTATATCGACGATGGGTGTCAACCAATGATATGGATGACCGCCAACAGTATAAATGTGGCAAAACAGATGCGAGCAGATTGATAATTATCTCGAAACTACTAGCCCAAGTGAAGCTTTGAAAACCATTCAGAGTGATACCAAAGAACACAGCGAACTACAACCGATATCTATGCAAGCGTGGACGGAATTTTATGAAGAATTGCTAAGCGAAAAGACTCAACAATTCCAACCAAATGAACTACATCATGAACCCGATAATTCTTTGACAGAAGAGAAGGATATAACGCTAGAAGAAACTAAAAAAGATATAGTTGGCATGAAAAATGGAAGGGCTCCTGGACCTGGTTGCATCCGTGTCGAACTTCTAAATCACGGACCAGAAAAATTCTATGAACTTCTCACTTATATATTTAATGTCTTCCTAAAGGAGAAGAACTTCCAGTCGAGTGGAAAACGGCATTCATAACTAACAATATCCACAAAAAAGATGATAAAACCAAATGTAGCAATTATAGACCACAAATTCCCTACAAACAATTTATAGAAAAATAATAATAAATAGGTTCGAGAATGAAGTTGCAGGTGTAGAGGAGCAAAGTGGATTGCATGCTGGACGATTTGTGGTAGACAACCTGTTTTGCCTAAAGCAGCTGATAGACAAACGATTAGCATGTAATCTCGAGACCCATATAGTTGTTATAGACCTAAGAAAAGCCCCATTAGTTAAATTATAGCAGGTTATACGACAGAGAGGAATCACAGCTATACAAAAACTTTATAGTAATATGACGAGTTGTGTCAAAATAGGACAACAAATATCAAATGAAATAAAAGTGACAAAGCTCTAGAACACTGGAGACAAAAATGCCGAAATATGAGAGTAGCTGTGGGAGACGATAAATTGTTTACGTTGCATTATGCAGATGATCAGATGATTATGGCTGAAGATCAAATAAATATTGATTACATGCTAAGAACATTAAACGAAGACTACATAAACTGGAGTTTAACCATAAATAACATGTGAGCAAACGAAAATGAAATCAAGCTTGGCTTTGAAATATTTGTTTGTGTTGATGGCACTGTAAGTCTATGTCAAATTCGAGGTTAGCAGGTTAGGTTTTGCGTCAGTTTTGACACATACTGATGAAAAACCTAACCTGCTAACATCGACATTGAAATAGACTTACAGTGCCACCAACAGAAACAAATATTTCAAAGCCAAGCTTGATTTCATTTTCGTTTGCTCACATGTTACATCAAAAGCTGAATATATTGTCGTTGGTGAGACAGGTAAAAATTTAGAGTTAGGAACGGAAACCATTAAAAACCGAAAGACTACAAATATTTGTTTGAGGAAGTGACAGTGAAATAAGAAGTAGAACAGGGTAGAACTACAATAAGACAACTTAATAGCGTTTTAAGGAACCATGGAATATCTGAAAATACAAAAACAATGATGACAATCGTAGAGAGTATAAGCGGAACTATGTGAGATTAGTAAAAGAAATAAGAATAAATTTAAATATATGGAAATGGATTACTGGCGACGATTGGCGACAATTTATCCATAATAGACGCTTCTCGCGTGCAAGAACTTTGTTTACAAATGTCAGACAAGTTTGTCATTTATCAATCGTTTCTAGCAAGGTTAAATTGAGGCATACTAGAATTTCAAAACTGTGCAACAACTGCTTGTTAGTCGTACTATGAATAGTTATATGCATCCACCCCCGCAACTCATAATATTCATAATAAAAATCATCGACAATAAGCGTACCCTGAAAATAAACGATATATTATTGCGTATTTTTAGATATCAAGGACTTAGAGGTATGCCGACATTTTACATTTTTTAGTGTCAATATAACCAAACTATAACAATAACTAAAATGAAAACAAAATGAAGAAAAATTTAAAACTATTTCATCAGCAAGTTGATCACGTTTTTGTTAGTTTATTTATATGTTATAAACGAGTTGAGAAGTAAATCAATAAAAAGTAACAAAAAACGAAGCCAAGCTATTGGATTAAATAAAAAATCGTCAATCATAACAAGGAAATAAATCATGAATAAACAGAATTATCATATTAATCCAAACAACATTGAATAATAAGAGCAGTGTTAATTAAGTTAAACGTTCAAAGCGGCCTTAACTGGTTTTTTTTTCATGAATACAGCTTTTTAAGTCTTATCACGAACTCCGTAATACGAAGTCGTATCTGATTTATTCATTGTTTGTCCTGTGTGTGTGTTCTATGTGTTTTTACTTTTTCGGAATTTTTAAATTTTTACTTCAAATTCGCATAGAACATGTATTGTGAAAGACCAACCTTTTATCTCGTAAGTGACATGGACAAAATGGTTGAAAAACTTCGGTATGTGTATTTGTCCATCCGTGTATTTTTAAGGATTTTTTTAATTCTAACTTCATATTGTTATAGAATATGAAAAAGTAGAATAGAAATGTCTGAAGAACGACCCTCATATTTCATAAGAAACAAGGAGAAAATGGCGGATACATTTTTTTTAAATTAAGCAACATTTTAAATGCTTTCTTAGTCTTTGTCTGCCTGTGCAGGAGTAGCATTTTTAACTGGTTTAATAGTCGATCCGTTGTAACCTGGGATTGATGCAGAATCCTTCAATTTCCATTTATGGATAGGAAGAAATTATGAGACACCGAAGCCTCTGTAACCATATTATGTTTCCCATGCGGCAACCTTTTTTACCAATATCAATTCTCAACAAAAAACCAAAACTAAATGTGACCTCTTGTGAACTCGATCGTGGAACATACTGTATTTATAAGGAAACATTTAATGATTTGCTTGTAAAACTATTGTCGATCCCGGTATGTAAGTAAAAATATTTTCATGTTTCCAATGATAGTGGAACAGTAAAAGAAAACACTTGCCAATACGACTTATATCAATTTACAAAAAAAACAAACATTGTAGTCCATGGAATTCGAACCCTCGCAGGCAAAGAATATCTGATTTGTAGGCAGGTGCCTTATGCACTAGACCACGGCTCCTAGATCATGAAAGTTGTTGTATAATAAATAACGGGGTGGTGACTTATGAAACCATTGTCGATCGCGGAATATAAGTAAATATATTTTAATGTTGCCAATAATAGTGGAACAGTAAAAGAAAACACTTGCCACTACGACTGATATCAATTTAAAAAAAAACCTTGTAGTCCATGGAATTCGAACCCTCCCAGACAGAGAATATCTGATTCGCAGGCAGGTGCCTTATGCACTAGACCACGGCTCTTATATCATGAAAGTTGTTGAATAATAAATAACGGGCTGGTGATTTATGAAACTATTGTCGATCTCTGAATATAAGTAAAAATATTTTTCAATAATAGTGGAACAGTAAAAGAAAACACTTGTTTATGCAAATTGCATACATTTGCAAAAAAAACATTGTTGTCGGTGGGATTCGAATCCTCGCTGCCAGAGGAAATCTGATTTGTGGACATCAGGCACCGTATGCACTAGACCAAGGCTGCTAGATAATTGCACCTGAAAATCGATGCATAATCAATAACGATGTGGCGACCGAAAGAACTATTGCCTATTGCGGAAAATTGGTAATAATTCCGTAATGTTTCCAATAATAGTGGAACAGTAAAAGAAAACACTTACCAATACGACTTATATCAATTTACAAAAAAAAAAAAACGTTGTAGTCCATGGAATTCGAACCCTCCCAGGCAAAGAATATCTGATTCGTAGGCAGGTGCCGTATGCACTAGACCATGGCTCCTAGATCATGAAAGTTGTTGCATAATAAATAACGGGGTGGTGACTTATAAAACTATTGTCGATCCCGGAATGTAAGTAAAAATATTTTAATGTTTCCAATAATAGTGGAACGGTAAAAGAAAACACTTGCCAATACGATTTATATCAATTTACAAAAAAAACAAAGATTGTAATCCATGGAGTTCGAACCCTCGCAGGCAAAGAATATCTGATTCGTAGGCAGGTGCCTTATGCACTAGACCACGGCTCCTAGATCATGAAAGTTGTTGTATAATAAATAACGGGGTGGTGATTTATGAAACTATTGTCGATCTCGGAATATAAGTAAAAATATTTTTCAATAATAGTGGAACAGTAAAAGAAAACACTTGCCAATACGACTTATATCAATTTATAAAAAAAACAACCATTGTAATCCATGGAATGCAAACCCTCGCAGGAAACGAATATCTGATTCGTAGGCAGGTGCCTTATGCACTAGACCACGGCTCTTATATCATGAAAGTTGTTGAATAATAAATAACGGGGTGGTGATTTATGAAACTATTGTCGATCTCGGAATATAAGTAAAAATATTTTTCAATAATAGTGGAACAGTAAAAGAAAACACTTGCCAATACGACTTATATCAATTTATAAAAAAAACAACCATTGTAATCCATGGAATGCAAACCCTCGCAGGAAACGAATATCTGATTCGTAGGCAGGTGCCTTATGCACTAGACCACGGCTCTTATATCATGAAAGTTGTTGAATAATAAATAACGGGGTGGTGATTTATGAAACTATTGTCGATCTCGGAATATAAGTAAAAATATTTTCCAATAATAGTGGAACAGTAAAAGAAAACACTTGCCAATACGACTTATATCAATTTATAAAAAAAACAACCATTGTAATCCATGGAATGCAAACCCTCGCAGGAAACGAATATCTGATTCGTAGGCAGGTGCCTTATGCACTAGACCACGGCTCTTATATCATGAAAGTTGTTGAATAATAAATAACGGGGTGGTGATTTATGAAACTATTGTGGATCTCTGAATATAAGTAAAAATATTTTCCAATAATAGTGGAACAGTAAAAGAAAACACTTGCCAATACGACTTATATCAATTTATAAAAAAAACAACCATTGTAATCCATGGAATGCAAACCCTCGCAGGAAACGAATATCTGATTCGTAGGCAGGTGCCTTATGCACTAGACCACGGCTCTTATATCATGAAAGTTGTTGAATAATAAATAACGGGGTGGTGATTTATGAAACTATTGTCGATCTCGGAATATAAGTAAAAATATTTTTCAATAATAGTGGAACAGTAAAAGAAAACACTTGTTTATGCAAATTGCATACATTTGCAAAAAAAACATTGTTGTCGGTGGGATTCGAATCCTCGCTGCCAGAGGAAATCTGATTTGTGGACATCAGGCACCGTATGCACTAGACCAAGGCTGCTAGATAATTGCACATGAAAATCGTTGCGTAATAAATAACGGTGTGGCGACCGAAGGAACTATTGCCTATTGCGGAAAATTGGTAATAATTCCGTAATGTTTCCAATAATATTTGAACAGTAAAAGAAAACACTTGCTTATACGAATCGCATCAATTTGAAAAGAAAACATTGTAGTCGGTGGGGTTCCAACATTCGTTGCCAGAGGAAATCTGATTTGTAGGCAGGAGTGTTATGTACTAGACCAGGGCTCCTAGATCATGAAAGTTGTTACATAATAAATAACGGGGTGGTGAATTATGAAACTATTGTCGATCCCGGAATGTAAATAAAAATATTTTAATGTTTCCAATAATAGTGGAACAGTAAATGAAAACACTGGCTAATACGACTGATATCAATTTACAAAAAAAAACAAACATTGTAGTCCATGGAATTCGAACCCTCGCAGACAAAGAATATCTGATTCGTAGGCAGGTGCCTTATGCACTAGACCAGGACTCCTAGATCATGAAAGTTGTTGCATAATAAATAACGGGGTGGTGACTTATGAAACTATTGTCGATCCCGGAATGTAAGTAAAAATATTTTAATGTTTCCAATATTAGTGGAACAGTAAAAGAAAACACTTGCCAATACGACTTATATCAATTTACAAAATAAAAAACAAACATTGTAGTCCATGGAATTCGAACCCTACCAGGCAAAGAATATCTGATTCGTAGGCAGGTGTCTTATGCACTAGACCACGGCTCCTAGATCATGAAAGTTGTTGTATAATAAATAACGGGGTGGTGACTTATGAAACTATTGTCAATCTCGGAATATAAGTAAAAATATTTTAATGTTTCCAATAATAGTGGAACAGTAAAAGAAAACACTTGCCGATACGACTGATATCAATTTACAAAAAAAACAAACATTGTAGTCCATGGAATTCGAACCCTCTCAGGCAAAGAATATCTGATTCGTAGGCAGGTGCCTTATGCACTAGACCACGACTCCTAGATCATGAAAGTTGTTGCATAATAAATAACGGGGTGGTGACTTATGAAAATATTGTCGATCCCGGAATGTAAGTAAAAATATTTTAATTTTCCAATAATAGTGGAACAGTAAAAGAAAACACTTGCCAATACGACTTATATAAAATTTACAAAAACAAACAAACATTGTAGTCCATGGAATTCGAACCCTCGCAGGCAAAGAATATCTGATTCGTAGGCAGGTGCCTTATGCACTAGACCACGGCTCCTAGATCATGAAAGTTGTTGTATAATAAATAACGGGGTGGTGACTTATGAAACTATTGTCAATCTCGGAATATAAGTAAAAATATTTTAATTTTTCCAAAAATAGTGGAACAGTAAAAGAAAACACTTGCCAATACGACTTATATCAATTTACAAAAAAAAACAAACATTGTAGTCCATGGAATTCGAACCCTCTCAGGCAAAGAATATCTGATTCGTAGGCAGGTGCCTTATGCACTAGACCACGACTCCTAGATCATGAAAGTTGTTGCATAATAAATAACGGTGTGGCGACCGAAGGAACTATTGCCTATTGCGGAAAATTGGTAATAATTCCGTAATGTTTCCAATAATATTTGAACAGTAAAAGAAAACACTTGCTTATACGAATCGCATCAATTTGAAAAGAAAACATTGTAGTCGGTGGGGTTCCAACATTCGTTGCCAGAGGAAATCTGATTTGTAGGCAGGAGTGTTATGTACTAGACCAGGGCTCCTAGATCATGAAAGTTGTTGCATAATAAATAACGGGGTGGTGACTTATGAAACTATTGTCGATCCCGGAATGTAAGTAAAAGTATTTTAATGTTTCCAATAATAGTGGAACAGTAAATGAAAACACTGGCTAATACGACTGATATCAATTTACAAAAAAAAACAAACATTGTAGTCCATGGAATTCGAACCCTCGCAGACAAAGAATATCTGATTCGTAGGCAGGTGCCTTATGCACTAGACCAGGACTCCTAGATCATGAAAGTTGTTGCATAATAAATAACGGGGTGGTGACTTATGAAACTATTGTCGATCCCGGAATGTAAGTAAAAATATTTTAATGTTTCCAATATTAGTGGAACAGTAAAAGAAAACACTTGCCAATACGACTTATATCAATTTACAAAATAAAAAACAAACATTGTAGTCCATGGAATTCAAACCCTAGCAGGCAAAGAATATCTGATTCGTAGGCAGGTGCCTTATGCACTAGACCACGGCTCCTAGATCATAAAAGTTGTTGTATAATAAATAACGGGGTGGTGAATTATGAAACTATTGTCAATCTCGGAATATAAGTAAAAATATTTTAATGTTTCCAATAATAGTGGAACAGTAAAAGAAAACACTTGCCAATACGACTTATATCAATTTACAAAATAAAAAACAAACATTGTAGTCCATGGAATTCGAACCCTAGCAGGCAAAAAATATCTGATTCGTAGGCAGGTGCCTTATGCACTATACCACGGCTCTTATATCATGAACGTTGTTGAATAAAAAATAACGGGGTGGTGATTTATGAAACTATTGTCGATCTCGGAATATAAGTAAAAATATTTTCCAATAATAGTAGAACAGTAAAAGAAAACCCTTGGTTATGCAAATTGCATACATTTGCAAAAAAAACATTGTTGTCGGTGGTATTCGAACCCTCGCTGCCAGAGGAAATCTGATTTGTAGACATCAGGCACCTTATGCACTAGAGCAAGGCTGCTAGATAATTGCACATGAAAATCCTTGCGTAATAAATAACGATGTGGCGACCGAAGAAACTATTGCCTATTGCGGAAAATTGGTAATAATTCCGTAATGTTTCCAATAATATTTGAACAGTAAAAGAAAACACTTGCTTATACGAATCGCATCAATTTAAAAAGAAAACATTGTAGTCGGTGGGGTTTCAACATTCATTGCCAGAGGAAATATGATTTGTAGGCGGGAGTGTTATGTACTAGACCAGGGCTCCTAGATAAATGATCATGAAAGTTGTTGCATTATAAATAACGGGGTGGCGACTTATGAAACTATTGTCGATCCCGGAATATAGGTTAAAATATCTTAATGTTTCCAATAATAGTGGAACAGTAAAAGAAAACACTTGTCTATGCAAATTACATACATTTGCAAAACAACCATTGTTGTCGGTAGGATTTGAACTCTCGCTGTCAGAGGAAATCCGATTTTTAGACAGGCATCTTAAGCACTAGACCAAGGCTGCTAGATAATTGCACATAAAAATCGTTGCGTAATAAATAACGCTTTGGCGACCGAAGAAATTATTGCCGATCGCGGAAAATGGTAAAAATACCTTAATGTTTCCACTAATACTGGAATAGTAAAAGAAAATATTTGTTAATACGAATTATATTAATTTGCAACAAAAATGGTAGTCAGTGGGATTCGAACCCTTGCTGCCAGAGGCTTTAAGTGCTAAATCCAGGCTTCTAGTTATATTCACATGCTTACTGTTGCACTAGGAATTACTTGGTGGCGGCATAAGAAACCATTTCCGATCGCGGTATATGGGTAAAAATACTTTAATATTGTTAATAATACTGAAACATTAAAGAAAACACTTAGTAATGTGATTTACATTAATTTGCAAAGAAAGAAAATACAATGAATTTTTATAAGCAATTTGTATAACGGGGTCAGAAAATTCAGCATCTTCTTTCGTGAAAAGAATGACCACTGCCCCTTGTTTTAATTGTCAGGTATTTTTCCATTTACGAGGCACCTTTTAAATAACACTTCAATTGTGAAAATTTTCTCGGGTTTCTGTACTTGCGAATTATTCATGTCTTTATGGTATTCCCCCTTGACCTTCTCGTCTTTCCTCCATTTCCAAATTAGAGTATTACAACCTCTCTTCTTCCTTTATCTCTTCTCACACATTGCATGCCTTTCTTCTCCTCTATAACTATCATCTGCTAACCTACTTTTTACAATGTTCTCCTCTTCTCCATCATCTGTTTTGTTTCTGGTGCGTCACCTTCGACGATGCTTTTATCAGATGCGAGTATTTACTTTCACTATAAAATATACAATAAAATTATTTTCGATTTACCTTATATAGCAGAAAGAGAGTAGTGGTAGTAGTATACTTTAAACGTTGTTAATGTTTCATTAATTTAGCAAATTCTATGTAAACCAAAAGGTAAGCAGGACGGGGTGTTATTAAAAGAGCTATTGAAGAACTTATTAAACTGCATTTAATTAACGAAACATATCATATTGGTTGGAATCAACGTATAATCATATTTTGTTTAATCATGTTATTTCAGTTTCATGTCATCTATCTTTAGTTCCTCTATTACATTTACCTGTGAACACCTGACGAAAATGTTTAATTCAAGATTGCTTACTTTTAATCATTTCAGTATTATGTTAAGCTCAGTTTTCGCTTTAATAACATTTAAAATAGTAACCGGCTGAACTTTAAAATATCGTTTAAAACTAGGTTTACAGATAAGTTAAATTGTGTCATTCATATAATATAAATGATAACGGCCCCAATACTAATGCTTGTGCACAGCGTTAGTTTATAAAAATTTTAGAAAAACAAACGCATACTGTCATTTGTTCCTTGTTATGAATATTATTCTATTGTTACCCAGCGGTGACTGGGAGAACACGTTAAGCTGTCGGTCCCGGTTGCGTATTAGCACTGCTTACCATTGCACAGTGTACCGGTCTTCTGAAACTTAGTAAGAAACGCACTACATGCATTGCTTAAATTTAATTCGTGTTATTTACTAGGGCACAGAACACGAACCTTATGCAATAAACAATGGACCGAATGTTGTGGCAAATTAAATGGCCAATGTTCACTTCGATTGAGAGCCATATATTACTATGAACAGAAGTCAGAATGGAAGGCTAATAATAATAATTAAGTAATCAAAACATGGGACGTAATAAAGAGATTACGATTAAGTAGAATACAATAGTTTACTCAGTCGCGATCTCTTTAAATCTTCAATGCTCTTATTACTTAAATATTTACAATAATTATAATTTTTCCCCACTTAATGTATGTGGTACATAGTCAATAAATATGTTTATGCCAACTATTGAGTGCTTTATTTTGAATTATAGTTCTAACATATTTTATAACGTTCTGTATCTATACCTATAATTCACTTGGATTTCTTTGTGGATATTTTGTGCTACAATCATTTATTGAGATTTCTGAATTATTCCCAAATTCACTAAATCTTTCATTATTAAAATAGGTAGCATTATCTGATCTCATTGTCTTTAGTTTTCAATATTTATTTATAAATTGATTTATGTTTTTAATTATACATTTGGTTGTACAATGTGAATATGGAGATAGTTTAATAATTTTTTAGAATAATCACTAGACAACAAATGTTCATTTTTTTTTATTTTTCTTTAGAAACTATGTACAATTTTCGTTTCTTTTATAGTTCTAATAATAGTAATAAAAACAAATTTATTCTGGCACGTCAGGTTTTGAAAAATAAAGTTATTGAAAAGTAAATCAAATAATATTAATTAGGTAGCTATGTAGATTACATGGAGTTGTATGCTATCGTCCGGTTTAAAATGTTTTTCTTTTTACGGTTCTTTTATTGTTATTAAGTTGGAGGTCGCATGTCGACAGGACGGTGAAGAAGTCGACAGCGACCTTATGACAGTTGCGCAGAGCAATAGGCAGAAACTGGGGGATAAACCCCAAGATTCTGCACTGGCTCTACACATTGGTAGTAAGGCCAAGAGTTCAGTATGGCTCAGTAGTCTGCTGGCCTAGTGTAGAGCGCCCCAGTATTTCCGTAAGATTGGCGAAGGTCCAACGACTAGCCTGTCTCGGAATTACAGGGGCAATGAGGACAACCCCAACAGCCGCACTTGAGGTAATATTGGGACTCCCGGGCCTCGACACTTGGATAAAGAGAGAGGCCATGGCTACCCACCTCAGAATGCGGTTTACGGGGCTATGGAATGACCAGGGAGTTTGCACGGGCCATGCTAGGATTGCCGACATGGCTGCTAGAGAAATACCTCTATCAGCCTACAGGGTAACCGAAGCAGAGGACCGGCTAAGGTTAGAAAAAAGATTCTCTCTCACTATCCCAACAAGGGAACAGTGGGAGCAAAAAAGGGTTAAGCTCCAGTCGAATGCCCTGATATGCTACACGGATGGTTCTCGAGTGGCAGAAAGGCAATCCTCTGGAGCAGGAATTTATATGGAAGGCCGAGGGTGTACAAGAAAGCTATGCTTTAGGAAGATTCACCACGGTATTCCAAGCAGAAGTTTATGCCATCCTATCGGTGGCAACAAGGAACGAGGTCAGGATATCCCCAGAGCAAAAAATTTATATTTGCTCTGATAGCCAAGCCGCACTAAAAGCAATCTTCTCGGCCAGGACAAGATCAGCTCTTGTCCAGGAATGTGGAGATGCTTTAGCCGAATTGGCAAGGAACACACAGGGGTCCAAGGCAACGAGAAGGCGGACGAACTAGCCAAACTCGGAGCCGGGGAAACCTGTTTTGGACCGGAACCCCTTCTGGGTATAACGAGGCAGCAGGTCTCAGCAGCCCTAACCGGGTGGGCCTACAAGACCAGCGAGGAAAAGTAGAAAGGATGCAGGGCTGTCGTCAGGCAAAGTACCACATAGCGGGATTTGATTCAAAGAAATCGGTCTGGCTAATGGGAAGAAGCCGAAGAACCACAAATCTTTTGATAGGGATCTTGACAGGCCACTGTAAACTAAAGAGACACATAACACTGATAGGGGTAGAGGAAGATCCCATTTACCCAAGATGTGGGAAGGACGAGGAAACGTCCTTTCACTACTTGGGAGAATGCGAAGCGTACCAGCGACTGAGGTATAGAACCTTTGGGGCACCTACGCTTCAAATGGAAGAGTTGAACTCCCTATTCTGGGCCGAAATTATGATCTTCATTAGAAAATCAGGAAGGTTTAAGCAGGGAGAAGAGCTCATCGAAGAAGACGATAATGAAGGTGGTTGAGGGGATGGCATGGGGTTGGCAAAAAGGGCCTATGGTGGCCTACTTGCTAGACTTCGGTCTCCCCACAACTACTACTACTACTACTACTACGGTTCTTTATACTACCCTTCGGCACTTTCTGAAGAAATATGTGGTGTGCCTGGAGCTAACAGTTTCCATCCTTGGAGTCTAGATCCTATTATTTCTGCTTTAGTTTTTTACAAATTTAGATCTCGAATAAGATCATTTAATTCTAACTGATTTATTAGGTGTGGTCCGTCCTCTTGAGATGGCAAATATTCATCATCGCTGGTAGATAATAATACTGACTCCACACTTGGTTTTTCTGGTTCGGTAACAGCATATTCTTCACTCGAAACACCTATGGGTCTCGGTACTGGCAAGGCTTCTGAATGAGGTGCTGGACGAGTAGCAGACTAGCATAACTAATAGTTTTCTTGTTTTTGTTGGAAAACCCGAAAGTTTTCGTGCCGCAAAAGTAGCAATCAGTCGAATGGTCCGTTTGTTCATGCCAAATCATAGGTCTTGCAAATGGCATAGCAATGTTCTTACCGTTTGACCAGCCCCTCCGAGTAACAGCACAACGTGCGCAGCAAATGCTGGGAGCCCATGGCTGGTCTTAATGTTTAATGCTTAAGCCAAAATAGTGAAAATATGAGTTTTCTATTAAAGGTGTAATATTCCGCTTATGCTGGTGGGTAGTGAATTCTCCACATACATAACAGAAACTGTTTGGATTATTCATACACGTGCGGTACATTGTGAAATAAAAAGACGTTCAGCTATCACAAACTGATTTACATTGAATCAAAAGAGCCGGTGTAGCTCATTATATACCCACATAGCCAGAAATCGACCAATTCTTAATTTGTTTGCTTCCAGAGCAAAAATGGACGTAGTTTAAGTGCTCTGACGTAGGAAACGTGCAAGGATATGTTCAGATATGTCCACTTAATGTTCAGTAGAACAATATTTCTTGTACTATCTTTATTATATAAAAGTAACTCTGAAATTGTGTAAAATTTAATGCGTTTTTTGAAAAAACTATTTAAGAACATTTCTCAAAATTCTGACGTGATAGAGCAAATTTGAAATCAGATTCAGAATCAGCATGACAAAAGACACGTATTGATGTATAAAAAAACGAAACTGTGTTGATCAGTATAATCAACTTAAATTAAAATGTGCCTATATGAACCAGTCTTTACTGACCAAATAAATAGAAGTGTTGTTACCGTCAATTTTCGCCTTACTGTATTTTCGAGATTTTTGTTACCATTAATTTTCGCTTTACTGTATGTTCGATATTTTTCGAATTGCGTCCGGATATTGCGCATTTTTGATACGCCGCCGTTGCAAATTGTTGAACGTTCGCGACGCGAAAAATTGGCATCTTGTCCCGGCATTCGATCGAATAAGGTCGCGGAAGTTTTTGGCGCTGTTCGAGGTCGCAATTGTGGAGAAGGTGCTTATTGTTGTCTAGGCACTTCTCACCCTTCAGTTAGGGGATTTGTACGCGTCTCGACATTTCTCCGTATGTGAATTTGGAGATTCTGCTAGGTGCAGACCTTTTTTGACGTCAAAATTTCCGAGCGAACCATTTGGGGAAACTTATTGTAAGTAGGACCGTTTTCAGCCCCTTTTCGAGTGCCCGCTAACGTTTATTTCTTAATAATGTAGTCCCCACCTCGTGCTGGGCCCCAAGTACGCTCATACATCTCGGACTTGGCCCCAAATAGGCGAATACCACGACTTGAACATCACGTTCTGGACCTCAGTTATATCTCGATTACCTCGTGATGGGTCTCCTTTAAGACTTGAAAATCCCGCCTTGTGGCCGCTGCGTTCTGCGATAAAGTATCTCGACGCGCTGACCTGGCGAACTGCTCGTCCCCAGAAGCCCGTTCCGGCAATGCTGTTCGCGCGAAGATAACTTCAAATCAGCCTAAGGTAACCTTACTGCCCTATTAATTTGTGCTTCTGTTGTACGGCTCAATCGACGAAGGACTGCCTAAAGTATTTTGGCTTTTAAAGTAAGATTAGCGCGATAAACTGGCGCCAGATATGTAGATAATGGTCTGGACGCATCACTTGATGGCGTATTTTTAATGTGTAAAGTAAGAGGCTTCCCCTCGCCGCAGTTCTACTTTTGCTGCGGATTGTGATATTTATTTATTTATTATATGTACAACAGTATAGAAATTCCTGAGGCGGAAGCCCGTTGTAATTTTACTATTTTACATTAACGTCACTATCCGGGAGCCGCAGGAATTTCCTTTAATTTTATAATCTGGTGTGTTAATTTGGCCACCCTATTTTTGTGAACAAGGATCCTTGGGGCAGCTACAATGCATATGCAGGCCTGAAACTTTTTACCTATGTGTATCTTTTTATGTGTGTGCCCAACCTTATGAGTGAATAAAACGAACTTGTCATATTTAATTACACTTGATTGTTTGACTCCGGTTTTGCGCATTTCTAGTAATTTCTCAGTGTTCCGATTTAGCTGGAGCGAAATCTAACAATCGCTGAATCAAGGGGTTAAGGCTTCGTTTTTTGTTATCATAAATCGGTGGCGCCAATCTTTCCATCTTTAGAACCCACGCCGTCTTCGACTGCAGTTGGCAGGCGACCCCCCTGATTTGCGATTGATAGTGACTCGCCTGGGCAGTGCCCGAGTGAGACAATTTGGTGTTTTGATTGCAACTTTGGATCGTAAGCAATTAAAGTAAGTATCATTTCTCCAGCCCCCTTTGTTTGTGTTTAAAGTTGATAACAGTGTTATCTTTAATGCTTCTAACAATATTTTGATTCACATGATTCCGATATTTGTTCAAGTAACACGTATGACATTTAATATTTTTTTTATTTAATAACATCATAATCATTCTTACAATAATGATGCTCTCTGATTTTGTACCATACTTTTCCTGTTTTTATATGTTCAAGTTTAAAATGGATATATTCTACTATAGATCTTAAATGCTCAATGTTTCTTTGAATTATTAAATTGTGCTCATTACTATCTTTATATTTATTATTATGATTGCTCTCTGTCTTACTAGCTAATTTTATGAATTGTTTTGCGTTTTGTTGTTAGTGTACATATTCTAATGAAAAAAATGCCTGTTCTTGGTATGAAATATTTAAATTAATTAAAATTGCATTTGGATGCTTATTATTGTTTATATTTATTCTTGGCAGATAATTAGCAACTGTATCCTTTTTACCCTGTATGTATTTAATTTCAAAATGTTATTCTTGCAATAACATTCGATATATGGATATCGATATATACTGCCATTATTAAATCTTGTATTCATTGTGTGAAGAAAAATTTGTCTATTCGGTTTTGATTTAAACTGTATATAGTGCCTTCTCATTTGCGGTTAGCGGTTAATATGATGTATTCATTTCTATTTCGGGCTGAGTATACTAGAGTTACTGTTGTTGTATCCCTGTATGTTATTTAACCATGTTATTGTTTGTCGTCCTACTCTCCTAGAACCGTTTATTTTACCAGTCATAATTAACTGAAGTATGCTATATTGGCCATGCCTCATTATATGACCAAGATACGCAGTATTTTTTTAATAACAATTTTGCAGGTGTTTCAATCATTTCTTGCAAAACTTCTTCGTTACTAACGTGCCCTGTCCAGGGAATTCTTAACGTTCTTCAGTAGGTCCATAGTTCAAAAGCCTCTAATCTTTTTAAATTCGCCTTTTTCAGAGTCCAGGTCTCGCATCCATATAATGCCGTCGACCAGATTCTGAAGCATTCTGTATCGTAGTTCTAGATATAGAGTGAGGTTACACAAAACACTCTTCATTTTCATAAAATTAATCTCGCAATTTCTATTCTCTAAAAATTGTACCAATATATGCAAATGGTCCAGTTCATTTGTGTAGCAGTATATATGTATAATGCGAAACTCCCTCGATATTATTATTCGATGTTCGTCGCTCCGACAGTGTAGACGTAGTTGTTGTTGCTCTGGCAGTATTCCCGTACAAGCAAATAAATTCGCATTTAAAAATTGTGTGCGTGGTTTACAACACTGAATTCAAGATGCCCTTCACTCGCGAGCAACAGGCAGAAATTCACAGCATCATCGAGGAAACTACTACAGTGGTTTTTGCTGATGAGAACTTCCTAAGCAAAATTTTTGATGCAGTGTGGAAGAAAATGGAATCCAAAATCATTGACATAAACCAAAACTTTGATTCCAGGATCAGCACCTTGCGACAGGAAAATGAGTCATTGATTAGAGAAGTGGACCATCTACAGCAGTACTCTCGACGAAATAATGTGCGCATATTTGGCGTTAGTGAATCTGCAGGTGAGAAGGTGGAGAAAAACGTCATCAATCCAGTGAAGGAAAAAAACTGATATCCCTATCGGCATCGACTGGATTGACCGTTGTCACAGAGTTGGCTGTGTGGGTAATAAACCACCTGCCATAATACTCAAATGCACTAGCCAGAGATACCGAAACCTTATTTTTAGAAAAAAGAAGCATTTCAAAAATACTAAAATGGTTATCAGTAAAGACTTCTCAAAGCAACGCCTGCTAGTTTTTAAGGCTGCAGCTAAAAAATATGGTGCTGCAAATATGTGGTCAGCAGGTGATGTTGTAAAGATTAGAAAAGACAATAGAATTGTTTCTGCAATGAACATTTCTGATCTGGACCGTTTGCAATACACTTTCTCAATTTGCTTTTTTGTATTCATGTTCTATCATATTTGTTTGTTTTCGGGTGTATAAGATGTTCTTTTTAATTCTTTAGGTAAATGCTACCGAAAGCAACAATATCTGTGCAGCATTTAATTTTTCCATTTTATTTTTATTTTATTCCAGGGTAATTTAAATCTAGCATTTTGTATTTGTTCAGAATTTTACAACTGTTTTTTTGGCTACAATAGGGAAAATAAAGTTATGTCATTTAAATGTTAGGTCGTTAATTTCTAAATTTAATAATCTCAGAAATGTTGTGATTGAGAGCTGGTGCACCTTGTTTAGTTTAAATGAAATGTGATTATCTGCCAACACACCATCCACCTCAATAAAAATTGAAGGCTACAAATATGTCAGGAAAAACAGGCAAACTAAAGGTAGTGAAGTTGGTAGGTATATCAACAATAATATCAACTATTCTGTTATACTTTTAATTCTAATCTTGAAAAAAATTATGTATACATTAACGTCAGAAAATTGCTATAGGTACTGTTTATCGACCTTCTAGTTTTCCTTCATCTGATATTTTAAATATCTTTGAAGATACAATTTCCAACTTAATACCCACTTGCGATTATATTGTATGTTTAGGTGATCTAAACTTTGATTTATTAAAAATTAGTGACTCTGTAACAAAATGTAATGCTCTCTTGGACACGTTGGGCCTAGTGCAAATAATCGATGAACTTACAAAAATTACCAAAAGTTCAATAATATTCCTTGGCTTGATAATCGTTTCCAGCAAAAATCTACAAATATAAAGAAAAATCTCTGAGTGTAATATCGCAGTCATTTTAAAATAACTTGCACTTTATCTTCACCAGTAAAAGCAGTTCGTCCTACTAGTCGTAGTCTTAGAGATTTCTCAATGTTTGATCATGATCTTTTTATTCGGGATATATATATATATATATACATGTATATATATATATATATATATATATATATACTAATTGGATTATGTCAAAGGTCAATCAAATTAATCCGCGAATTAAATTGATTGAATTAATTAAATGACTCAATTAAATCGAATTCCGCGAATTAAACCGAGAATTAAATTGACCTAATTAAGCCGCGAATTATTTAACTCAATTAAATTCCACGAATTAACCAACTAATTAAAGTACACATATGACCTGCATTCCACATATGAACCGGGAATTAAATTTGGCTACGCGATCACCAGAATTCCGATGCGGTTATTTTGGATTTGATTACGCGCTTTGTTGACATCTCTTTCTCACTCGCAGTTGTTCTCTTTTGCGCTCTTTTATTTAATTTAAAAAAGCTTTTTGCCACGGCCCCAGGTCGGATTCGAACTGACTACGTTTGCATTGGTATGCAGCGTCTCCACTTCTGCGCTGTTAATCCTTACGGCTCACGGCATTTTTGGACGAGGCTATGCCTCAAATTTATTTGTATACTCACGTCTCCATATTTTAAATTAAATATTTCTTGCTATCTGCATCGATTTTCAATTAAAATTTCGGCAGAACAACGTTTGCCGGGTTAGCTAGTAATTTTAATATAATTCGCTTCTTATTTTATAGTTACTGTTTGAGGCTTTCGCAGTTACTCGAATTATTCTCCTTAGCATAGAATTTCGGCTTAGACCGCGTAGTATTTGTATATGAACACCCAGCATTTTCTGGTGCGACTTTCACTCTGATGATGCAAGCTGCAAGGTCTTGCGAAACGTTAGTGAATATGGATGCACAAACAGCAAAACGGCCAAATCTGCCTAAGTATCCTCGTTCTCAAGATACTCAAACAACACGAGCCACCAAAGAGCATGGTCATTGCGCGGGTTTTTGCTCGACTTCACAAGGTGCAAGGCACATTAAGCCAGAAAATGCTGGGTGTTCATATACAAATACTACGCGGTCTAAGCCGAAATTCTATGCTAAGGAGAATATTTTATATTTGAAAAACTGCCACGCTTTTACAAGAAATAATAATCGTGGCAAAACAAGTCGATTCCTTGCAGTTTTACAGTTGCTGCATCGATTTAACGAAAATGTCTAATAACTTTACAATAATTCGTTGTGATATTGTTATCTGCATCGATTTTAAATTTTAAATTTAATTTTGTTTGACTGTATAAGTACGCGTTTTTCCAGTTTTAAAAAGCGTGGTAGACGATTTTGCGTTTAATCAAATTACATTACCGACCAAGTGACAGGGTGGCGCTGACCCCATATAAAAGAAATTAGAAGATTTTGTTTTTTTTAATTTTAGACAAGTGGGCAAGGACAAATAAAATTTGAAGATGGATTCTTAATGATCTCTCAAATTTGCACCTTTTTGCTAATTTAACCATCTCTCTATCTCTTCAAAAACAAAAGTTACCCTTGTTGTCCTTACGAAATTCGGGAACCCTATATATACCGTGTGTCCACAGGAGTACGCACCATAGAGATAAGATAATGCTAATAGAATATAAATATCAACCAGTGCTATGACCACCGTCCCTTTTCTTGTACCATTTATAACAATATTGTTTCATACAGTGGCGAGTCAGAAGCCAGAAAACAACGTTTTAGCGTGCCGGCGATTCCAGCGTTAGCCGATCTTTCTATTCTATTTGGTTATCCCTATGGTGCGTATTCCTGTGGACACACGGTATATATATATATGTATATATATATATCTGTTTTTGTATCAAGTGGAGATCCGGGATAAATGTTGGACTACCCGAGGTCCACCACAACAGAACGACTTTGCTGAGTATATTTTCCACAAACGATTGCCTAATCCGTTACTTAATCCCTAACCACGGAGAGGGGAAACAATTTCAGCACTTGACTCATTCGTGATATAATGTATACAACATGAAATCCGTGATAAATTATATACAAGTAGAGGTCCGGAGGTGTATATGGTGATGTACGTAGCATAAGATGAGATCCTGCAAGGTTGCCATACCTCTTGGATAAGAAAGCAATCATAAAAGAGGAATGCTTGCGAAAAGTTTTGCATATGCACGTAACTATTTTAGCAGTGGAAGGACTATTCATTATGTTGTAGTATTTTGAAAATCATTTTGGAAATAAAATTTCCCTTAAAAAACCGAATGCCTGAAAATCATTTAAATGTTTTTAAGTAATAGACCTGGATATAAATTAAAGTATTCGTATACAGTACTTATAAAAACAAGTAGCTGTAAGAGCTTTTTCTTATATTAATATGTAGACTACAGTACAGCTGTATTTTCATAGTTTCGGTTCATTAAAGACATAATACTATGTTTGAAGGTCATCCGTGCAAAACCGGCTATATCCATTTGTTCTTCGAGTTTTCGTTTTTTTTCTCGATTTTGCATCTTTAGCTTCAGCTCTATCGACAACTAAAGTGATTCTGTCCAAAACCGGCTATATCAATGTTACAATTACATTTGAAAAGCAGGTTTTAGAGCAAAACTGGCCAAATCCACGTTTTTCAGCAAACCTGGCTATATCCGATTGCCATTATGAAGAGCCTGCCGTATTAATATAAGTTAACTTTTTTATTCTGTTTAATTTTTTAACTAAGAATGTGCGTTATTTTGTAGTTTATAGATATATTTTGTCATTATTTTTTAAAAATAAAGTTTTCTTCCACATTTGTTAACGGATTTTGAAGCAAACGTATTTGAAAATGAAAATATGTCCATCAATCAAGTACATTAATGCCCACAAGACATAAAATTGCATTTTTTTATCTGTAAAGGCCAGGAAATGGGAAGTTTTTGACATTTTCCAACATTTTACGAAAATGGATATAGCCGGTTTTGCACGGATGCTCCTCATTTAATTAATTTTTTATCCACAACCTTGTTTACTGGCCCTCGACAGCCGGCGGAATATGGCTTTTATGGGCCGAAAGTCTATAAAATTGGTAATCAGTAAAACAGATATCCACAATCCAACAATCTAATATAGCAATATCAACGACCTACAAGAAATCACAGCACACCAAAAATGCACAGCACCAGCCTGTGCCCAAAATACCGAATTCTTAATTTTTGTCCATTTCGATAACCAAACTAAAATAAAACGTTGTATGTACCGTGTCTATAATCTGGCCATTATGCTCTTAATATATAAATAACTATTATTTTTTATTTTGTCCAAATGGAAATGCTAGTTATGAGCAGCCTCGAAAGCTTCACTTTGAAAAATGTTCATTTGGAAGGTTTCCGGTAAAGAAATATTCACTTCCAATAAGAAAGTTTCTTATTATTCTTATTATTTCTTCAAATAGGGCCCATTCATTGTTATCTTCTTATATCCTACTTTGATTTGTTTTCCTTTTGCTCTTCTCTTTCTATTTTTCTGATTTACGCTTGCATGTTTCTTTCTACTAACGTCATTTCATGATCAATGTATTCTGCTTTCCCTTGTGATCATTTTTATCTTATATAACCTGTTGTTCTTTGTCTTAGGATTTCATCTCTATACTAATTATTTCCCCCTGTTTTTCTCTTGCCTATGATGTTCACATTTTTTACATTTGTAAGTATTCCTACTTCCCTGCTTAGGAACTGGTTTATTACTGCCTCTAACTTTTCTATCCTCTCTGCTAATTGCAATTTTAATTTTTTCCGTCTCAGCTCCTTTTTCCTGATTTCATCTCTTAATTTTTTATTTTTTTACGTATTTTTTATATTTGTTCCATAATTTTCTTTATCATATTTTTACAACTTCTCAATCGCCCATGTTTACTTCATTTTTCTGGTTTGGTTGTCTATTTTGGTCTGGGTACCTGATTATTTTTTTTCTCCTTCCGAAAATTTTCTTTACCGTGTTGCTATCTAGCTCCCTGTCCTTTTTTTTTTGTTCATCTCCTAAACAACTTTATGTGGTTACTTCAGATTCTTTAAATTCGATAAGGTCGCCTCTCAGCGTGGCTTACGCTGCAATACACTTACACGTACTCACGTCCATTTATTTCGTATTGTTATAACTGAGATTTCCGATTTTTTTTTGCTTACTTTCTCTTTTACTATGTTATACTACCACTGGGAATACCCCAATGATGCGTTAATGGCCGTTTGCTTGCAAACAATGGGCCTGTGGAATTGCTTTCCAAGATCACCTGATATCACACCTTCGGATTTTTTCTATTTTAATCTAGTTTATTTCGAAAATAAAATCAGATGTGCCCAGTTATCTTCCCATGAGAAGGCAAAGAAACCAACCAAGAACTCCGAAATAAATCAGAGGCGTGTGTTGTACAAAACTGTGAACATGTTGAGCAATTTATTGGATCGACGGTGCTTGCTGTCTGTATAACCTAATAAAATTACCAATCCTTAGACGCGATTTTGGGCAAAACTTTTTATAGAATCCCACTAAAATTCTATACATACAAGAGAAAAAGATGAAGAATTTAAAAATATAACCAAAAAATGCATAATGTACATCCGGTTTAACCAAAAGCAAAAAAATATTTGAAATTGCTACCAAATATCAATGATGATCTCCAACAGCCAACTATTAATTTTGTTTAAATCGTATAGTAATAAAAAGGTTATCGAGTGTACTCTTTGATTAAAGGCACTCTGGAACAAAATACGCCTCAATGCACATTTTTAAGCTTTCGATTTCAATTGAAAAGTTTCCAAAAATGGTTGAATCTACTAAAAATAATCGAAATTCAAATTTTCCGTTGTATCTTATATTATAAGAGCCGATGCCGGCCGCCGGCCGTCCAGACCGTAAGCACGCGCGCGCACATGCCGATCGCGCCGCAACACGCAGCATGAAGGGCCCGCATACTGGGCCGGACGTAGGCTGGCTACCAGGTTAAGCAAGCATTTTTATTGTTAACCGTTTCTTTACGCTGGCAGGGCCAGACGTAGGCTGGCCAACGCGTTCTAGTAGGTACATATAACATAATATTAATAGTAATCGTGCTATTTTTAATATATTTCGCCATACCACAAAATAAAAATATTAGAACATGAACGTTTCAGAAGACAAATCTACTTCCATTTACAACAATTAACTGTTAAATTAACTATGAGAGCTTAGCTTATTTTATTGGAAATCTAGCAGAGTGCGACTAAACTCCCCAATAAAACAGTGTGACACTGACAGCCGCCTACTTGATTACTTCTTTAAGAATGGATAGGCAACTAGTATTAAATCCACTAAATGTGTGGACACGCATTCGTCTTTGTTTAGTAAAATATACGCAGCTTCTTTAATTCCACGTCTAGTTAATATCGATTCTATAAATAACATTTTTGTGTTATGCCAATGTATTTCGTGGTTGTTGTTCCAAGCATGTTCTGCTATTTCAGATTGGTCAATCTGGTATTTCTTAATTAAATTTTGGTATTCTTCAACCCTAATTTCTAAAGGCCTTGATGTTTCACCGATATAGTTTTTTCCGCATTCACACGGAATACTGAAATTTTCAAGAACATCGCTTTAAATATTAAAACAAAAATTGAATAAAAATCAAGTAGTATGAAACAATGAGTTAGCCCTAAAATATGACAGTTCTTCATAATTTGTTTATCTGTTTTTGTTGTGTGCCCTTAATAAAATAAATAAATTTGCGATATTTCAGTAAAAAAGAACGAATTCAAATTTTAGTATTGAGGGAATGTGGTGACGGTACGATGTTCTCGAAATTTCAAAATACAGTATCATACCTTTTTTAGCGTCCTAGAATTTCATGCGTTGTCCAAATTCATAATAAGAAGTTAGGGTTTCAATTTAAAAAGGTATCGCTAACGTCATAAGTGAAAAACAAAAAACAATCTAAAAGTGACAATTACAGCAAAATATATCTTATGTAAAATACATGCGTGAGATTGTTTCGTACATCAAAAATGTTCTGGACAAGAGTCTCGGAATAACCGTTATCATTTAAAACATTTATAATAAATCCTTTCTTTATTTTGAAGATTTCATTATTAGTTCAATTAACCTTGGCTCTATCGTAAATACTTTTTACAACATCTGTCTTTATGTTTTTGTGATGATTGGAGTTAAAATGTAAGAACCTATTGGCGTTGGTTTTCTTGCGGTATGCTGATGTTTAAAAAGTATTTGTTCTTCGCGTCATTAGTATATCAGAAAAAGTAATTGAACGTATTGTTATGCTTCTAATGTGAATTGATATTTTTTTATTGTTAATATCTTCAAGAAATATATCGTCAATACTATATGGCCAAATTGCAAAAACATCATCAACATACCTCCACCAAACTATTGGTTTGTTTGTGTATATGTAGACATGTTGTTACTCAAAGTCTCCCATAAAAATAAATGAAACAACAAACATTAATAAAATGCAACTTATATATTTTAAAAGATCCCGTATTTGCCCATTACTAGGAAATACTCGCCTTGGCTCATTTGTGTAAGATCTAATTACCGACGCGACGTTGCCGAATATGCAGGATCTCAGGTTGTGCATAAAATGTCAAACACTGTATAACTTGTGGAGCGCCCTCTTTAGCGCGTTTAGTGTAACTATTACTGTATAAAAATTGATAAAAATGGACAAAATGAGATCCGGACTAAAATTTAGAGGCGCACTACCCTCACTTGCCATTAATTGGAAAAACACGAGATACACATAGAAACAAGGCGAGATCCAATTTGGATCTCGACTTGTTTCAAACGGATCTCCACTTGTATACTATTTATCACTAAAAGATCTCGACTTGTACAGAAAACATATATATATATATATATATATATATATATATATATATAGGCCACCTCGGTGGTTGAGTGGGCTTGTTGTCTGCTTAGCAACCAGGTGGACATGGGTTCAAATCTGGCCGTAGCCGAGAATTTTCTCGGAGCGGCAGTGGATTTGAACTCGTTAGTTAAGTTAGATGTAAGTTGTTGTGTGTGTGGTATGCTTGCATGCGGGGGAGCGTAATGTAAGTCGAGTGCGGCGCATTACCTCCGTTGCACTTCCCGCGAGGTATGAATGGTCCTCGACACCGAAAGGTAAAAGGGGCTATAGATTATGAATGAATGAATGAATATATATATATACAGTGTGGTCCATTAAGTGTGCAACAAATAGAACATTTCTTTATTAGTTGTACAACCAAAATTTAAATACCGCCACAAGTTAGTGCATGTTCGATAACTAATCAGATGCATTTAGAATGGCTCCAAGTCAAACAGTATACAGGACAGGACAAAAATATAAAATTCGTTCAAGAATAAAGTTACCTTATTTCAAAACATATGGCAAAATGTTATTGAGAAAAGTTGTTTAGAATCAGAAGTTATACTCAAATACAAAGTCAGGCCTCCTATTCGAATTTTTATTATTTTTTTGGAAAATTTTGTATTAGCCCTGTATTTTCATAAGAATTTGAAATAAAATTGTAGGCTTTAACTGTAAGTTTTTTATGTGTACATTATTAGTAAAGCATTTGCCTTGTTAAAAATAATATTTGCGAAATTCTAAAGTTCTGTTAATTATCGTTGCAACAAACATGAAGTGGACGGTTACCTAAAAAACTATAAATCCGAGTAAAATTTACAAATATGCTTCAAGTTGCTCAACGTTATTTAAAAATGATGTGGTTGTAGCTACTTTAAATACATATAAAAATAATAAAAATATGTATAATACGGGGGTAATACAAAATTTTCCAAAAAATTATAGAAAATCGAATAGAAGGCCCTGACTTTGTATTTGAGCATAAATTTTGATTCTAAACAACTTTTTCCAATAAAATTTTGCCATATTTTTTTTAAATAAAGTAACTTTATACTTGAACGAATTTTATATTTTTTGTCCTGTCCTGTATGCTGTTTGAGCCATTCTAAGAAATCTGATATGGTTATCAAACATGCACTAACTTTTGGCGGCATTTAAATTTCGGTTTTACAACTAATAAAAAAAATTCTCATTTGTTGCACACTAAATGGACCACGCTGTATATATATCGATATGTTTTCTGCACAAGTCGAGATCTTTTAGTGATAAATAGTATACAAGTGGAGATCTGTTTGAACAAGTCGAGATCCAAATTGGATCTCGCCTTGTTTCTATGTGTATCTCGTGTTTTTCCAATTAATCCAATTGTGGGTAGTGTGCCTGTAAATTTTTGTTCGGATCTCATTTTGCCCATTTTTTATCAATTTTTATACAGAAATAGTGCAACAAATGCTCTAAAAAGGGCGCTCCACAAGTTATACAGTATTTGACATTTTATGCACAACCTGAGTACTGCATAGTTGGCAACATCGTGTCGCTATTTATATCTTGCACAAATGAGCCAAGGCGAGTATTTACTAGTGATGGGTAAACACGGAATATTTTAAAATATTTAAGTTGCATTTTATTAATGTTTGTTGTTTCAATTTATTTTATGGGAGACTTTGGGCAACAACATGTCTACATATACACAAACAAACCAATAGTTTTGTGGAGGTATGTGATGATGTCTTTACAATTTGGCCATATAGTACTGATGATATATTTCTTGAACATATTGACAATAAAAAAATATCAAATTCACATTAGAAGCATAACAAAACAATCAATCACTTTGTTCTGATACACTAATGACGCCAACAACAAATACTTTTGAAACATCAGCATACCGCAAGAAACCAACACCAATAGGTTCTTACATTATAACTCCAACCATCACAAAAACACAAAGACAGATGTTGTAAAAAGCCTTTACGATAAAGCCAAGGTTGTTTGATCTAATAATGAAATCTTCAAAATAAAGAAATAATTTATTACACATGTTTTAAATGATAACGGTTATTCCGAGACTCTTGTTCGGAACATTTTTGATATACGAAACAATAACAAGCATGTACAGAAAAATGATACTCCAAAATACAACACTCTTACTATACCTTATATCCAGGCATGTCTGATAAAATTAAAAGAATTAGAAAAATAGATTTAGTTAGGACGGTATTCAGAACTATAAATACCTTACAAAAACGAAACCGTTCAACGAAGAACAACATTCAAGAAATGCATGTACATATAATAGAACTTTATCAAATGTTTTTGAAAGAAATCCTCGAACACGTCAATCTTTATTTTAAATAAGACATATTTTGCTGTAACTGTTACTTTTAGATTGTCTTTGTTTTTGAGTTATGACGTTAGCGATACTTTTTTTAATGGAAACCCTACATTTTTATGATGGATTTGGACAGAGCATGAAATTCTAAGACTAAATACTCTTCAAAAGTATGATATGTACTCTATTTTGAAATTTTCGAGAACATCGTACAGTGACCATATCCCGTCAATACTAAAATTTCAATTCGTTCTTTTTCACTCAAACATAGCAAAATGATTTATTTAATTAATAGCACACAACAAAAGCATATTAAAAAACTATAAAGAACTGTCATAATTTTAGGACTAAGTCATTGTTTCATGGCTACTTGATTTTTATTCGATTTTTGTTTTAATATTTTAAAGCGATGTTCTCGAAAATGTCAGTATTCCTTGTAATTGCAAGAAATACGATATCGGTGAAACAGCAAGGCCTTTAGAAGTTAGGACTAAAGAACACCAACATTTGATTAAGCAATACCAGATTAACATATCTAAAATAGCAGAACATGCTTGGAACAGCAACCACAAAATACATTGGCATAACACAAAGATGTTATTTAAGGAATCGATATTAACTAGACGTGAAATTAAAGAAGCTGCGTATATTTTACTGAACAAAGACGAATGCTTGTCCACACACAATCAGTTGATTTAAGTAATGGTTGGCTATCCCATTCTTAAAGATGTAATCAAGTAGGCGGCTGTCAGTGTCACACTGTTTTATTGGGGAGGTTAGTCGCACTCTGCTAGATCTCCAATAAAATAAGCTAATCTCTCATAGTTAATTTAACAGTTAATTGCTGTAAATGGATGTAGATTTGTCTTCCAAAACGTTCATGTTCTAATATTGTTATTTTTTGGTGTGGCAAAATACGTAAAAAAGTAGCACAATTACTATTAATATTATGTTATATGTAGCTATACAACGAAAAATTTTAATTTCGGATTATTTTTAGTAGATTCAACCATTTTTAGGAACTTTTTCAATTGAAATCGAATACATTGAGGCGTATTTTGTTCCAGAGTGCCTTTAATCCAAGAGGACACTCGATAACCTTTTTATTACTATACGATTTAAACAAAATTAATAGTTGCTGTTGGAGATCATCATTGCTATTTGGTAGCAATTTCAAATATTTTTTTCGCTTTTGGTTTTACCGGAAGTACATTATGCATGTTTTAGATATATTTTTAAATTCTTCATCTTTTACTCTTGTATGTATAGAATTTCATTTTATTCGGTTATACAGACAGCAAGCACCTTCCATCCAATAAATTGCTCAACATGTTCACAGTTTTGTACAACACACGCCTCTGATCTCGTTCGGAGTTCTTGGTTGGTTTCTTTGCCTTTCTCATCGGGTGATAACTAGGCGCATCTGATTTTATTTTATAAATAATCTAGATTAAAATAGAACAAATCCGAAGGTGTGAGATCAGGTGATCTTGGAGGCAATTCCGCAGGCCCATTGTTTGCAAGCAAACGGCCATTAACGAATCATGGGGCCATTCCCAAACAATAAAGGCGGAACGGACGCGCAGTGGAATCGTACCGGTAAAATCTCATAAACAGGACGATCGCACCTGATTTTTGCAAAGTGGTAGTATAACATAGTAAAGTAAGCAACAAAAAAATCGGAAATCTCAGTTATAGCAATACGAAATAAATGGACGTGAGTACGTGTAGGTGTATTGCAGCGTAAGCCACGCTGAGAGGCGACCTTATCGAATTTAAAGAATCTGCAGTAACCACATAAAGATGTTCAGGAGATGAACAAAAAAGGAAAACGACAGGGAGCTAGATACCAACACGGTAAAGAAAATTTTCGGAAGGAGAAAAAAAATAATCAGGTACCCAGACCAAAATAGACAACCAAACCAAGAAAATGAAGTAAACATGGGCGATTGAGAAGGTGTAAAAATATGATGAAAGAAATTATGCAACAAATATAAAAAATACAGAAAACAATAAAAGATTAAGAGATGAAATCAAGAAAAATGAGCTGAGACGGAAAAAATTAAAATTGCAATTAGCAGAGGGATAGAAAAGTTAGAGGCAGTAATAAACCAGTTCCTAAGCAGAAAAATAGAAATACAAACAAATGTTAAAAATGTGACCATCATAGGCAAGAGAAAAACAGGGGGAAATAATTGGTATAGAGATGGAATCCTATGACAAAGAACAACAGGTTACATAAGATAAAAATGATTCCAAGGGAAAGAAGAATACATCGATCATGAAATGACGTTAGTAGAAAAAACATACAACCGTAAATCAGAAAAATTGAAAGAGAAGAGCAAAAGGAAAACAAATTAAAGTAGAATATAAGAAGATAACAATGAATGGGCCTTATTTGAATAGGGAGAAAAAGTTAACGAAGTTGTAAAAGTCAATGTTCTAAAAAACGATTAAGGAGAACGAATTCAGAAAGCTGCCAAGAGAATGCGACAAATGCAAAAATAAATGACCTGAATACGGGAAAGGAAAACACGCGCAAAAGCAGAAGCCTTAAAATAGGAAACTGGAATATTAAAGGAATAACCGGAAAGTAAGAGCAGACATCAAGAAAAATTGAGGAACTACAGCCGAGATATTTGGAAATTATAGAAATAAACAAGAAGGAAGAAGGGGTACAGTAGATACCCAAAGCTCCAACAACTCCAAAAAATGCCTTACGCCGTAAGCTACAAAGTCAACGGATTAAATAAGTAAGTATGGACTCGCGCTCCCTCCAACTCAAAGTACAAATTTTGTCGCAAACCCAGTGGATCCTAAATAACTCATTATTTAAGAAATTGCGATTACACTCACCCAAAATTAACAACATAACCACCTTTTCGCTATTACTCATTTTAATTACAATGAGTTGTTGAAATTTCTTAACTTTGTCAAATCTGCAGTAGTTCCGTGGCTATCCCTACTTCCATTTTTTAAACTGCTAACATGAGTACTTAGAAATCTACCCCCATAAAAATGTTATACGTACGTAAAAAAGAATTAAAAAACAAAAGCTACATGCACTTTCGGTTAAACCGAAAGTGACTAATATAAGGTGCAACTGAATAGATGATTTCATTTTGAAAAAAATAATTCAACGTTTTTCTTTTGTAAATCATAAAAAAAAGTTGTCGACTATTTCTTCTTTCGTTGAAGGAACTGTACTATAGCACGTTTAATGACAATTTGCAATTAAAATAACAGGCGAACTTTAAGAGATCTTTCTGGGAAACTCTTTACGGACATTCAAAGAAACTTTCTTATTGGAAGTGAATATTTCTTTACCGGAAACCTTCCAAATGAACATTTTTCAAAGTGAAGCTTTCGATGCTGCTCATAACTAGCATTTCCATTTGGACAAAATAAAAAATAATAGTTATTTATATATTAAGAGCATAATGGCCAGATTATAGCACACGGTACATACAACGTTTTATTTTAGTTTGGTTATCGAAATGGACAAAAATTAAGAATTCGGTATTTTGGGCACAGACTGGTGCTGTGCATTTTTGGTGTGCTGTGATTTCTTTGTAGGTTGTTGATATTGCTATATTAGATTGTTGGATTGTTGATATCTGTTTTACTGATTACCGATTTTATAGACTTTCGGGCCATAAAAGCCACATTCCGCCGGCTGTCGAGGGCCAGTAAACAAAGTTGTGGATAAAAAATTAAATTAAATGAGGAGCATCCGTGCAAAACCGGCTATATCCATTTTCGTAAAATGTTGGGAAAATGGCAAAAACTTCCCATTTCCTGGCCTTTACAGATAAAAAAAAATGCAATTTTATGTCTTGTGGGTATTAATGTGCTTAATTCATGGAACATATTTTCATTTTCAAAAACGTTTGCTTCAAAATCCGTTAATAAATGTGGAAGAACACTTTATTTTTCTAAAATAATGACAAAATATATCTATAAACTACAAAATGAAGCACATTCTTAGTTAAAAAAATTAAACAGAATAAAAAAGTTGACTTATATTAATACGGCAGGCTCTTCATAATGGCAATCAGATATAGCCAGGTTTGCTGAAAAAACGTAGATTTGGCCGGTTTTGCTCTAAAACCTGCTTTTCAAATGTAATTTTAACATTGATATAGCCGGTTTTGGACAGAATCACTTTAGTTGTCGATAGAGCTGAAGCTAAAGATGCAAGATCGAGAAAAAAAACGAAAACTCGAAAAACAAATGGATATAGCCGGTTTTGCACGGATGACCCGCAAACATAGTATTATGTCTTTAATGAACCGAAACTGTGAAAATACAGCTGTACTGTAGTCTACATATTAATATAAGAAACGGTTCTTACAACTACTTGTTTTTATAAGTGCTGTATACGAATACTTTAATTTATATCCAGGTCTATTACTTAAAAACATTTAAATGCTTTTCTCACATCATCAGGCATTCTGTTTTTATGGGAAATTTTATTTCGAATGTGAGTTTCAAAAGACTACAACATAATGACTGCTAAAATAGTTACGTGCATAAGCAAAACTTTTCGCAAGCATTCCTCTTTTATGATAGCTTTCTTATCCAAGAGGTATGGCAACCTTGCAGGATCTCATCTTATGCTACATATATCACCATATACACCTCCGGATCTCTACTTGTATATAATTTATCACGGATCTCATGTTGTTTACATTATATCACGAATGAGTCAAGTGCTGAAATTGTTTCCCCTCTCCGTGGTTAGGGATTAAGTAACGGATTAGGCAATCGTTTGTGGAAAATATACTCAGCGAAGTCGTTCTGGATCTCGGGTAGTCCAACATTTATCCCGGATCTCCACTTGCTACAAAAATAGATATATATATATATATATATATATATATATATATATATTGCAAAAAACACAAACGAACGTATAAAAATTATGAACGAACAAAAGAGAAGGAGTTTCTTCCAACAGATGCAGCTGAGATTATGATTATTACCGGCTGTATGTTTTTAATGTGCTACAATCGACTCCCATCATATCACGATTATTGGTCTAATAAAAAAGGTCTAGAAAATCCTTGTATAAAAGAGGCAATGTCGTGACCGCTGTACCATGCTTATTTCAAAAATGTATTATGCTAATCTTCAGAAACCTGAAAATTCTAGTAAGACATATTATGTCGACGAATTAGTTACTTGTTTGAAGCAAAGATTTCAGTCAGCCAGAACCTTATGTTCCCATTTGAGTACCGATGAATCTATGAACAAATTTAAAGGTCGCTCTTCCCTCAAACAGTATTTGCCCTTGAAACCTATAAAAAGAAGTATAAAAATATGGGAATTATGTGACCCGAAAACTGGCTATGTGTACAATTTTGATATTTATTCCGGAAAAGATCTTGAATCTAACAAAGAATCAACTCTCGGAGAACGCGTAGTGAATAAGCTCGTAGAATATATATCCACTAATACGGACATATTTTTATTCTTTGATAGATTTGTTACTTCGGTAAGGCTACTTCATGATTTACCATTTGCCGCAACTGGTACCTGTATGAAAAATCGAAAAAGCATTTCTGAAATAAAAACAAAATTAGAAATAGGAGATTACAAAATTGTCGCCACTTCTTCGGGCCTTACAGCCAGTTTTTGGCAAGATACAAAGAAGTTCTCGTACTAACCAATTGCCATTCAGCCGAAATAGAGCAAGCTAGTCGCAAATTGAAAAATCTGGTGTGATACACGCACACAACTTCCTTTTACAGTGATCTTATAATTAGCCAAAAATTTGATTTTAAATGTTTTAAGCATTTGTCAAAATTTTTCAAAAATTACAAATTCTGCAAAAACGGTACAAAATAGAGCGTTAGTTGAACAGACAAATTTTCTCTACAATTTTAAGCTGAATTCAAAAATGTAATAATATACCGGGTGTTCTATTTAAAATAAGAGTTAATAAAAAAAATAGACAAAAAAACAAAAGAAACCCATTTTAGAAGTATTCAACTGGAAAATCACATATCTCACATCAATACACATTCAAAATGTAATAAAAATGTAAAGTTTAAAAAAAATCGTTAGAGCCGTTTTTGAAAAAATCGAAAAAAACTGAAAAATCACAAGAGTAAACACCTACTTCCGGTTATGCGATTTTTTTCAAAAGCTTGCTGTCTCATATACATAGTACACAAAACTTATATATGAAATTTCAACGCCATACCGCTTTTCGTTTTTGAGATATTCTGTTCACAGACAGACACACAGACAGACAGACACACACACACAGACAGACAGACCAATGAAAAAAATATGTTTTTTGGGATCAGGGGACTCTAAAACCTGAAGATCCGTTGAAAACTCAATTTCGAATTTTTGGGGTGAATCCAATACTTCCTTTATAGTAAAAGTAAGTAAAAATGGTGAATAGTAGCATCGCAATGTCTAAAATCAATTTCGGATTACAAGTATAATGGCGGAGTAGATTTATCCGATCACTGAACGAGTTTTTACGATTTTGATAGGAAGTCTGGAAAATGGTGGAGGAAAGTCTTTTATAAACTACTGATGACTTCAGTAATAAATGCGTGCATATTGTATAACTAAATAAACCATAAAAAAGAAACAACTTTAACATTTCTAATCGATTTGGCTCAATAAATGATTGGTAAAGGTCGAGAAAATGCGAAATCAGTTAGAAAACGTTCAACTGGACGGCCATCAGCTTCAGCGCGCCATTTGTACAATGAAGGATATTATTTGCCAGTGTAAGTTAACACACGAAGGAGACGTTATGGATGTTTTAAAAGGAAAATTGAAACGCGAACCAAGACATTATGCACTAGTTGCAATGTACCTCTTTGCAATAATTGTTTTACCCCGTTTCATCTGTAAGCCCTTGAATAATAATATTTGTATTTTCCTTTATTACTAATTTTGGTATGCATTTGTGTTTGTATTTTCTTATTTTGTAATGATTTTCGAAAATATATGTTTGTGCTTGACAATAAGTTACTAATTCAAATCCCTATCTCTGTTCCCTGCTGGGACATATATGTCCCACCAGAAACTACTAGTGGGATATATAAGTCCCATTGTCAAATTTCAAATTTGAGAAAAAAAATAACAATAATAATTAAATAAACTGTATTTAGTAACCTTATAAACAAAACTTATGAGGTTAAATTTTTTAAATTTAATTATACAAAAGTCGGCGTGACAGGGTTCAAGTGTGGAAATACGTTTTTTATTTCTTACCCAAAGCGGGACGTGCAGTGCATGATACCACGAAGGACTTTACATCTATCAGTCTGACTTTCTTCCTGCTTAAAGGTGCAGGAAAGACTGGTTGAAAGGTACATTACAAATGGAGCATTAGTTGACCTTCTGCTGCAGCCATCGCAACACGCTCACCAACTCGGCAGGTTAGTGGAGACGGAACTTTACGCGATCGTCTCCAAATCGAGAAAACCTTACACCACAAAGTGCTCTCGCTCGGTGCGTTTCTAGACATTGAAAGGGTGTTTGATAAGACACCTTTTTCGAATCCATCTCTACAGCAGCGAAAGAACACAGGATCGATCCTCGTTGATAATGTCGATCGGTTCCATGTTGTCAGACCGACAGGTGATGGTCTCAATAGACGAGATCTCTATTAGAAATTCGTGGCTGTCCTCCAGAAAGAGTCTTGTCTCCAATGTTATGGTGTCCAGTAGTGGACGGGCTACTCAGCTAGCTCTTTGCAAAAGACAATATCTGCAATATTAACACTTAGAAAGTTTGCTGGAACGAACAGTAGGTGAGATCATGCAAGAAGCCCTACTACCGTACAGAATTGGTGTACAAAACAAGAACTCGGGTTTAACTTTTCCGCACAACTTACCATGTTCACCAAAAGAAGGAGAATCAAGGGTTTTACACAGCCCTTACTCTTCAGCCCTTGGAATCAATTAAATATCTCGGAGTCATTCTGGATCTGAAACTGAACTGTAGGGCTCATGTAGAGAAATAAACTCAGAGGGCCACTGTCATGCTCTGGAGATGCAGACGGACCTTTGGAATCAGCTGGAGTCTGAACTCTCGTGTTACTACGTGGCTATAAGACCTACAATAACATATGTTGCTCTGGTTTGGTGGCAGTCAACTAGCAAGGCGACAGTCAAAATTAGCATCAACTGATTACATAGATTAACTTGTTTAAGCATAAGAAGAGCATAGAGCATTGTTCTTACGACAGCTCTGAAGGTGCTTATGTGACTATAGCCCATTGACTTGGTTATTAAGGCAAAGGCTAAATAAGTCAGCCTACAGACTTAGTCAGGAACAGATGTGGGCAATAAGAGGAGAGCAAGTGGAACACGATCATCTATCATTTTGTAAAAATAGCAGAACTTCTCACAAAAAGCGATTTCATGGCTCCGCTCTATATTTTTCATAAAGTGTTTATGGTACTCATTCCTGACAGAAATGACTGGCGTTAGCAACAGAATCTCACTCCACAGGGTCTTGTCTGGTATACAAACGGCTCCAGACAGCAGAAGTGCTAAAATTTACGGCGATAGACATAAGGTCAGGCTCACTGATGCCTTTACCAAATACGCCACTGTATTCCAGGCGGAGATATTTGCCATCTTGACCTGTGCCGAGGAGAACCTTTAAAGGAATTACTCTAATCTTCATATCTATATTTTTACAATCAGGCATTACTAAGAATCAAAGACTGGCGCTCCAGGAGGCCAGGAACGTCGTTATCGATCGGAAAGAATGGAAACGAATCGTAAATAAAGCAAGTAAACCAGCGGCACTAACAGCAGCATATTGGTTGCGAGAAAGACCTCCTCCTCAATCGCCAGCTAAGGATTAAAGAAGAAGAAAACTAAGAGCAATATGATCGCTCAGAATCAACTCTAGGTTGGTTCTGGAATGTTGCCAGACGTGGAATAGACTCAGCACAAGAAGCTGGGCCATACTACTGTGGATACCAGGCCATAGTGAAATAGACGATAACAAAGATGGGGTTCTCAAAAGATACTCATTTTCCTGGGCTAGCCTTAGGAATTACACGTGCTACTGCTAAGAGACAGATTACGCACTGGCTAAATAGCCAATCCAGTGCCAACTGGGCATTGACACTAAGGTTACGTCAAGTGAAACATCTTATTGGGAAATTTGTAGGAAAACATCTCTATCCACTAGGCCACCAGGGCGGTTACATATTTTAGTTGAAAACTTATATATATCTTACCGCTGTATGCGCAGTAGACTATTTTTGTAATTCTCTGCGCAGTAGTGCCATCCAAATGGGCTTTATTTCTGCGCTAGCCTGACTCATTGATTCTACTGCCAGCGCTATGTATGTAGCTTCTTTCAGCTTCCTGCGGAATCTGTTATCCTCTGTAGCTACAATTGATGCGTTATCCCATTGTATGTGGTGGTCTTCGTTCCAGATGTGTTCTGCGATCTTGGATTTGATGGTTTCGCCCATTCTAACACTTTTGCGGTGTTCCGATAATCTCACTCGTAGGGGTCGTTGTGTTTCCCCTATGTATTGTCTTACAGTTCTTTGAACTCTGATCTTCGTTCTGAGGCTTGGTATGCGTCATCCCGCCTCTTAGAGTTGTTGTGGACTTGAAGGCAGTTCTTATATTGAATCTGTTTCCGATTCTTCTCAGTTTGTCGGAAACTCCTCGGATGTATGGTATTACGGCCGTGGTTGTTGGCTCCGTTTTCTCATCCCCTGCCGGTGTTGTATTTCTGTCCATCTATTTTAGCGTTTGGTTTAGAGTTGTTTTTGGGTAGCCATTAGCTTGCAGCATTTCTGTGATTATCTCAATTTCCCGTTTAAGGTCTTCCTCCGAGCATATGGTCTTGGATCGGCTATATAGGCATCTCGCGACGCTACGTTTCACGCTATTGTGGTGGTTAGAATCGTAATGATATACACCCTAGACAGTGGAAAAAGTCCGAAAAACATATCAGAGATAGATACCTTCTGGCTACGGCAATAACCGTTTATATATACTTATTGTTATAGCAACGTGCTGTTTTATCAGACGTAGTATTTTGGATACAGTTAGCTACATTTTTTTAAAGGGACTAAATCTTCTAGTTTTAATTTCAGTCAATTACAACCTTTGCGCAGAGACGCTGTTCCGAGAAATATTACGACTACGGTCAGATTTGAACCCATGTCTTTCTGGTTGTTAATCTGGGCGGTTACTCAGCCCAACTACCTTATTAGTCTACCGCCGACATACCGGTTGTAAAAGAGTATCAAATCATTTTTATGTTTTTATTGAATGCAAGTCAGATGTTGACCATTCTATTTTGCTCGTATTTTATTTGATTGCGTTGCTGTGGCAATCAAATTTCATTTCTTAAACGGCACTTACATTTCTTCCTCTAGTGTTTAAGATAATACTATATTATGTTATTAGGAGCAAAAGTTATATTTTATGTGGAGAGGCTGGACGGGTTATCTGCCGAGCTTGCGAGGCAGATAAGTACAGCCGAGCCACATAAAGACACTTTTGCTCCGAATAACATATAGTATTTTTTCTTCAAACGTTTTTATAACAAATTATTTACAACTTTGTGAACAAAATTCGAAGAAAATTACTTGATCTTGTCAGCGACAGATAATATTATCTGCCGCTGACGAGCGGCAGATAAAGTTGTCAGCGGTAGATAAAGTTATTATCTGCCCCTCGTCAGCGGCAGATATTATTAGCTGCCGCTTGGCAATAAAGTGACAGTTTAGCATTATCAATCCAGCAGTATAATGCCATATTTTACTGCCGTTTGAAGAAAAAATGTATTTATATGTATAAATCGAAATTAAATTCTATTTGGAATAAAAATTTAATTAAACATACAAACTGCTTTTAAAAAAAACAACCATTAAGATTCAAAATAAGGTCATTTGTCGCTAAGTAATGGCCCAATTTATTTCTGCTGTCGAAAACAAGAACTCAATATTGACATTTACAAGTTAGAGTTTACTTCTGAACCACCCTCGTGTGTCTTCGGATTATTTTACATATTTTCTCATTTATATTTCTATATTAACAACGAATTTTATGAATCACACTGAGGTAAAGGAATATGATTGCTTTAAAAAGTTGTTAACAGAATCCCCACAAAAGATATGTGATATTTTGAACTTGTGTTATTAAGTGTTTGAATCCCAACAGCAAGACAATCTACAGAACCGTCTCTTAAATCGTGGCCTTTCAGTAGGCGATATACACATCATCTGCCTCTGCCGCAAACATACACCTTAGGAAATGACAAATCACCGGTTTGGGGCGCCTAGGGATTTAATTTCGTCCAGGGGCACTCGAATGCGATATCCGGACGACCCTCATTTTTATCCTCCCTTATCCGGCACTTGCGTTATTAGGTTTTAATTCGTTTGTCTGTCATAGTTAGGCTTCTCCCTAAAAATTGTGTTTAAGTCATTGGGTTTTATTGTCTCGTGGGAGTACCTGATTTCGAACTTTTCTCTTCTTCAAACGTCCTAATAAATGAGCTGCCGACATTGACACTTCAGTATTCCAAGTTGGATGGCGCGAAAATCTTTATTTTTCAAACGTTAGAACGTTCAGTTGACTATTTTTTTTATTTTAAAAGCTAGACCTTTATGCTATATAATTATACTGGCGATTAAAGAAATCGAACCGACCATTAAAGTTGAATGTGAAGGCGTTTTATCTGCCGCAATTATTTGTTAGGGCTTAGTAATGAAGTACGGTATCTAATAAGATAGAAACAAGTACAAACGCAACACAAAATTTAAAGAAATAAAATTTAATGGCAGTTGTCTAGAGGTAAATTTTTAATGATAGTTATGCATTGTCTTTGATTAATCTTGTTGCGTTTATTTTTGCTCTCTGGTAGTTTTCTCGTTTGAAAAACATTTTTAAATTAATGACAAGATGCCACCAGCACGAAAACTATTGTTTTTGTTGAAGATGTACGAGGCCTGTGTTGTGTTGCTCGGAGGCTAGGAATCAACTGTTGACAGTTCAAAGGGTAACGTGAGCGCCATCAGAAGATATAGGTTCATTTAGAAAAAGGTTAGATTCTGGACGAAAGAGGGCTGTGTGGGAGTGAAATGACTGTCACCGTATATCTAAGGTATTGAGAAACAGAAATAACATTCCAGTAAATATCAGAAATTTATTTTCTGAAGTTTGTGGTACGAATGTAAGTGAATGATAAATTCCAAGAGGACTACAAGCAGCCAATTTGAAGCGTTTATGGTTACATGGTGTTGATGGTCGACATGGATTTCTTCTACCACGTAAGCTTTTAAAGGGTAAATTGTATGGGTTGTTATATCTTTTGAAGCATGTGCAGAGTTAGTAGAAGCTTTATGACTGCTGATTAATATGTAGCAAATGTCCTCCAAAAACATGTCTACATGTCAAACATTCTTATAATGATCATGTTCGGTCACCCGTCGCACAAGGTGTTACTGATTACCCACATTGAAGAAATATAATTGACAGTTAATAATTATTCGCTCTTAGTTTAGGCATTAATGAAACATAACACATATGGGACGACCTCGGAAGACGTGCTAGAAATCCAATTTCCTTCTAGAGTAACTTGAGAAAACTTCGAAGAGCTCTAACAGAAGGATTTGATAATATTTACAAAGCAATCATTCAGAAAACATCAAGAAAATGAATAAAACAATATAAATGATTATAAAAACAAGAGGAACAAATACAGCAAATTAAAAAAATCTGCTGCGATACACGCACACAACTTCCTTTTACAGTGATCTTATAATTAGCCAAAAATGTGAGTATTAATTTTTAAGCATTTGTAAAAAATTTTCAAGAATTACAACTTCTACAAAAACCGAACAAAATAGAGCGTGAGTTCAAAAGACAAATTTTCTCTACAATTTTAAGCTGAATTCAAAAATGTAATAATATACTGGGTGTTCTATTTAAAATAGGAGTTAATAAAAAACCAAGGAGAAAAACAAAAAAACCCATTTTAGAGGTATTCAACTGAAAAATCACCTATCTCACACCAATTCACATTGAAAATGTAATATAAATATAGTTTGAAAAAAAATCGTTAGGGCCGTTTTTGATAAAATCGAAAAAAACTGAAAAATCACAAGAGTAAACACCATAGTTCCGATTATGCGATTTTCAAAAGCTTGCTGTCGCATCTAGATAGTACACAAAACTTAAATATGAAGTTTCAACGCCATACCTCTTTTCGTTTTTGAGATATTCTGTTCACAGGCAGACACACACACACAGACAGACACACACACTCACACACATACAGACAGACACACACAAAGACAGACAGACCAATGAACTAAAACAGGATTCAGGGGACCTTAAAACTTGAGGATCGGTTGAAAACTCTATTTCGAATTTTTGGGGTGAATCCAATACTTCCTTTATCGTAAATGGAAGTAAAAATGTTCTGACTTGCCTTAACACCATAATTACATCTTTGGTTTTGAAGCTATTTTAATTACTTTTAAAAGAATATGTTTATTTTTCTGTCAAATAAAATGTCCGGTTGGTATAGATTCCATGCGCAGTTGAATCTTCTTTGTTAATAAACTCATTTAGTGATTACTAAGTATTTTAATGCAGTTTTAAATGCATTATGAAAAAGCGAAACAAAATCTCTGAAGAAACCGATGGTGGAACTTACTGTAGAGTTATGGTCCTTATAATTTTAAATAATATGGTTACATTACTTGGCTTGGCGAAATACAGGGTGTTACGGAAATCACGGATACGGACTACACGACGTTATTCTTCATTAAAAACTGAACAAAAATTCCTTAGCCATTTTTCGATAAAACCCTTACTTTTGTAGCTACAGCGATTTGTAGTGTTGAATCAAGTGACCTTAGTAAATGTCAGATGTCGAGAAACAAATGATTACTTAGAATAATTTATTGACAGAACCTTTGTTGTGTTCATGTTCGCGTGTGTTGATTTTCGAAAAATAGTGGCTAATATTTCTACTCCAGAATATTATGACAAGCTAATGGCTCTCGAAGCTTCTAATAAAATCGATCAGAGCAAGCAGTCCGATTATATGGTAAGATATTTCCTTTGCGGCGACGACCAAGCCTTAACGTTTTTAAAAGATTGGAGGATCGCACTCTGTTCAGTGTTACTGTGCCACCACGTGTAAATGCTGGCCGTCAGCGTCTTCATGATGATGCTGTTCTTAATTTGATAAACTATAATTCCGAACGAAGCACTAGAGCTGTGGCCAGGGGATTGGGAATTAACTCCACCCGCGTGTGGTGTGCTCTAGAGCGTGGTCAACAACATTCATACCACTATACGCAGGTGCAACATCTGCAAATAACCGATTATCCACTTCGAATAGAGTTTGTGAATGGTACGTTGCTCATCATGATTTGAAAGATTCAATTCTCTGGACAGGCGAATGTCTTTTCACACTTGATGGTGTTTTTAACGTGAACAATGAACACCAATGGAATCATGCAAATCCTCGTGCAGTTAGAATAAGAAATCATCAGGAATGTTTTAGCTTAAATGTATTGGGTGGATTGTTGAGTAACCATCTGGTAAAACATTTCAGTACAAATTTCCTATTCTGTTATTACTCATATCAGTCTCATCTCATCTAATCTCAATCTTCCCGAATTATTAGAAGACGTCGCTTTAAAGGTTTGTCAAAATATGGTATCTATGCATGAGGAAGAGAGTACTCATTTTGCTTTAAATGTACGAGCATACCTTAATGATATTTAGAACGCTGGATTGGCAGAGACGGTCCAATTAGTTGGCCGCCTCGTTTACCAGATTTAAATCATTGTGATTTGTTTTTGTGGGGTCATTTAAAGTCGTTGGTGTACAGAACAGCTGTACCCAACCTAAATGGACTTCAAAACCGCGTAGGTACAGTCGGCGCCTTAGAAATCGAGATACGTAATATGTTGTGTTGTAATATCTGATTTGTTATTATTTGTTTGCTTTGGTTACTTCATTAATGTGAGCTGGAATTTCATATTTGAAAAAAAAATCTGACATAACAATCAAAACCATCACAACTGCAAAAGCGCAGTTTATACACTTAAAAATACACCCAAAATGTATCATAGTGTTGTCCCGATTACTAAGGCGCCGACTGTACTTCGGGCAGTAGGAGAGATAATGCCGGCAATGGTAAGAAATTCTATTCGAGGAGTAGAACATGTATAATTGCCAACGGGGACCATTTCGAGCAAATGTTAGACTAGGTAATTAAGTAAATAGTTTTCTTTGGTTGTTTTAATATTTGTTATTTTAATTTTGGAATAATTTATTAAAGAGCTAACATTTGAAAACTATGTAATTTTATTTTAGAATTTTATAAAGCGGGAGCTTAAAAAGTACGGACCTGGAAGAAAAATGGCAGAGGCATTTTTTCTTTAGTTTTTAATGTAGAATAACGCGAATTTCGTAACAGCTTGAATATAACTTAACGATTTGCTTTTAATAAATTTATTTGCATTGTATCACAGTGATTTTTTACAACAACATTTGTCTTTAACATATATATAATACACATATATTGCTGGTAGGGCCTGGAAACTTCAGAAAACATTACGGCGCCGACATAGTCTCACTTAGAGTATAACGCGTCTCGTGCGCATGCGTGAGAATTCGAACTCCGCCTTTAGAAGCGAATTTTAAACTTGACCACTTCCCCATTGGGCGGACGACGCCGCCGCGCTTGCGTACAGCTCACCGTATACATGAAGGAGTTGGTTGTGTGTCTCACTTCATCGGTAAGTTTACCACTCATAGCCGCTAGCAATATAGTAAGTATTAGATATATGGTCTTTAAGTGTTCGAAGAATTGCATACTGAAATATATAGAGACCAGGTGTTTAAAACAAGTGTAAAATGTAGATGTATTATTTATTATTGCCTATTGATCAGGCATGTAGAATAATAAGTGTTCGCTTTCATTCATGTCATCACCAAATATCTCAAGCTCTAAGCAATGATTTTGAAGCTCGTTTAAGATTCTGTAATAGGTATAAAATATAATCAAAACGCACTACCGCATATTTTATGAACCGATGGTATCACTATAATTATCGTGAATGGGCTACAGACAATTCTCACTAAAAAAAACTCTTACATTTTTAACATAGATTTAGTGTTAATATGTTATTCTTAATAATCGTCTTATTGGACCATTTGAGCGATTTCAACGTTTGAATGCGAAAGTTACAAAAATTTTAAGAAAACTTTGTATTACTGGAAGGTGTCCCCTTAAATATTAGACGTACCATGTGGTATCAGCATGATGGGGTACCAACACATCACTGTATTCGTACAAGAGCTTGACTTACCGCACATTTTCGAGGAAGAGGAATTGAAGTAGAGAGATCCGTGTCATGGCCACCGCATTCGCTGAACCTGACTCTACTAGATTTTTGTCTTTGGAGTCACATGAAATAGATTGTTTATGCAATTGAAGTGCACACGGTAGAAGAATTACGGCAAAGAATACAGCTGATTGCCGATATTATTAGGATTAACCCAGAAATCTTATTAAGAACGCAGCAATCTATTCTAGGAGGCAACGGATTTATGTAACCAACATAATAGCTACATTTGAACATTTTTTTGCGAATGAAATAGTGGAAATGTATTAAAAAATATTTATTTAATAAAATCCATTCAACTCAAATTCTGGCCACCTAAATTATGAAATAAACAATAACTCAGCATCGGTTACGTTTCGGACATAATTATATGTCTATATAAACTTTTTGAGAGTCCGAGTTAAATAGCCGTCGCGAACGCATGTGTTAAACTTATCGTTGTGACCGCTGTCATAACTTTCGCCACGTGCTGTTTTGCGAGCACAGATCCACCTTCGTTTTATTCCGGTAACAAAATTTTATTTAATTTACTAAATACTAACAATTATTCTCCTTAGCATAGAATTTCGGCTTAGACCGCGTAGTATTTGTATATGAACACCCAGCATTTTTTGGCTTAATGTGCCTTGCACCTTGTGAAGTCGAGCAAAAACCCGCGCGATGGCCATGCTCTCTGGTGGCTCGTGTTGTTTGAGTATCTTGAGAACGAGGTTACTTAGGCATATTTGGCCGTTTTGCTGATGTTTGTGCATCCATATTCGAATATATATAATTATATCATTCTTCCAAGCTTATTTGCTTCAAATATTTTTTTTAAAATTAATTTCACTGCCTCAAGTATCATAACAATATAATCGACTTAATTAAGCAAAACAACTCTCTGAGAAGAGAATGGCAGACAACCCGAAATCCCGCAACTAAAAACAACGTAAACAACCTATCTCATCGCATTAAACATGAACTCGAAGGGTATCGCATTTACTCCTACCAAAAACTCATTAGCAACTTCGAACCAACAGATCCTGGCCTTTGGAAAACAACCAAACGAATTCTACGTCAACCATACGAGATACCACCAATCACCTTCGATGCACAGACACTCAATTCCTACGAAGAAAAAAGCGTAGCTTTCGCAGAACATCTCGAGCGAACGTTCACTTCCCCCAATCACAGTGACCCGGTTTTCAACAACATAGTGAACAACCATGTCGAAACACATCAACGAAATACCAGAAACTAACTTCAAACCAACCTCGCCTAAAGAACTTGCTTCCATAATCAAAACTCTACCGATAAATAAATCACCAGGCCACGATGCAATACCCAATATCATATTGAAGAAACTTACCAAGAAAGCATACGCGTAAAGCAGCAACAGTTTTTAATGCATGCCTAAAGCTAGGGTATTTCGCCAACGTATGGAAACAGGCAACTGTACTTATGTTCCCCAAACCAGGAAAGGATAAAAAAACCATGACTAGTTACAGACCAATCAGTCTACTTATAACACTTTCGAAACATTTGGAAAAAGTCATCTATTTTCGGTTAAAAGACGAAGTTCAACGATTAGATATCCTACCAACCTATCAATTCGGCTTCAGGAAAGGCCACTCCACCAGCCATCAATTACAACGCGTGGACAGAAGCCATTGAAAGAGGATATGAATCCAAACAATTCACAGCAACCCTATTTATTGATATAGCACAAGCCTTCGACCGCGTGTGGACAAATGGCCTCAAATACAAACTCTTATTCTTGAAAATACCCGAATGCATCAAATCCATTTTATTCTCTTTCCTACATAATCGCTCCTTCTCAGTCAAAATCCACACATCCCTATCTCCCATCAAAAGCATACACGCGGGAGTCCCACAAGGTAGCATTCTCGGCCCCATCCTCTTCAACATCTTCATGCACGATTTCCCCGCCATCAATACTGACCTTGCAATGTATGCCGATGACACCGTCATATTAGCTAGACATGAATGCCTGGAAGAGGCGATCTCTAATCTACAAGAAGCTACCACTACACTTAGCAAATGGTTCAGGAAATGGAAACTCTCAATCAATTACACCAAATGCGTCACAAAAATCTTGACGCTGAGACGAATTAACAACCCCCCCCCTGAATTCTCCATTAACGACTACTATATTCAGTGTAACGCCTACGATGAGCCCGTTAAATACCTAGGTATTTATTTCGACACCAAGCTCACCTGGAAAAACCATGTCCTCAAAAAACTGAATGAAGGACACATGCGGTTACTTCAATTATACTCTCTTATTAATCGCAAATCTACCTTACTTACTCAATGTACTACCACCCTGTACAAGTCACTTATACGCCCATTAGTCCTATACGGATGTGCTGTGTGGGGCAACACATCTAAAACAAACCTCTGCAGAATTCAAGTGCTCCAAAACAAGATTCTTAGAATCGCGGTGAACGCTCCCTGGTTCGTCACAAATCAACAACTACACCACGAACTCGGCATACCCACAATTGAACAACACATAGCGAAACTTACTAAAAAATTTCACTCTAATCTCACCAACTGCAGCGGGGCAGCCTACTACACCATAGGTCAGCGAGGCATCCACGTACGACTAAAACGTAAGCTTCCACAAGACATATATCTTAGTGATAACAGTGACAACGACTAAGTGATTAGTTTTAACACACCCAGTGCTCTCACAGTGAAAAACAATTAACAATCAAAACTCCCCTGCGGTCATACTTACCGCTCACTCTAATTCTTACATTATATATAACCTGCCATCACTGCCTTGTATAACCGTGTAAATTGTTGAGCAGGCAAATGCCTAATAAAAAAAAAACTTTTGAAAGCTACGTTCCCAAATTCATCCTTAATCCTTCTCGAGTTATAAACTTATTAGAAGACTCTAAATCTAAAAAATAAAACTCTCTAACATAAAATACATTCTTAAAATGTTACATTGTTCTTTTCTAATTTGCTTTATTAATAACCAGAATAATTATAATAATTCATGCGCTAATTTTGTATATAGACTAAGAAAGTGAGGTCGTGAGCCACTGGAGTCACCTCTAATTTAGTTTGATAAATCTATTGGCCACTTTATTCTTAATCTTCTAGCTGTATGTTCTTCGACTAGCACTCATAATGTTGCTTACTGTATGCCCTAGTTCTTTAAAATAACTTTTTATATCGACTATTGGGGTCGTATATTGTTCCTCTTTAGCAATTGCGGAAGTAATTCCTGTTGGCCTGTAATACCGTTAAATTATAAAATATCTAAAAGAAATCTCGTATAATATTTATTCAAACTTTGAACTACCACACATATTTTTCAACTTAACCTCACTCTCCTTTTAAACTTGTGCGCCACCTTGAAACCCATCGCTTAAATCCACTTTGAGAACAAGATGCATTCCAGTTTTTCACCCATTGTTTTATAGCTTTTTCTACCTTCTTCAATGATTCGAATTTAATTCATTTCATATATTTTTCATTGGCCGAAACAAATGAAAGTCCAATCGAGGTAAATCAGGACTAAATGCTGGATGTGGCATAACTGGCCATCCCAGCTTCTGGAGTAGCAAATGCAGTATAGGGCCTTGCATTATCATGGTGTAAGACAATGCTACCTAATTTTTTCTGAGGCCTTTTTTTCTAAGGGCTTCTTTAAGCTTTTTTAAGGTCACTATATATCGCTGGCTATTTATTGGGGTCCCTGGTTCTAGAAAATCGATAACAATAACACACCGACGGTCCCAGAAAACAGTTGCCATAATTTTCTTCGAAGAAGTTCGCACTTTAAATTTTTTTGGGGGTGATGATGATGTGTAACGCCATTATTTTGACTAATTTTTGGTTTCTGTATCATATGTAGATACCCATATTTCATCCTCAGTCACAAGTCACAACATAGTCAAAAAAAGATAGTCCTTTTCCTTCAAGGGGGTTTACAAGATCAGCACAACTCTCTTTTCTTTTTTAGTGCTTCGGTTAATTGCCGAAGAACCTACCTAGTACACACCTTAGAATATCCAAGATTATTTATAATCTTTTCCACGACATTGTGTCCCGATACCAATGCAATAACAAGTTGTCGAACAGTCACAGTTTGATATTCACGAATCATTGCATCGATGCGCAATTTGGTTTCATCAGTTTCAACAGTAACCGGTCTTCCTGAGCGTGGCTCATCCAAAATATCGGTTTCAACAGCCCTAAATTTTCTTGCCCATCTACGCACATTACTAACGTCAATTGTCGACTCACCAAACACTTTCAAAAGCCGTCCATAAATTTCAGAGGCAGAAGAACCTCCTTTTTAAAAAGATTATAACTACTCTTTGTCTTAATTTACTATTTATACTGATTTTTTTTTCAACGCGAGTGAACCTGTCAGTTTAATAAACAACTGTCATAACAAAACAATAACCGACCAAAGTCTTTCTTGATTATTTTCTTTGGCTTTTACTGGCTAACAGGCATCACTTACGGTACAAGCCTCGTAGATCTTCAGTCATTTCCTTACTTTTATTTAGATGCCTGATTTTGCTTTTAGTAGAAGATCGTTTTTAAATTAATGATAAATTACTTAGTTTTAAATTTTAGTTTAGTACTGATAAAGCGAATCACTTCAAGTGAAGATAAAAATGTTGGCTCAAGGTTCACTGTTTGATATCGCTCAGCGCAGATTCTAATTATTTGATCACTAGAACTCGAATAAAATGTTACATTAGGAAGAAATACTATAAATGAAAAAAGGAGGATTGAAATACATGCTCAAATAAGCATTTCGCTTGAGCTACATAATATTAGGGCTAATAGTATTCAATGCATTTTCTACTTTCAAGAGCAACTTCTCAAGAGAGTTAACCCTGCTCTTCCTAATACAATACATTTTGTATTTAAGGTACTTTTATAGAATTTGTAGGTAAATCAAGATATTTAGTTCGTAAAAAAATTGAGAAATGCAGTCTGCTTATATAACGCTTTACCAAACACGTCTCATGAATTATATGTCAAATATTATCAAGCTTCTTTGATTTTTTGCTTTTCAAACTTTACAGCGTAAATTTCTATTGTTTTGCAATAGTGCTAGCGAACTGCTGTAATCTGTAAGATACATTTGTAGATCAGCAAGATGTAACAATGCACTAATATTTTTCAGAAACGTGTATTTCTATTCAATATATCAATGCATCGATATTTATCTCAATATATCGACAAAATATCCTAGACTTAGGAATAGGAGCAAAAAGTGGTATATTAAATATATTATAGAAGCTGCATCATCGAAATCAAGTAAGGGCATTCTACGACCATATCGACCAAGAATGTTGACACAAAATCTTTGTTTTTAGAACCTGTATATGAATTCTAATACTTTATTATGGTATTCTACAGTCTACACCAGTATTCGGAAATTCTTATACAGCTTGTTTGCTTCCCTAAGCTCTTCTACCACCCCCTCTTTGGAACCGCTTTTAGAATTACATCAGGGGGGGGGGGGGGGGCTGTAGGCGTCAGGTAAACTATCATGCCTTAACTAAGTTAGAACCAGAGCGCCTAAACCGGGAGTCTCACTGTGACCACGACTGCGAGCGGCGGAACCTTTCGCCCATTGAGACTCCGGAAAGTGTTAGACCTATATTTCATGCTTTAACTCTTTTTATGGAGATAATAAAAATACAACTAGCTATGACTTGAACAGAACTAGATTATAATTATTTTCGAAAGTTGTGCGTGCTTGATATAAATATGTAGCATTACAACAACATACTTTATAAAAAAATAGCTATATTTCAAAAATAGTTAAGCGATTCTCGTTATGGCGAGGACAATTAATTATACAAGTCTGGGAATTAAACTTTGCGATACAAATCAACTGTATCCCTCATATTTCGATTAAGATTAACAACCAACAAGAAGTCTGTCATTTGAGTGACTGTAAAAGCAGCCAGATTAGGCACGGCATTCTGCACCTATTTTCGTATGCTCATGTATTTTAAATCACTAACTAGGGTTCTCAACCAGGCTTTATGCAAAACAGTCGAAGAAATTTAGCCTCGCCCGGAATCGGATATATAACGATGTTATCGATGTTAGTGATTTGCTAGGGTGTCCACCCTTATTGCATTGTTCTCACTTTTGAATTTAGGGTGGTCTAGTGCAGATAATTTAAAGCCGGTATTACATTTGCATCTGCTTGATCCCGTGCATCCTTAGCTGGTATTCTTTGCACGGAGGGTTTGCAAAACTTTTCTCGGCGTCTATAAACTGCTTAAATATTTCAGTGCAAGTTTCGATGCCACCCAAAAACAGCTTAAGTACTCAACTATACCTTATAACCACAACGAAATATTTAAACAAACGAATGTACTGGAATATCTTTAAGCTCTTTTTCAGAAGAATCATTGATTGGGCAAATGAAAACTCAAAAGACAGGAAATATATTGGAGAGGTAATGTCCATTAATATTAAAATTAAAGCCTACATGTATGTGTGCTATATTTTTAACAATTACGGAGATACATCTGTCTAAATATATTAATTGTATACAAATATGACAAAAACGAGTGTGCTGCAAAATTTCAGTTTTCATGCACCTTTGCAAACAAAAATTAATCGGAGCGAGATTCGGAAATTTTGATGGCCAATAATTACACAGAAAAAAGCTGGTTTTAAGTAGGTATAGCAACGTGCAAAAGGTCGAATGTGAAAGAGCTCCGACGTACATGGACGGTTGTTTAAGGAATATCCTCAGTCTATCCATCATAAAAACGGCACGTCATATTCGATGTTCTTATGAAGACGTATAGAATCAAATAAATCACATCAAGTGCACTAGAAAAACGAAAAGAGAGGCAGAAAAAGGTAATTGTGCCCGACAAATTCAAGCAGATACGTTTCCATAACTATTAAGAACGCATTATATTTTTGGCAAGAATTTGTTTCTCATGACTACATATGCTCTCGTCTTCTTAAAAATTAACATTATTCTTTCTCCTCGTAAATTACCCTATGAAATTGTCTGTAGTTTTAGATATTATTTAAGAGTAATACATGATGATGTAAAACTATGTCGTAGAATTAAAAACTACGAAGCCGATTATATTAAACTGTGGAGGCATATAGAAGAAATATATCAAGATAGTTAAGACTGAATCTTAGTATTATTTCTGTTTGCTAGGATCTTGTTGCGTTTACATTTCAAATAGTAAATAAAGATTTGTAAAAATTGTAATAAATTGAATAACAGATTATTTGTACAATAATTGTTTAATATACCTTCATAATACGTAGCAAAAGAAATCCCAAGAACAATGAAATCTATTTGAAACAGTCTAAAGGCCAGGCAAGAAAGGGAGAGACCATGTAACTGTTTAAAGAGTACTTATGTATTTTTAAACAAAAACAAATTTCATAGGAACTGATCTTCAAAATAATTTATTTACTTCCAAAATTATGCCATCGAAGCGATCTAGCCGTAGAAATCTCTATTCTGGGTGTTTATAACTATTACTGAAAAAATAAAAATGTTAGACTTATTTATCTGATGGTATACATATACAACATTACTATGTAATTAAATTTGTTAAGATAACTTTTCCGTGTACTAGTACACTAAAAAGCAGTGAACCTAAATTTTAAATACATGTATATTTATTTCTGTTTAATGTTCGCCGCTGAAGATTCTGTTCTACCACTTTGTTAATAGCAGTTATATAAATAAAAAAATTGCTTTCTACTTTTTCATTATTAAACTCATCTATACCTATAATACACTGTAGCATTGTTGTAAAACCTTTTAAACTAAGATATATTATAAATACATGCATATTTCGTTTAGTCTTTGAATCGCGACTTGTCTGTGCTCAGGAATTATAATAGTAAATAAAACTGTAGACATTTAAGATAATATGTATTGCCTTAATTTACACAATTAAAAAATTCTTATAATTATTGTCACACATGTATTACATATTGATACTTTATTATTAAAGTGTAATTCAATAGTAGTAACGTATTTTTTCTGTAATTATGTGAATTTTTTACCTAAAGCAAAAGTTTTATATTTTTCAAATAAACTTGTTTCCCAAACCACTTCCTCTTACTTATTTACATTAAAAATTCTATTAATGTAAATAAATCTGAAATTATAGTTCGTTTTATCCTCACATGCCCTGTGTTTAGGTGTTAAATGCTGTCTTGCTGACGTAGTTTTAAAAGAGCAGAAGCATTGTGATGTGCCAGCTTCAGTTGGATAACAAAAATAAATAATTTGAAATAGATATATTACTTATTAAACCAAACATAATATTTAGCAAATAGGTAACTAAAATTGATCAAGCATGTACATATACACGGCTTTGCCAATAAATCTACTAATTTCAGCACTTTAGTTAACATATAAAAGTTGGAGCACGCATTCAAAGATATAGCGTTGGCCAGTAAACCCTAAATGCAAATAAATGTTGGCATCCTTGTAATATTGTAGCAATGTTTCAGTTTAATTGTAAATAATTATCAGCTTTAGTGTAATACTTTCTAGCGTATGTAAATAATTATTTCAAATACAGCCAATTAAAGGTAAGTCGTGGTTTATACAACCTCTCATAGGTAAACAAAAGTGACAATATTAATAGACACTTTAGGTATTCTCAGAATAAATGATAATTGCATTACAATTGTTACAAGTATGTTATTTAATCTCTGTATAAAAATTTAAGTTATCAGAGATATGCTACGTACCGTGTATAGAACTACGTTTTTAACTGTACACTTTAACGCGTTTGTGTACAGAGACGCAGGGGTGTTGCTCAAATAAATTATTGGTAGAGTGTCGATTAATGAACCTAAGGAACGTGCGTTAGGTGTTGCTTTAATAAGTCATTTTTCTATAATTTTTGCAAGTGACGATTATTTACCTCTTTGGATCTATATGTTCCAACAATTTGGCTTATAGATACCTAATAGGTATAGAAACATTAAGAATTAGTTTATAAACACTAAATACTCCGAATTGATTTGCACGCAATGTCTGTTATGTACAAATAATAAGGATAACGTAACAAATTTGATGAGGGTGATGAATTTCTGCACGCAATGAAACAAAACTGAAATAGAAATAGAAAATGGTAGATTTACTATAACTATTAAGAAGTACTTATATGTATATGTATTCTGATTTTTTTATTTATATTTTCGGAATATGCTATTCTGTCATCTATAATGGCAAGAAGTAGTATAATGTTTATAATGTTCAATGATATCTAGTTTTATGGTTTCTTACCCTTATAGATGAATAATAATCCCGGATATTTATTATTTTTATCTTGCATTTATTATTATTAATGTAGAAGCTACGAATAAACTAAAAGAAACCGTAAACGTCACTAGCTATTGGATCAACACGTGGAGAATAAAATTTGGCCCAAATAAATCAACGCAAATAAGCTGTATAAATAAGAAAATATAACAGCGAACTTCCATAAGTATACATGGACCAACTATCCGTTATTCAAATACCGCAAATATTTAGGCATGACTCCTGATGCCAAGCTCTGGTAAAAGAAACATGTTAAAAAGAAGTATGACTAAGCAAATTGAAGTACAGAAGAATCTTCTACAAGCACACGAAAAACAGCCTTGGGATGCACCAGCATTGAATGTCAACAACATACAAAGATTAAGAAACAAATTACCGAGAATAATAGTTAATACCCATTGGCATGTAAGAAACAAAACCATTCATCTAGAAATAGAGACAATCAAGTCAGAAATTAAGTGTTTTCCCCAAAATTACAAAGATAAGTTATATAACGTCAATATTGCAACTTTCAACGTTAAAAACATGAAGACCAACTGAACATGCTCAAGCGAAGAAAACCACAAGATTTAGTGTAGTGCGTGGTAAGTAGTTCATTATAAAAGTCTTGTGCGCAAGAAAAAAAATGCAACGTAAAAGAACTAAAAGAATACATTGGCCACTTAGTAACAGTTTTTAAGACATAACTATGCAAGTAATTAATTAAGTTAGCAAGCTATAGTTACACTTTAATAAAAAAATAATATGAACACTATCAATATTTTTCCAATAAGCTGCAACCATTTTTAACATTTTCCTCCTCTTCAGTTATAAATTTTCTTGACTCCACGCTATCTGCCTCCATCATCTTCTGTTTCGGTTAGCCTTTTCAGTTCGGTATAGTTGTTGCATTGCATGTCCTTATCATTCGAGATATATATTGGGGCCTCGGTCTTTTTCGTGCATTTCGTTCATCAATTGCTCCCTCAATGGTAGTCTTAAGGATTTCCTCGCTCCTTATAATATGCCAAATTAAGGTGTCTTTTTTTATGTTATTTATATATCTCCTATTCTCCTTCGCTCTTCCTATTATTTCTACGTTAGTTATTCTGTCTACCCAGCTCATCCATAACATGCGTTTATACTCGTAGCACCACATCACGAAAGCTTCAATTCTCTTCCTTTCACTAGTAGTGATCGTCCATGACTCGCATTCGTATAGTGCTATACTCCACACAACTGTTTTTATCAGCGGATTTTTCTTATTTATTGCTATTTTATTTGATGTTAGTATTTTTTTCTTTTTGCAAAACATGATTTTGGCTTGTTGTAACCTTCGTATGATTTCCGTCTTGCATCTTCCGTCTCTTGTTACAGTGCATCCTAAGTAGCGCAGCTCTTCTACTTCCTCCATTATTTCTCCGTTTAGTCTAATTTGTCCATGTGCTTGCCCAGTTTTACCACATACTAGTACCTTTGTTTTAGACTGATTTATCTTCATGCTATAACTTCTTGTCATTATACTGTTCATTTCATCTCCTGTGCACTTTCTCCTTGTATAGGGATATCGTCCGCATATCTTATCGTTTCTATTTGTTTTTCTAGTATTTTAACCCCTCTGTTTACTTTCTCTCTGAATTTGTCCAGTGCGTCTTCTATGTACAAGTTGAATAGTCGTGGCGATAGCACGCATCCTTGTCTTACCCCTTCAATAATCTTAGCTACTGTGTGTGCGTTTTCCAAGTTTATTATTGATTTTTATTCTTAAGAAAGGACTTTGATAACGTTTCTATCTCTGTATTTAATATCTGCTTTGAGCATGACCTCAAAGAGCACCTTTTACTTTACTCTGGCGAAGACATTTTCCATGTCAAAAATGCAATGTATTTATTTTTACCTCTCAGCATTCTGTTTTCTACTATTAGTCTTAGAGTCAGTCTCGTTTCTCTTATACCCGACTTTGTACTTCAACAGGTAAGGTTCTATCTTCTTGATCAATTCATTTGCAAGGTTATAGCATATCTTCAAGGGCAAAGGTTTGCGTAGGGAATGCAAGTTTGAAATTTCCCCAGGAATAGCTGCTGAATACAATTCAGGTATTAAATTTATTCGGTAACAAATGAAGGAACTTGGGTCATATTGTAAGAGCTTGTCTGTTGTTGCTATTGAAGTATTTCCATCGAATTACTTTTGTGTGAAGGTAAAATCATTGTCTCATTTGAGGTTAAACATTGAACGAGGTAGTACAGTCTGTTCTTACTTACTTAGGAAGTCTTGTCGGTCCGACTTTTTAAAACTATCACTATTATACACGTATGAAAAATAAACGATCTGCTTTCAGTTGTATTATGGTGTCCAATACTTTTGTCTTGAAAACTTTACATTCGTTGTTACATACTTCATGCTTTTTTTAATTGGCGTCATATAGCTTGTTAAGTACTTTTTCGGCCTTGATTGGATTAACTACGCAATTATGATAGCATGGTACCAGGGCCGGCGCGAGGTAATATTTTGCTACAAGCAAGCGGCATCTATAACTAACCACCCTCACTGAGAGGAAGACGAATATTTGAACTTCTATCTTAATTGTAAAAATTTGGTTTAAAAATGTTTATTGAAAAATAGTATAGATATAGATGTAATCAAAAATTCATATTGTATTATTTACTTTTGCAGACGACCACAAACTAAGGGTTCCATATTTCAGATCGTGTATTTACCAAGAACAAATAATAAGGTACCAAATAAATATTTTCTTCTTATGGAGAAATATTTTAACAAGACACAAAACCCCTTAAAAACAAATAAAATACTTGTAACTTACGCATCTGACAACAAACCACGAAGAAACAAAAATTAAAGAAACACCTTTCTTGTCATTTCCGCCCTAAATGGGTAAGACGACCATTCATGTTTAAAATATAGACTTTAATGACCAAAATTGCTAACTGATCTAGGTGTTCTTATGATATCGTCAATCTGAAGTATGCGTTGATTAATTTCAGTTTAGAGAACTAACGTTCATCTGCTGCAACGCTCCCCGGTAAAGTTAATAAAATTCGTATCGCCACAGGTGTATTGGGAAAGAAACTTCACAAATTATTTTTACATAAACAATTTAGGACTTCCTTAGGTTCTTACTTGAATTTATTTTGAAAAGATGGTAATGTAGGTAACAGAATTTATTTATGTTTTAACTGTACTACATTAATGTGGGGGTGATTTTGGCGCCGTTAGTACACCAGCGCTCCAAGCAATCGCTTGTGTTCCACCGGTTCTGCATGGTATTTAGAAGACATGAAGAGTATCAAATGAAACACCCCGACTTGAGGAGGCGTATGCAAAAAACTATTTTGCACACCCTGTATATCTCTCGTGTCACTACTCTCCTACACTTGGCACTTGTATTCGCAGCAAAGGGTTTTCGGACAAGGGTCAACGGAAGGATATTTACGAAAAAAGGTAAAAATCTACCACCAACAATATTCTCTCTAACACCACACATGTTAAGGACTCATTATCAGGTGATGGATTGGCGATGCGCTAATCTACAATACCAAAATCTCCCAAAGCCTTCACAATTTGGGTGGTTACTAAACTAGTTATCACACATTTAGTGTTTTCCAAAGAAGTAGCCATACAGGTTGCTATATATTGAAAACGGCGAGAGATACCAAAAAATGTGTAATAACTTTTCTTATTCCCCGTCTTACTGGGAACAACAAAGATTCCTAGAACAAGTGCCGAAGTACCGACCTGAAACAGAGAAAAAAATAGATGTAATTCTTAAAATTATGAGGCCACACAAGCTGTTGCCACAGATTCAGACAAAACACCTGGTAGTACGTAATTTTCTGATACATAAGCTATACGTCTCCACTAGTCATACTATTCTTTCATTCAAATCCCACGTACTAAAATATTAACCGATACCTCTCTACTAATACGATTCTTGTTAGTATTTTCGATGCATATGTTTTACTAAGCTGATTGTTCGACAGTTTTGTACTCTTTTTTTTATCTGGTACTACTCATATGTCATACATCTTTCATAATGTTTCGTATATCTTATGATTGCTTTCTCCTATATGTTTTATTACTTCAGAGGGTATCTGATCTATCCCTACTGCTTTCTTTACTTTCAGATTTTGTACCGCTTTTTCATATTTTGTATAGGTTACAGCATCTTCTACCTCATCTGCATCTATTTTTTCTTACGATTTTATTTGCTCGAAGTACTGTTTTCACCTGCCTGCAATTTCCTCTTGTTTCAGTTTTTCACAGTTTTATATGCCGTGTCTATTTTCCCGGCTCTGAGTAGTTCGTGTACTTCTTTACATATTTTCTTTGTGTACTTTTCGTTTACTTTTATCGATTTTCTGTTAATTTTGATTCTTAGCTTCCTATAGCCTGGTTGTCTCTCGTGTGTTATAACAAAATTCTTATCGATTTGGTACTCTATAGTAATGACGAGGGCTGTAGAGTCGGAGTCGGAGTCGGAAGTCGGAGTCGAGGAGTCGGAACTTTTAGGGTGGAGTCGGAGTCGAAGTCCGCATAAATTACCCGACTCCGACTCCCACTTATCGATTTTTTTTAAATAAAAACGCCAAAATCCATCTAACTATTTGAACGTCTGTAGTACTGACTATTTGAAGACAGACTCAGGGTTAATAAAAATCGTTTTTTCTTTATTTATGTTTGTTTACGAAAATGCACGTGCACTACTATAACATGTTATATCATAGGTCCACGAGTGTGCAGAGTGTGTTCTAGAATCAGTGTGATAACCGCTTGTAAATTTCTTGCAAATTCTTGCCAAACTATTTAAAAAATGCCGACTTTGTCCTTGTACAGCGTAGTAGACGGTTTTTCTATATCTTACCAATAAAACTGTTTTATGTGATTATTGATTAACAATAAAACAAGCATAGTACGTATTATTACTATTATAAGTATTACCTTTTCCTCTAATTTCTAACTTTCATAGTGCACCTATTTTTATGTTTTAACTATTTCAAGATGTATTTTAAAAGTTAAACCAGTTTCAGCATTTTGTTATATTTGAACTTAAAATTAAAAATTAAAAAAAGTTATTGTTCTTTAATCTAGTTTAGAGAAAAAAAAAAACGGTTTGTGGTGCCATTAGTTCAAGTTTTTGTTGTAGCTACTTGTTTTGCTACCTCTTTTTCATAAGCCCTTTATCTGCCGTACAGTAAAACGCAAATAGCTTTGCAGATAAACTCTTGACAATCTTTTTGGCGGCCCGAGTTATCAGTGTTTGAGTATTGCTTATTTTCCAGATGTACATAAATACAAAACACGCAGTTCATATAACGAGAAAACACAGTGATAAGGAGCATCTGCGTTTTGTTATTTGGGCAGTAAAAATGACAAGACTAAGTGGCGGCGTGCGCTTAAATAGATTAGTTCTAAGTGCTAAGGATTATTGACTATTAGAGTGTGCTGCACAACGAGTTATAATCATTTCGTGCCCTTTAGGAACACCCTTTGCTCCTTGTTCCGCGTCCTGACTTCAATTTACGCTCTCACCGCCAAATACATTTTCAAAACAGCCGCGTCACCCCACTCGCCATCGACCTTTCCAAGTTATTTCGCGATATGCTTATTAAAAATGTAAACACCTCTACAAAGCTAATTTGATATCTGTATATACAATGAGTCCATAAAGTCTTGCACAATTTCATTTAAAACTCATATATTTCATTATCGGAAAAACGCTGGAACACGTCAATTAGTATTTTTAGTTGCGCATTTTTTAAAGAAAAAGTTAGTATACAGGGTGTCCCAGGTAAGAGATATGACGTCATGTAGGTTTTTTAAATGGAATACTTTCTACATTATACCATCTTCGAATTCTACGTTGAAAACTGAACATTTTTTGTATAACCAATTATATCTCTAAATTCAGCGGTTTTTGAAATATTGACGTTTGAACACTGAACATTTGGAACATTTACGGAGCTGTAAAAACCAAACGGTTTAAATTAAAGCGAAACGGCTTGTACTTTCGTATCTGAGTTTTCTATGAGCTATCACTTGATGCTATTTTTTTATTCAACCAGAAATTAAAATTTTTTGACCGGAAGTCAGAAAAAACAATAACAATGTTTGTTTGTTCGTGAGTGCAATGTTAATCATGGATCGGTATTAAAAATACTTAAGAAGCACAAAAAGTTTTAATAATGAACACCCTTTCCTCGTTAGAGTAACTTGCATCAATTTTAAGCGACACAATTGTCTGAATTGTCAACAGACAGCTTTTGTTTTTTAACAAACGCGCACACTCATATTTGGGAAGCGCGGCCGCCCATATGTGCGAATATCTAAATTTTAGAATTGATATTTTTATGCACAATGAACATTTTCCAATAAGTTTTTAATACTAAACGACGCGGAAAATTCTTCTCTTTAATTTACTACCACTACCATTTTCTTCTATAAAAATGGTGAGCAGGAATATGCATAACCGTGATAAGCCATGTAAATTGCCTATGTTCAGAGGTATGACCAACTACCCGGTATGAAAGGTTTTTGTATTGCTAGAATTCTTAAGGTATCGTATTCTTGCAAAAATAATTTCTGTGAACATTCGGTCTCTCCTTTTACAAATCTGTTTGTCTCCTTAAAGGCTAGTCTTAAAATCTAACCCTGATGCAGCAAAATACTGTTGCAGAAACTGATTTTCCAATAACTGTTTTACATTTTGCTACATATGTGTCTGTAGAAATTTATGTAAGATGTTGACAGAAAAGTAAACCTAACTATGTTAAGATGAAATTTATTATATTGGGTGATTTATGAAAATGTGGATGTTTAAATATCGCACGCATAAGTTATAGTCGTGAAATGAAATAACAAATCGCCAAATTCAACACTGAACGGTTTTACAAGCCGTTCTATATCGCAAAATGTCGAACGACAAAGGAAATTTTAAAAGTAGCCAAATATAAATGGCCTTATTTGTCTCCCTAGCGGAAGGTATTACGCACAAACCGTGTTACATTCTTCTCGGTTCATTGAATAGAGTGCTATAAGTTTACTGCGCCTTATGTAATATTCAAAGCACGTCTTGCATGTGTGAAATTTTTGAATGTAATTTAATATATAAGAGGGATAGTTTAAGTTCCAGAATTTATACATCGAGTTGAAATGTGGGGGAGCAGAGAAGTTTGACAACTCGCATTGCTACGTTTCTCTTGCAGAGATTTCTGCTTTTTAAGAATAGTGATTGAGCTAACCAAAGCTATCTGCAAGTATTTCACTTCTATAAAAGGTTTTTATAATAGACAATGGAAAACAGGAAAACAACAGTGTAGATTATATACAATTACGTAGCAGCTTGCATTTGTAGTTGTAAAATTTCTGATACTTAAACCTTTGACTAAGAAAACCAAGAAAATAAGTTTCATATATAAATAATATTTAAGCTATATTGGAGTTATTGTCATGGATTTACTAGAACTGACCAGGATGTTTCTGCTACTAAGGTAAATACTGAGAACGGTTGTAGGCTTTTCTGAATATAATTAATTTTTCCAGGAAAATTTTCTAATTTTGTCTTGGTTTCGATTTAAGTCTGATTCTTTTCATTCTGAAATTTCTGTTACCTACAATTTCGTGTTTTTTCGGTTTTCAATAATACCAAAGTCGTTTTTGTGATATATCTACAAGTTCTATAAGCTTAAAGTTGAAATCGTTGCCATTGCATTCATGTTAATACCTTTAACACATTTAAATAATCAAACAGTCATTAAATATATACTGCTACAGATTTTGTGCTTGCAGAGGGAAACGACAACAGCAGAGAAGCGATAAGAATATGCGTTTATAAGAGTTCATTAATGATTAGCTGAAACTTGCTTGGTTCGTGATGGATTGTCAGCATTGTTGTTATCATCTCCACTGTAGGGGCATCGAGCCTTGCTCTTTGAGAAAGTGTAGGCATTAAGACCCGCCGATTGCCAAAGCCAGACTGGGAAATGCAGTGAAAGACGTTGGAATTACTGGAGTTTCAACCCAGAGTTTTTGTAGAATAAAAGAACACCAGAGCCACACAAGACTTGAAAACACACAAAAATCAGCCATCGTAGAACACTTATTAGGACCAGGGAACCACGGAATAAATTACGACTTTGTGAACATACTAGTCAGGACGAAAATGCACTTCCCTCATGTTATTCGGAAACCCCAAAAATGATTGAAAATTTTAGAAGAGAAGGTGGTTGCCGCCTTAGTAACACATGGAAGGTAGCTCTGCAAAACCAATAAAACCGTAAACAAGTTTCACGTGAGCTACCAAGCTGAAAACCGACAAGTCCCAATAGCATACCAGATTTACATGAGCAGCCAACTATAACAACTCTTCGGTATATAAGCAGCAGCAGAAGGTACCAACATCAGTTTTTAGAAGACTTCTGAAAAACTGACAGCATGAGCAGCGAAAAATCAAGTTTAAATCGACAACCACCACATAACCCGGAAGAACCTACTATTATGGACAACGGCCTTGAAAGCCTGAATTCAACTATTAAACGCCTCTACCGGAAGGACATATTCAAGAAGACCAGGAATCTAAACAGATTACGGAAGAAGAAGAGTCAACTGCTTGCATCGCTGGCGTTCTTGAAACGCTGCCGTGACAAAGGAGTCCAACCTAAATTTGTCAAGATTTAACACCATTTACATACTTCTGCTGCCCGAAGTATTATCGATCGGATCGACAGTGCTCTCACGAGGGAAAAAGTACGCTATACTTATTAAAAACTCCAACTAACATCTACCGAGCTCTAATACTTACATCTCGAGCTTAGTCAACTTGTTGATAAAAACCATTGGAACACAGTGGATCGTATATGCCCACTCAGAACACCACATAAGAAATACGACTCAAAAACATATAAAGAAGTTCGAGAAGCTTCAATCCAAAATAACACCGGTACCAGAATGCTTGTGAGATGTTTTATGGGACTTTTCCACTGTCTTGGGTGTTTATCACCGATAAAACATCTCAAAATAAACCACTGCTAAAATTACATCATTCAGAGAACAACTGCAATTAACTTTTAGGGCCCCCTCTAATGAATCTACGACGATTTTGGCAAAACAACTGAAGTTTGCCATCACTGTATTACACATATCTACTGAAGAAGTCATCACTGGAATTGACAGTGCTATTCGCAAACTTCCAGTTGAGGAAGCCGAGGAAGTGAGACGCAAGACCTGTCGTATACTAAAGCGTGCCAATCCACCAACGAAGAACGTCGCCAGAACCGAAACACAAGCTCTGAAGGAAATCCGCAACAATCCGGATATTGCAGTTCTACGTGCTGACAAAGGAAACGCCACTAATGATAAACAGAAAGGACAACTGAATGATGAAGAGTACGTAACACTGAAAAAAGACCGCACATCGAGAATAGAAAGCCAGATTAGAGGAGCTATCAAGAGCTCATTAATACCAGAGTCGGAATATCGACGACTACTACCTAGCGATACTAGACCGCCTAGACTCTACGAACTTTCAAAGAACTCTAAACCAGACGTTCCAGTCAGGCCAATTATAGTATCTGCGAATTTCTTACGTATGAACTAGCCAGATACCTCGCTAACGTCTTAACGTAGGCAGAACAAAATTCTATTTCAAGAATGGTTGGTAACAGTCAAAGAGTATAATTTGAAAAGAAGGTACTTGAACGTATCAACGAAGATTCAACTCTAAGTACAAAAATGTTAGGAAAAAGCGAACTATGATCACCTAACGATGTCGAAAGTGTTCTACGAGCAACTTTTTCCCCCCATATTATGTTCAAAAGGTGCAGTCTTCCAAGATTATAGTCCTCTGATCCTTGCATCTCCTTGAATAGCCAGAACGAGGAAAGAACATCTCTAGCATGAGATATGCTGACGGTAAAATAATTTTCCAAAAAAATAAAGAATTAACAATCTTATTAGAGAATAGAGAGCAAAAAAACAAAAAAATCAGACTTAGGTGAATTCACAAAATAGGTCATGTGTGCAGACTGGTTCAGCTAGTTACATTTACGAAGTTAGTTGAAAAGCCTGGAAACGGTGCATATGTTTCTCTGTTTAGGTTCACTAAAGCGGATAAAAGTAAGAGCATATGTTCTTGTTCTTCTTCTTCCACTTAGTATAGGCTCCGGACTTTTTCTAACCAGCATTACTATCGTTTCTGTGAGCTGAAACCCATCAAGCAGATGTAGGCAAGTGGCTAGTGTAACCTAATTATGTAGAATAAAAATGCCACTTTAACGCTTTTTAAGGTATTTAATGTGGCAAGCATTAACCTAGCGAGATTAATGATATAAGGTGACTACAAAATAGGCCATATACGCCTCGGAAGCTTAGCTGAATTAAAAATGTGACTTGTGAGTCCATTGATTTTCTGGATAGTTTTCTATGCGTCGCAGATGGTTCATACCGGTATAATGAAACAAAATGAGCGCATGAAACAAGTGTGGCCATTATACAATTATAAATGCAAAAACAACTGTTGTGCACATATTATGTTCAATGGACCCTTTAAATATTCGAACGTATTGCTAGTAGGAAAAATAATTTAAAATTATATAGAGAATCTAGAATCTTGAAGAAGATCACCTTAAGATGGACAGAGCTATTTATGAGGTAGAAGAATCACATTTCTATCTCTCAGTCCAACACGAGCAAGATCACCAACTATGAAGACATACTACTTCCAGACATCAGGACTATCGATTATTACGAAAAAGAGTTTAGACCCTACTTTCCCAAAATGAATTTTGTTGGCATAGGAGGCTACGTTACTGGGTGTTAAATGTAACATTATGTTGTAGCACACTAATAATGGTTTAAAAAAAACTATGTGGATTTACATAATTAGAAGCTACCTGTATTAGTGGCAAGCTAGTAAAATCTATTTCTTAAAAGATCTTTTCTTAACATACCATTTAAAGATTGAAATAAGGCTGTCGCTTCAAATGGATAGTGCTATAGCATAATCTAGCAGAAGCGAAGCTTCAACATAGATTGGAAGAGAAGGTGAGACAGCTTGACGTAAGATCATTAGGTTCAAATCCACTTTATTTTTATGCTGTTATATAGAGCACTCCAGATAACTCCAGTGACCTGCAGGTCAAACTAGATGAGTGTAGTCAGATATGGTGGAATAAGAAGAACCCTACTATGACCTTTTGAGTAGGTTGAAATTGACATCTTGTAGGAACTTGGAGGAAGGCAGCAATAACCCTCAAAATTAAAGATGCAGAAGGAAACCTGCGGTAGGGCTTTTTTAAAGTTCTGTTGGCACAACTACAGCGGTATATATTGTCATGGTACTTCTGTATAGAAGGAACTATTTAGTCTAAAATTAGGATAGTCAAATAATCAAATACTGACTTCGAGCGCACAGCGTTTCTTCAATTGCAAAGTGCGAAGGATCTTCGCGTAGAATTTTAACCATACTATCAAAATTGTAGCCTAGCACTTTTGCACAATGTAAAAAGCAGAAGAACTTACCAATTTTCAGTTAGGAATAGAAAGTCTTCAGATATAGATTCTAGGGATAACTACACACGATGGTGCGGTTCAGTAGTCACTAAGAGCAATGACTATATACTAAGCTTTTAAAAAAAGTTACATCTATTTAAAATGCAGGGATTACGTTGATCTTTTAATGTGTTGCTTACCAAGGCAAACAAAATATTTCATTAAGTTCACGTTTAAAAACATAAATTCGAGTTATAAATTGTAATAACTTGTTGCACCATTCATGCATCTTACACATTTATTTAACCTTTTAGGCATGCTGCGAATAAGATAATCAAATGAGAGTGCCATAATTTTTCCCACGCAACTTGAAGATGATGTCGTAGCTCTGTAACTATTCCTGGAAATTCTGGCAAAGTACACATTTTTCGTCAGGTTATGTACCAGACATGTTTAATGGGCGACAAATCTGTTGTTTTTTAACCAAACTTCATCGATTATCTTGTTTGACTTTCTCTACAATATAGTAAACAATCAAAGTAATTCTTGCATTTTAAATGGGTTGAACGTATTTATTAAAACTCAGTGTAATTTATTATTCTCAGCTTCAAGAATACATTCATAAAAATGATGTTGCTTTGTACTAAAAACGCAAGAAGTACATTTTTCAAAGCACTCTTCGACCGTGTCAAAGAAAACCGGCAAGCGTGAACTTTGCCGTAGTATATGTATTCACAAGACTGGAACATAAGTTCTGTAAATTTTACGAACACATCAGCTAAGCCTCCGAAGTACATTAAAAACCATGAAGTTAATATAATCACAGAAGACGGTAACACCAAAGTCAGAAAATAGTTTAATCCAGGGGTCACAAGAGAACACGGTATTGCCGGTATTGGCGAAGAAACAAAAGAAGATATAGTTTTATATTGACCTAGTAAAGACCTGATAAAGACCTCGTCATTACCAATACACTGCTTTTTAGCCATTACGAAGCCACCAGTAAATCAATATAACTATATAGTGAAAAATCAATTAATTGTTAATACCATAAAATTCTGGTCGAAAATTCGTCCAAATACTGAGATTAATTATATAGATTACAATGTTCTTTGTGCTAAAATGCAAGTCAAATTAAATAATTAAACGCTTAGAGATCAATAGGTGTTGCTCCATAATACAAACATAAATATTGAACAATCTCTCTCATATACATTTACGAATACTGACGAAGAGAACACAGAAACAAGTTGAAGTGTCGACCAGATAACCTAATGAAGACATTAGATAACATTAATTTAGATGGCCAAATTATACTGGAATCAGGTAGTTGCAACTAGCATTGACGAAGAAGAAGCGACCACCATTCGTGTAAAGAGAGGAATGACACAAGGGTGTGTGCTCTTTCTCACTTTATTCAACACATATACAAGGAATATCTTCAGTACAGAATTTACTGATGATATAGTAATAAAAAGAAGCGGGAAAATATTTAATAGGTTGATAACACTGCCCTTCTGGCTGAAAATAGTGATGGACTACAGGATATATAACCAGGTTGTAACGGGATAGTTCGTGTCACCTTGGTATTTAATAATCACCTTGTTAGAGTTAAGCCAAACTGTATCCTTTACATTGTAATAACTAGATTAAAAAGTATTATGCATTTAAAACCTGCAATGAGTGTCGCTGGTTAAATTGTACTCGCAAACCAGCAGATGTAGTCGTTTAGTGCGGTATTTAATAGAATAAAGTAAATTCTGAGCAAAAAGTAAAGCGCGGGGAAGCAGTCGCGCAGTTTTGAGCGACTTGTAAGTGAGTCCAAGCAAAACGGGTGGCTGCGCAAAGTATAAAAGGTGTGATTGAAAGTTTCTATGTGGGCCTGCTTTAACAGCAGTCTTCGACTTGTGATTCTTAAGCCGAAATACAACCATGAGAGCAGATAACTACCTTGGAATCAACACCGAGGTACCGATAATTCTTAAGCGCTGAAAGCCGCTTTGCCAGCGTCAAAGGAGCAGTCGATCTTGTAAATGTACTAGATTATGTGGAGCAACTATAACGCAAGGTTAGTTCCTATAAATAATAATACCAGCGGATTATAAAGGAATTGCAACAAATTACGCAATAGCTGCAGCGAGTATCACGCAGCCGATGGGAACTTGCCTATCTGCTGAATTAGCAAGTTCGAACAAAGCGCTTGCATTATCCAGAGGACACATCGCGTCAGCTCATTTCAAGCTACCGAAGGCAGGGCTGCATTAAATGGAATTTGTACGCAAGAGTACGCCTTGTTCTCATGATTTGTTTTGGACTTAGCGTTGCGTATTGCAATTACACTCCTACTTAAAGTGTAGCATGTAGTTTCAGCGTTAAGCTCGTGGATCTTTATTAGCTGATTTTCTGGTACCAGTAACGACTTCCTTGAAGCCACACCAGAAGCGATCCAGTGGCTCCAACAATTAGACCTGGAGCTGTAATACTTGAAACGGAATTTGTATCCCAATTTGACTTAATTTTATGTTTACATACGTTCATAGATGTTTTGTTTTTCTTTTACATGTTATACCACCTGTATATACTGTTTTATATTATGTATGTTGTGCCATTAGCCAAATAAGCTGATTTTATTGCCATTATGTATTTTCATGCATGTCAATATTGCTTATTCCGGCCTACTTGCGATCACCTATAATTCTGTAATCATACGTGCAAGTTCTGCCAGAAATAAAAACCAAAGGGTATACATAAAAATACATATACTCGGAAAAAGAACATACATGCATGCAAATACATAAAAAGAATGCACAATGGAAATATAAACATGTTATCTCTAGCTGCACTGAGGTAAGAGCGGGCCGTGTGCTTCTACGACTGCCCTAACTAGCAAGCAAACGACAATTAAAATTCATAGTAAAGTAGAGTATAGGGTACGGGAAAAGTACCATTACAAGGTAAATAAATAAAACAACACGTGGAGAATAAACATAGATGTGAAAAGCTAAGCTCATGGTTGTTAGTAAAAGATAAATTGTTTTAGTTAGACTAGCTCTCAAAGAAGAAATTGAAAGGGTTTTCACTTTAAATAGCTTTGGTGCTGACTAAACCCATGATTAGGTTGTAAAAGCAAAACCTATAAAAAAACTTTGTCTTGCATCAAATAATAAAATAGAAAGTAAGAAGTAGTTAGGTGGCAAAAACTTACATACCTGCGAAATTTTAACCACTGGTGACAAGCTTAGTAGCAAAAGAGTTATTCTACGTAGCTGACGATCCAGAATTAGTAAATAATAGTAGACATTATGACCGCAACAATCGGTAAACAGAGCACGATACTGAAAATAAAAAGCATAATATAGAAAATATATATGAAAAAATTGTTAGGAGGACAGCGAAAGTGTATTATTGCTGAACAACATCATTTTGAAAATCTCCAATAAGCTAAGTAAGTTAAATAATCATAATATTGTCTTTATTTCCCATATAACCAAACTCAATCGAAATACATGTCCGTGTCGGAAGAACAGAAAGATAGTTTTTTGGGAAATCACAAGGCGCAAGTTCAGGCACAATGCCTGATCTTCCCCTTGGACCTTGAAAAACAGAAAAAAAAGTACAGATAAAATGTCTAAACCTAACTTAAAAACTAATATTCTGCGAGCATCACCGTGGGAGTTAACAGCACGCAAGTAAAAAACTGAGCCAAAATAAAAAAATGTTGAAAGACATCCAGTCTAGTGGAGCAGCACTCTTTATTAAGTTCTCTCGGTTCGAAAAATATAGTGAAAACGTTTTTAAAAGAATCTATTGAAGCTGCTTTTAGATCTTCAGGTAAGGAATTATAAATGTTTGAAATCTGGTACCGAAAACTGCATTCGAAAAGAGCCGTTCTGTGATAGGGTGGCGTGATAACGTGCTTATAACTAATATCAAAGTTATGCACGTCTTCTCTGAAGGAGAAACTTTTATATAAATATATGGGTATTTTGTCTGTTGTTCTTCTGCCTGCCATCGAAACCCAACCGAGTTCAGTTCGATTATGTGATATATGGTCATATTTTTGTATGCGAAAATAAGTCTTAAACATGTATTCTAAACTCTTTGAATTCGATTAGCAGTATCCTGTGTAATACAGGGACCATAAATCTCAGCACAGTATGTGAAATGAGAGAGAACAAAATTTTCGCATAAGATTGCTTTAATATTAGTTGATAAATATTGCCTGTGTGGATAAATTAATGTAAGATTCATATATGCTTTTTCAATGTAGTTAATAATTTGAGAATTGAATTTCAAAGTATTGTCAATTATTAGACCAAGATTACGAGCTTTATTGACTATTGGTATTGTACCACACACAACAAAGTTACACTCCCTTTTAGTGATTCCAAAGGTTTTTTATCTTCAAATAACAACATGACAGACTCCTTGGGATTAAGAGTTTTAATGGATGTTTTCCAGAAATGTTTGCAATACTTATTAAATCTTGATTAATATCAGACAGCGCACGTTTACTATCACTTATGTTAAAAGAATGATAAATTTGCGTATCATCAGCATACATGTGCATATTGCAGGTTTCCACATATTCACAGAAGCTGTGATTGTAAATAATAAACAAGAGTGGTTCTAGGATTAAATCTTGCGAAACGCACCTAGTAGTAACTCTGAAACTAAAATATCCGCTAGGCGACTTCACCTTTTGCACCCGGTTAACTAAATAATTGCAGAGCAGCATAACAGAATCATTCGAAAGCCCAAGGTATTTGAGAATAGACACCAGCACAGAATGATCGATAGTGTCAAAAGTCTTACTAAAGTCAAGTAAAATTAGCACAGAAACATCGTTCCGGTCTCTAGCTAAAATTATATCGTCAATGCCATTAAATAAAGCCGCTGTACAACTATGGCGTGGGCCAAAACCAGATTGAGATGAAGAGATAATGCTGCATATCTATTGGTTTTTTTTATAATCTTCGACATAGCTGAGAGAACACTTATTGGACGCAGGTCCTTATAATCAACCGGATTTGGCACATTCAGAATAAATATAACAATAGCACTCTTCCAACATGAAGGAAACATGTTTGTAAGTAAACTATGATTAATATTGTACGTGTGATGAAGGGTAAGATAATAATTGGACAACTATATTTTATTATTTGTAAACTAATGTCATCAGATCTTGTACAATTACTCTTTAAGCAATTGATGATTCGCGCAACTGTAGAGTAGTGTACTTATTAGTAGCTTCAGCGTACTTATGCGAACGCTTTGTCCGTCCGTCCGTCCGTCCGTCCGTCCGTCTGTCTGGATCGCCTGTAACTTTCGAACGGCTACAGATATCGAAATTGTGAAAGGGGGCAAAGTTGTTGCTAAAGTCCCGAGCACCTTCATGCGCTATTTGGTTTTGGCGAAAGGTGGCGATTTTCCACTTTGCAAACAAAATTTCCAAGCATTTTAGCACGGTGGCGGCTCGTTCACTTGGCGCCATCTACAGAACTTCGGTGGTCACGTTTTGAACTACACATTCTGGGTGCGCTATAATTCCACTTGGCGCCATCTACAGAACTTCGGTGGTCACGTTCTGAAGCTACTCCTTAGATCTGTAATTGAGCAGTTTATTTGAAATTGAAATCAGTTTCCCTTCTCTCAATTTACGACCATTGTAATAAGTAATGAGTTTGCTCTTACTGTTATTTGCACCCGGAGTAATTTTAAGAAAAAGATATTAATTCTATCAGGATTTGAGAGAGGCTGGGAAATATAGTATTTTTATATTTAGTTAAACATAGTGACCTAAGCTCACTTCACTGCTCTTTTCAACTACTGTTTTCTTTTTTAATAGCTTGCGTAGTGAAGTTACGTAACGATTTATAGTAATCCCAGTGTAAAGAGCTTTTGGAATTTTTAAACTTAGTATGTGCTTTATCACGCAAAGACCTAAGCAATTTAATATTATCATCAGACGTCAGATAATTTTGGAATGAGCGATTGAATGTTTAGGTAGGCTGCTCTCAATAAATGGGATACCTATAAATACGAGTACATATTAAAAAATAATAGTAAGATTTAAATACGATGCAATAAAAATAACCACAATGAATCATGTAAGAAATAGAAAAAATAGAAAATACTTGCCTTGATTTCTATACTTAGTTATTTTTTTATGTATTATCAAAAGAAGAAGTTGCGAAGTTATCGGAGAATATGGGTTAGAGCAAAGAAATGAACGAGGGGGCCGCCTTATCCAGTTCTGCCCAGGGAAACGTCTGGTAATAGCAATTACATTTACATTACAATTACAATATGCGGGACTAAGAAGGAAGCATACATGGAAGAGAAAATAAAGAAAATCTAAGAAAAGTTTGTAAATAAAGAAATGAATTTTTTTATCAAGAAATTAGAAGGAACGGAATGGGATTCAGACAGAAAACCCACTCTATAAGAGACAAAGAAGGAAAGTTAACAATTAATGACGAGGATGTACTAATGAAATGGAGAGAACATTTCAAAGACCTATTGAAGGCGAACAACAAAGAAATAAGAAAACAGACAGAAAAAGATGAAAAAACTAGCAATCAAAAAAGAGAAGTAGAGGTTACTCTGCCACCGACAATAGAAAATTTGCAAGAAATAATACAAAAACTAAAGAACGGCAAGAGACCAGGAATAAACGGAATAAATGCGGAATTAAAAAAGTATGCAAGAGATCTGCTGATACAAAAAATACATCACATGATAGAAGATATATGGAGAGAAGAGAAGATGCCGGAAGAGTGGGAACAGCTCAACTAGTAACTATTTACAAGAAGGGAAAAAAAGAAGACTGCCAAGATTAGAGAGGGATTGCGCTACTGGATACTGTATATAAGATAATGGCAAAAGCAATAGAGATAAAAATTAATTATTCGGAAAAGGTAGTGGGTGAATACCAGAGCGGATTTAGATCCGGAAGATCCGTAACCGACCACATCTTCACTCTGAAACAAACACAAAATATGCTAAATCAGTACGGGGTAACACATATACATGGTGCTGATAGATTTCAAACAAGCCTACGATTCAGTAAATCGGAGAGAGCTGTTCAAGGCAACAAAAGAACTAGGAGTACCGAGAAAACTAATATAATAATGACAAAAATGACACTAAAAGTTGCAAAAAAACGAAGTTAAACTGAACGGCTGGATTTCTGAGGGCTTCCAAACAGGCATAGAGCTAAAGCAAGGAGATCCATTTTCAACAACGCTCTTCGATGTACTTTTGGAATGAATAATAAGAAAAAGCGGCATCAACAGGTGTAGTACCCTAAGAACAAGATAACACCAAATACTAATATACGCTGATGACGTAGTACTTTTGGCCAGGATATGACGCGAGCTAACCCAAGTATGTCAAAAGTTATAAAAGCAGCAGAAACAGTAAACCTGAAAATAAATGAAGGCAAATCCAAATTCCTGGAACTAGGACCAACAGAAAAACCACAAGAATAAAAGGAAGATTTGATAGTAGAAACAGGACCAACGAACAGGATAAGGATAGAAAAAGTTAATATATATATACTTAGGAACTGTCATAACTGAGACGAGGAACGAAGAGAAAGAAATTGAGGCAAGATTAGACAAAGGGGATAAATGTACAGGTGCTTTAAACAAAATACTAACATCTAAAAGTGTAACTAAGAAAGCTAAAATCCATCTATATAAAACAGTCATAAGACCAACGGTACTGTATGGGAGCGAAATGTAGATCCTTAATAGAAATGAAGAAACGCGAATAGATTGTTATATGGGAGAGGAAAATCCTGAGAAGGATATTTGGAGGGAAGAAGGAAAGAAAAATATGGTTAAGAAGATCAAATGGGGAAATAAAGAGCCTCTAGAAAGAACCAGAGCTCAGCAATCAAGCTAAAGCAGCAAGGCTGAGGTGGGTAGGGCACTTAGAAAGACAATCAGAAAACAGGATTCCTAAGAAGCCAATGGATACAAATCTAAGATACACCAGAAGAAAAAGAAGGCCGAGAAGGAAATGGCTGGACGCAGGTAAAGAAGACCTGCGAGAAAAAGGTATACAGGACTGGAAGACACAAGCTAAAGACCGGAAAAGATGGAGGGAAACCATGAAGCTATGGGCCCAAAAGCCTGAGTACAGCAACTAGGGTGTTTGTAAATCGCGAGACAGCTCGTAACTTCGTTAATAATCCAGATAGCGAAAATAACTTTCTTTTGTTTTAAATGCCAGTATACAACCTAAAAATTGACGTAAACCAATTTAAGCCATAGCCTCTTATTTTTACGTAGTGATACACAACTTTGGTTTTTTAAATAGAACAACCTGTATATTTTTAAACACTTTAAATCACACTAAAAGTGCTTTATGATAGTATTCTTAAATTTAAATTTTGGAACTTATTATTTTTCAAAATAAAAAAATTTTTTTTAGCCAAAGTAGGCCATGAATTACGCAAAACCACTAACAATCGAACAAGAAATGCAAAACAAACTCCACTTGGCTCTAAAAATGTTTCATGGCAGAGTTATAGCACCAAACGTACTAAAACAATTGAAAACTATGTTTTTTTAAATGGAACAATATGAGTTTCATTAAACAGTTGAAAACTACAATAAAAGGGCTTTCCAACGATGTAACATATTAGCTATTTCGTTTAGAAGTAGCACTTAAAAAATCAAAAATACGTAAAACAATATAAATAAATATTATTGTTAATGAAACTAATATTATTTCATTTAAAAAAAAAATAGTTTTCAATTGTTTTAGTACGTTTGGTGCTATAATTCAGTCATGTGAAATTTGTAGAACCAAGTGGAGTTTGTTTGGCATTTCTTGCTCAATTGTTAGTGATTTTGCATACTTCATGGCCAACGTTAGCTAAACAATTTTTTTAAGATGTAATAATAATTACCGAAAATAAATGGTTTAGGCTCATTCCTTATTTTATTTATTTGCAATTAATTAAAGCTTAACTCCAGTGAACATGAAACAATTCTTAACTCAGGGGGTAGGTAAATAAAAATAAGTAGAAATATTTATATGACAAATAAGTCGTTATATGACAATTACTTTCTGATATTAGGGCAAATGCACTGTTCCCATCTGACAGTTAAATAACCTCTAAATTTAGTGCACTAAACAAGACGATCCGCCAGTGCAAATATAGCTTAAAATTGAAATTTAAACACCAAATTGGCAAGAATGCATCAGGTAAATACGATAAATTTTATGACGTAGCAACGGCTAACCTCGTTTTGTTTCTAAGGTGACGTAAACCCACGCGTGATTCGCTTTTATTCAATTTCCGGCCAAACCTGCAACTGCTGCCTCAATTCGCACTTTTTAGAGACGCCAGCTAAATTATTCGAAGCTCGATGAATCTGGAATTCTCAGACCCGTTCAACTTCTCGGAAAAGGTCTGTTCTTGATGAACCCCAGTTTCTATGTGGCTGCTGGTCTTAGTTTTTATGGAATCCTACCTTTTTTGAAGAGGTGCTGCGCTGTTGGTTGGCACACTGAAAGGACACCACGGCAAATACTCGCTTGGAAATGGATTGCTGGTTCTAATTCTTCTACCCAGGGATAGCTGTAGGCCTCCTCTCTATGTAGCACAAAAAGGTCTGCCATCCGATGTCTCGAACTACCCCCCAAAATCTTCATTGGCTTAGGCTCGCACTCAACGACGCACCAGGTGGAAACTTGCTGGCCTAATTGCACTATCTTGGGAGCCCCTACACTTGGGAAAATTACACCCACAGATGCCCAGCAGCTTGATGAATAAATTTAACACAAACCTGGCTTAACTTGCTCCCAACATGTAATTTTTCAGCCTGTTTGCTTCTTTATGACAATTGACTGTCACGTAACTAAGCAACTATATTTACAATTGTTTTAAAGAAATTAGGTTTGATTACATGTTTGAACCTGTGGAATACAGTTTTGATGTCATGTCTTTGCATTTTCACTAAATTGTCCTTTTTTTGGGATAACTGTCACCAACACTTTGCTCTGCTATTAATTTTCACTTTGGTTTATAATGCACTGATACACTTGATTTCTTTTAGCAATAATAATTGCCTTTCGATCGGTTGCCTTACATTTTTTCATTGCTCTATTACAATTATTGCTTTGCTAGCACTGTTTGTCGTTTATCTTTCAGTTAACTTTCTGTTTGCTAGCTTATAAACTTTTAATACATATTGCTCATACAATTTTTGGACTTAACAAATCATTCTGTATCATTTTATTAACATTATGTTTTATATTATTAAGCTCAAATCCGTCAGTTACAAATTAAATTGCATTGGCGCTTCCGAACACTTATCATTTTTGACACTCTGAACGTAACCCTTCTGAAACCTGCCTTATCTCATGCCAACTTTTATCCCTCAAATTATTAGTTACTGCTGCTCACATCAGGTGCATTTATTAATGTAAAGTATTGATTACCTTGCAATAAATAAAATATTCAATTCTGTGCTCATGCTTACCTTATTTATTCTGTTACTTAGACATCAGAATTGCTGTGGGCAGTAAACCATTACAATACAGGGTGTCCCAAAAAGAATGGGACACCGATTAGTCATAGATTCCTTACGTTATAATAAATCGATTAAACCTAATATAGTTTAGTACAAAGTCCCTTCAGTAAGAAGCTATAGGGCCTTGAAGTTCTATTTTTTTTTTGTTAATTTTCACAAATATTGAAATATCGATTTGAATTTTAGTATACATTCTTACCATTTTATACTGCAGTAATATATTTTTTTTCATAAATTAGACTTGGCTAAAATGTACTTTACCTATCATTGAAAATTTTTTAGCTCTTCGTTATATGTAATATTTTTTGGAATGTTAGGTTATTATTTGAAAGAAAATTAAAAACCAAACAAATAATATTCTCTTGGTTCTTAAGCCTAAAAGCAACCGTTTACCTTAAAATGTCCATCAAAGATTTTTGGATGTCATTAAGACGTGCAATTCTAAAGTAACCATGATCACAAAAACAAGGGTCATCTATTAAAAAACAATGATAAATCAATTAATGACATTAGTGAAATAAGAATTTGTTCTTTTATATTAAGAAAATGCCGCTACATAACGAATTCTCCATTTCTGAAAGGTTCGTTATGTCGCAGGATTTTCGTAAGCACAAAAGACCAACAACTGATGTCACCAACGTCATTTATTGATATTTTGTGGTTGTTTACTAGATTAAAATCATTATTCATTGTTTTTGTGATCATGGCTACTTGATAATTGCACGTCTTAATCACAACTAAAAACCTTTTATAGGCATTTTAACCTAAACGGTTGCTCGTACGGTTATGAACTAAGAGTGCATTTTGTTTGTGTATTTTAATTCTCTGTTCAAACAGTAACCTAAAATTTTTTAAAATGTTACAGATAACGAAGTTAGAGCTAAAAAAAGTTCTGAAAGATAGGTACAGTGCTCCTGACAGTCAAGTGTAGTTTATGAAATTTGTCCTATACTGCAGTACATAATAGTAAGTACGTATACCAAAATTCAAATTGATCTCTTTACGTTTGTGGAAATTAACAAAAACATAAGATATAAAAAATGGAACTTCAAGTCCCTATAACTTCTTACTGAAAGGATTTTATACAAAGGTATATTAGGTTTAAAGGATTTATTATGACGAAAGAAATCTATAACTAGTCGGTGTCTCATTCTTTTTGGGACAGCTTGTATATAATAAAAGATCAGAACGTAGCGAACGCTACATGCAGGAAGTGTCATATACAAAATGAAACAATAGAACATGTGCAACTACTGGTGGGGAAAGAATGCACAGAACGACATAACTCAGCAGAAAAAAGTATTTGTCAAGCACTAGCAAACAAATATCTACTACAAAACGCCGACATGCCGTACTACAAATATACACCAAATAACATATTAGAAAACGATGACTACTAACTATACTAGAATATAATAATACATACAGATAAATCAGTAGTGCATAATATACCAGATACTACGTTTCAAGAAAAAAAATCAGTTAACATACATTATAGACATTTGGTATGTTCCTCTAGATACAGACATAACATCAAAATATAACGAAAAAATAGAAAAATAAAAACCCCTAGTACTTGAAATAGAACAGATATGGAAACAAAAAGAAGCAATGTCAACCCATTCATTATATCACCAACTGGAATCACACCAAACACCTTCATACAACATCTCAAACAACTTACGCTAAATCCTCTCATACATCAACAAATACAAAAATCAGTTACTATAAATCATGTAACATGGATTTTTCCTTCATAACACTCAATAGCACTTCTTTTCTAACTTGGCACGGGCTCTTTAGAAACAAAAATCCCATCAACTGATGAAAAAATAAGAAAAGGTGATAATAATAATAATAGTAATTGCTTTATTTTCCAAATATAAAACATATTACAATGAACATAAAACAAACTTAAAATTAAGTATATATCGAAAATCGCAAGGCGCAGTTCAGATATACTTATTCAACTGGACCTTGAAGATATTGAAAATATAATTTAATGCCTAAACCCTAAATAAATGAAATAAATAACTTAAATTACACTTAAAATTAACCTGATGGTAGCAGATTCATATGAACACAAAAAACTTATCTTGGCGGCACACGGCTATTTCGATAAAAGATATGGAGGTAATATTATCGAAAAGCTTTACAAGATGTATTTAAAAAAAATGAGGTAAATTATTGTAATCCTTGCCGATATTAAACTAAAACGACGTTCAACGAGAGATTTGTGCTGCGGAGGTGTAATGAGACCCTTGAATCTTAAATATAGAATATGTTCGAAATTCTGTTTTGTTATATGGGTATGGCGGCTTTTAATAAATTATTATTTGGTGATGTAAAGAAGCTCTGTGCAATAAACGTCTGTTCCCGATGTTTAACCAATTGACTTTGTTAAGAACAATTTCCCAAAGCAATTACTTTAGCTCACATCCTAGCATTTTCACGAGTCATATAAGTTAAAGTCGTAATTTTGCAGTAAGGTTATCAAACTCTATTTCCGCATGGTCCAGTTCAAATATTAACGCTTCGCCGTAGTTCAAATTGTCGAGTCAGGCTTATTTTGGCGTAGGTTACAATTCAAGCTTTGTTCCCTTCTGTCCGTAAAGCAGTCTTAGGTTACCGAATTCCTTGCACCTATTTGTTGTTGTACAAGCCTGCCTTAAAACTTTCCGCGTAAAACGTTTATGAATACTGCCGTGCAGTCCTATTAGGCGAGTTCCATTTATGAATGTATCCTTTGTTCTTTTGCGAGCAAAACAAGCTCCAGCTTACCAATTTCTACGTATTCGTTATCTTCAAGGTTCCCTGCAAGTTTTGTATAAACTGCCGAGTCAGTTCGATTTAGTTCGTTGTAAAGTTCAGCACCACCTATCCCTCTTTATTTAAGTCAGATAAGGACGGAGCGTAGCAACGCGCTTGCGTCAACTGCAGTTGCACTTTGCAAAAGCAGCTTAAACTCACTTCCCGCCGAGTCTTGGACTACAACAGACGAGTATCAAGTTCACCTTCCCGCGGTTTCGCTTTATGCGACCGCGGGGTGGTTCAGTTAAAAGTGTATAGTATCGCTTCCGTATGTGCTTTCGTTCTTCTTTGGTGCAGTTGCGAGGCCTAAAATGTGCCGCCTTACTGTGTCTCGAACTGCACGCGTTGTGTTTGAGGGTTGTTGCTAATTGTCGTAAGTACCGCATAATGTTGTAAGCCTGGACTTTCCCATTTATCGTAAAGTGGCAGCTTTAAACACGTCTTCGGACGGATTATTGTCATGGGGATTCTATTACAAAGCTTTACTCGTGCATCGAAGTTCTTGTCGTTTCGAAATCTGCCGTATCGTCTCAAGACTTCATCCGTTCTCCCGCATGGGGATATCAGGTTACTTCAACCCGCAGCTCGTACCGCTGCCGTACAGTTCCTTCAGGCATTTTGAGGTTACCGTCATCGGCACATTCTTGGAGGCTATCGCTGCCTCAGGACACCGCACAACATATTTGCTTGGAGCCTTATCAATGAATTAAGGTATTGTAGCAGTAGTTTTACACAGTGTATCGCGTATATTACAATGGCGTGCGAAGTTGCGGAACTCTCAACCTATCGTGCATGTTATTTGTGGGCCGTGTACTAAGCGCCCGAGTCATTATTTACTTTGAAATATAAGCCTTCAGCATAAGCTAAATGGGAGCCTGGCTCCTGGAATTGTTGTAGGCCATTGGGCTATTAAGTAAGTTTATTCCGGAATCTAGGCGACCATCATATTAGCGGACATGCCGCTTCCTTGGCCTCTAGCCTTATTGTATTGTAAGACCGTTTACTAACCCCGAATTTTTACACTTGCTATTTGATCAAATTGCCTTCGGGCTTGTACATATATTGTTGTAATAGATTGCCCATTTTTAAGTTACGTATCGTTTTTTATTTTGAATAGATGTGTATTTGTTGTAACTGACAAGAATTGAGGTTCTTGTTGCGTTGTGTATGTATTAATTTGTACAGGGCCCAAGCAACTAGAGACAGGACACCAGAAAGGTAGGTGTAAACGCCACTGCCGTGGGAGCGCCTCTTGGAGTACGACACGGCGCTATTGCGATTGGTTTTCGGCTTTTGGCCAGTCGTCAGTTAACGATAAGACTTAACACCTTCAAAGGTCGTGGCGACCTTCAATTAATCTTTACATCTTTGTCACCCATCACCCCGTTCGTGGTATCTCGCCCTGAAATGTACCCTAGAGTGTGAACCCTCCCTTCCGGCCGAGTTTTCTAGCCGAGACATTTGGGCGGGAGGGTGCACGCCGGGGCGAGCGCTATTGCAAACAATCGTTAGGGGTCGTAGTGAGCAAATAATCCAGTAACAACTTCAACTAATTTATGTAAAATATGGTCGAATGTTCGAATGCCGTAGTTAAACTTTAAGTAAGAATTTTGAAACTTTTTGTATTCGCTTACTAGTATCCTAATCAACATGGAGCATATATTTCTGAGCAATATGTAAATTCTGAAAGTACCAAAACAACCCACAACCCATTGCTAAGGTTGAGTTTTTTTATATCTATAGACTCAAATTCTTTTCACAATTGCTTGGATGAAGAATATTTTGACTTATGTGGAAAGTATGCCTTTTTTTCATTTCTTATACTAGCATTTGTTAGGTTCCTCAACGATTTGTGGTATTCCTAATGCTAATTGTGTTTGGAATCTTTAAATTTTAGTTTCGCTTTATCTCTTAACTTCAGCATTAGCCATCTGTTAGGTCAAGGGGTGTAAGGTTTTGTAATTTTAATTGTTTTCCAAGGAGCTAGTCTATCGAATAAATAGTTAGGTTTTTATTTAGTATATCTACTTTAACATTAGTATCATTTATATAATAAATTTGTTGCATGAGCAACATTTGAAAATCATTAATAAATACATGTAAGTCAACGTTTTTGAAATATCGGGAGACTCCTGTGATTTGAATTCTTTTAGGAATATCTACAACGATAGTACAATAAATGAGCTCGTGATCGGATGCACTATTAATCTCATCCCCCGAAGTTTTAACCAAAGAAGGGTCAGTAGATAAAATAACATCTAAAATATATTCAGAATAATGTGCAATTCTGGTAGGCGCAAAAACATCATTGCATAAATTAAGGCATTCTAAAAATCACAGGAAGTACTTAGTAGATGGATTGGATTTTTACAACGTATTAATATTAATATCACCTAAATAAAATATTTCCTTAGAAACAGATGTATACAAGGTAAATGATATCTCAAGTTCGTCTACCAACGTTTTATAATTTGTAGATGGTAGTATGTAAATCACACCAAATACATATTAACTTTATTTCGAACCGAGAACCACAACTGTTCGATTACATAGCTAGTATTTATAGTTTTATACCTTAGAAAATTCCTTATAAAAACTGAAACACCACCACCGCGGCCATCTGAGTTCTTTGTGTATCAAATTATAACCTTGAATATAAATGAGTGAGCTACTTACGCACGGTGAAAGCCAAGTTTCAGATACCCAAAGTATCCCAAAAGTTATAATAATGTTCCGAACATAATCAATTTTTAGTAGTTACGAGCATATATTTAAGTGTGCCATTTTCAAGTTATAGCTATAAAGGTTGTTTGTGTGCGTATGCCTGTGCTATGTCGTTCAGATAGAGTACCTGCTAAACAAACCAAAGAAAAACAAACTACAAGAAAACTTAAATGTACTACGTTTGCTGCATAATTAATTATGGGTACGCATATGAATTTCGTGGAGCAAGGTCGTGTTTGCGATCGCGTCTGTTCCGCGCGATAAAGTGCAAACCAAATATTGCAAATACATATTTTCTCTTTACGAAAGAATCCCTAATAAACTAAACGGAAGTGCATTTCTAACAGAATTACTTTAGTGTCACCTAATGGCTGGCACTAATCAACAGTTTTCCGTGCCATACGTACAGTCTCCGATGATTCAACATCAGCTGCAATGCCCACCGCCCCTGGGCAATTTGGTGCAACCTCAGTTCCAACTACCACAACTTCAATATACAAACTCTACATTTAACCAAAAAGTAGGTCAAAATATAAGGCTACAGTAGCCACCACATGCTACACAGTGGCAGCAACCAAATTATCAACCAGCGACGTCAAATCAAAAAAACATGGATTGGTACTTAGTTACCGCAAGAAAAAAACGCAACTCTCAAGAAGACGGAAATCGTATGGTGCAACAAGAAACCTCCATAAAGCAACCTCCAAAAGTAACCTTAACAAATCGCTTTTCAAGCACTTCCGGTACCCGACACAACAGTAGAAACAGACAAGCCTGATACAACTATATCCGTGAAACCTACACCAATTTTTATCTCGGATGTATTAAACATTAATCCTCTTACAGCAGAACTGAAAACTATCGCTGATAAAAAATACATTTTGAGGATCGTAGGTAAAAAACAAGTAAAAATCATGGCGAAAAATTCAGATATCTACTGAGCTCTAGGTAGAACGTAGCTTTAGGGTAGTAATCAAAAACCTCCATCACTCAGTTGATGTAAATAAACTAAAGGCCAAAACAGAAGGCCAAGGACACAAAGTTACGAACATATACAATGCCAAGCATAGAATTACTAAGGAACCACTTTCCATGTTCTTCCTTGATTTGGCTCTCAGCGAAAACAATAAAGAAATATACCAAGTCAATCATCTCTTATACACAAACATCGCAATAAAGCCACCACACAAAAAAGGAAATCCTACAATGTGCAACTTGAAAAAGATATGGACACACAAAGAGATTTGCACACATCAAACCAGGTGTGTAAAATACGAAGCAAGCCATCCAACAAAAACGTGCACTAAGAAAAGAAACTGAACTTAAATGTGTTTTATGTAATGGCTCACACCCTGCAAACTATAAAGGGTGTCAGGTTTACCAAGAGTTAAAGAAGGGAAAATTTACACCAGCACGCCCGAAAATATCCATACCACAACTAAGTTTTACCCAGCCGTAGCTACCAATCAATAACGAGAGAATACTGGCTCAAATTGTAGGAAATAAACAACGTTCCTCTCACGAGAACGTACCACACAAGTCAAACATGGAGAAGTTAGAAAAATGATGATAGAACTAGCTGAAAATATCAAAGCAATGTTAAACCTTTTAACAGTTATCGTCGCTAAACTGCAATAATGGTTCAAAAACTTCGCAAAAAAATAGCAGAATGGAACGCTAATTGCTTGTTAAACCACATCCAAAAACTACGAACCTTTATTACCAATCATGAATTAGACACAGTCCTAATCTCTGAATCTCATTCCACAGATAGAAATTATCCCAGAATACCTAATTTCAGTATATACGATACACAACACCCTGACGGAACGGAACATGAAGGAGCAGCAGTAATTATACAGTGTGTCCGCGGACTGAGCTCACATAAGGTGTAAATCATAAAAAATATTCGACTTAGAAGCTGATATTCTAGGATTCGCTTCTGCTTGTCGTCAAACCAATATTTTGAAAAATTCAATCAAATTAATTAATATACAGGGTGTTTTTCGAATCGATTTTTATAAAATGGCCAAGAGTAAACTACCTTTATTAGAAGAAATAAAAAAAAAGTATTACTAAAAGTTGCTTATAATTAAGAGTGATGGCAGACTCTCAATTTTCAGACAAATCGACCTACTTTGGTTTTTTTGACAATTGTTTGGTTTTTTATACCAACATACCTTTTATCGTGGCTGTAGGAGGCACTTTAACTGGTTCATAAACTAAGATGTTAAAAAAATAATTGAGTGCCTCCTACAGCTACGATAAAAGGTGTGAAAAATAAAAAATTAATAAAAAAATCAAAGTAAGCCGATTTTTCTGAAAATTGAGAGTCTACCATCTCTCTTCATTATAAACAACTTTTCCTAGTACTGTTTTTTATCTCTTCTAATAAAGGTAGTTTACTTTTAGCCATTTTTTTAAAATTGATTGGAAAAAACACCCTGTATATAGATTAATTTTGTAGATTTTTTCAAAATCTTAAGTTTGAGAACAAGCAAGAGCGAATCCTAGGGCCGGTTGCAGAAAGCAATGTTAAGTCTGGTGTTAGCTAACATAGCGTCAAAGTGAACAAAATCGCATCAAATTTTGTTTACTAATGTATTAGTTACCATAAGCATTTGAGATTTGATGCGTTTTTGTTCACTTTGACGCGATGTTAGCTAACACCAGACTTAACATTGCTTTCTGCAACCGGCCCCTAGAATATCAGCTTCTAAGTCGAATATTTTGTATTATTTACACTTTGTGTGAACTCAATCTGCGGACACACTGTATAAAGTTCCATTAACTGTTATCAAGCAGATATATATATTAATCAGCAAATCCAGGCTGCAAGTGTGATTGTAGAAGACTGGTTAGAACCAATCGCAATCAGAGCGCTATATAATCCGTAGTCCATGCTTACCAAACAGAAAAGTCATGTGAAACTGCACTACACCAACTAGCTGCGAAAATTGATGGAACTTTGGAGTACAAAGAGTACGCAGTCGGAGCATTTCTAAACATAGAAGATGCCTTCGACAACACCTCCTATCATTCCATTGAAAGAGCAATGACACACACTCAGATCGATAACACCACGATAACGTGGACTATAGCAATACGCTACCATTCCTCCCATTTGTGCTTCTTATTTTTCTGAAATGTGCTTTGAGCTTTATTTGTGCTTATTTCTGTTTTCATTCCCACCATTTGTATTTCTTTTCTTTCTCAGATATTTTAAAAACAGTGAGTGTCGGGCTGGTGTAGCGCTAGCCTCCCACATTTCAAATTTGAAGATCTAAGGGTGGGAAATCGTTTATGCTTTATTTGTGCTTCTATTCCCCCCCATATGTGCTTCTTTCCTTTCTGAGATATTTCAAAACACTATGTGTGGTCATCGGTTTGAGTTTCATTTGTGCTCATTTGTGCTACCATTCCTCCCATTTGTGCTTCTTTTTTTTCTAAAATAGGCTTTGTGTTTTATTTGTGCCTATTTGTGCTTTCATTCCCCCCATTTGTATTTATTTTCTTTCTCAGATATTTTAAAAACACTGAGTGTCGGGCTGGTGTAGCGCTAGCCTCCACATTTCAAATTTGAAGCGTGGGCATTCGTTTACGCTTTATTTGTGCTTCTATTCCCCCCATATGTGCTTCTTTCCTTTCCGAGATATTTTAAAACACTATGTGTGGTTATCCGTTTGAGCTTCATTTGTGCTCATTTGTGCTACCATTCCTGTTTGTGCTTATTCTCTTTCTAAAATGTTTTAAAAACCCTAAATGTGGAGCTGGTGTAACGCTAGCCCTCCACATTTTAAATCTAAGGTCTAAGCAAAGATAATATATACATAGATCTCTAAACACAATGGGCGTGAAGTTACGGTGAAAGTACTATTGTACGAGCGTGACAAATGGCGTAAGTCATTGCTTTACTTTAGGAATGTAGCTGACCAAACATTGGTTCGTAGCAGATGTATTGGCTGCATGTTTGGACCAGCGTATTTGCAAACCGCACAGATAAACGCAGATACTAATCTAGGAAAGGAATTATTCTCAGCGTGTTATTTGTAAACAGAGTTCAAGTTTAATAGCACACTTTTATAAAATAATACATTGCAAGGATATTGCACACAATAAAACAAGTGTGATGTGAAAAATACTGTAACTAACTTAAAAAGTTGAAAAAATATGACTATTGTAGGTCATGTTTTTTCGTTAGAAGATTTTGCAGCTAATTTTGTTGTTAATATCAATCTTTACTAATGGTTGTAAGTGAAATCATTAGTTGTGTCAAAGCAATGTTAGTTATTTTTCATTAAAAATCATTTTAAAAGTAACGTTTCGCTAATTAATATAGCTTCTTCAGACTTGATACAATTTGTTTATAACAATTTAAAAAATTTTTGGGACACACACATTTAAAAGGCACAAAAGTTTTGTATCTAGAAATAAGAAACATTTTATAAGTTAGATTTGTGAAACGATAAATTCCTCTGTTTTTTATTTTTTGGTTTGTTTTTTCTTTTTTATATTTATATTTGTTCCAAGTCATAAAGTGGTTATAGTTTTATACTATTAATTTCAGTTTTAAAATGGTTTAAGAATAGTGTAAAATTGGATTTAACCATTTGTTATTTTAAGAACGTTTTGCCCATCCCATTTTCAAAGAATAATAACAAGCTATAAACAAATACAAACAAGAACAGCAACATTCTTAAAACAAAAAGTCAATTACCACTTTAAGAAAAATCTCAATAAACACAATGCAAAAGTTTTCAATTGAAAAATGTCATAAACAAAACTGATAAGTTCTACAGCAAATTCTTAAAAAATAAATTAACCGAGTGGCGATTTTGCTCGATTAAAAAACCAAAAGGTTAGTATATTACTAAGCATAATTATTCTAAAAAAAAAACCAAAAGATTAAAACATTCCAACTAATCATAGTATTATCATCTTTCAGTGATCCCGAAATAGATGGTTCAATAAAAAAAAACAAGAAACTTATTAAAAAAAACAACAAACCAAGTGAAAATAATACAAAAAAAAGGACTCCCTTGTATCTATAATACTTATATAGAAATTAAAACAACTTAAAAAAAACTCAAAACCACGGTGGAAGAACACCAACGTAAATGAGAAAAAAGTAAAATACTAAAGAAAAATTTACAAATAACAGCAATTTGAAAATCAAAATAAAAATTCGAAATCAACCATTTTAACTTAAAGAAGGTAATAAACTTGGTTAAATTAACAATGATAAAACCATGATTAAAATTAAAAATGAACTAATTCTCCTTTTTTATTAACCTACACTGTTAAGGACTTTATAAACTTTTGCCGCCTCTCTTGCATTCTGAATTCATACTGTGCGCAGTAGACTGTCAAGCGGGCTTTGCCTCGCCGTTCACCTCACTTACGTTTCATCTGTCAACGTGGCAGCATGCAAACCGGTCCGCTCTACGAAAGCTAATTCTTGTAAATGTTCAAATGTTCAATGTGTTGTTTATTGCTAATAAAGTAACACATTTCCGGCTTTCAACGAGTGTATTTATTCAGTGAAACCTACAATTCATACAGTCCACAAATTACAAGGCGAGCTGGCAATCAGGAATTTTCCAAATAACGGAAAACTGAGAAGGCTCCACAACATACACTATTAAATTTTACAGAAATACCAAATTAATAACACCAGAAATAATTTATAACATAAATCAAACCTTCCTTACCTATTAAACATCTATAACAGGTCTAAGAAAGAGGAAAAAGGGAGGAAATTAAAAAAAGGAAATAATTTCAAACAACTAACCAAGTAAGATAATCTATTAATTAAGTATCTTAAATAATTTTAATAGAAAATAATGTTTCTTTTTTAGATAACCACAAACTACTTAAAATAACAAATGGTGAAATCCAATTTTACACTATTCTTAAACTATTTTAAAACTGAAATAAATAGTATAAAACTATAACCACTTTATTACTTGGAACAAATATAAATATAAAAAGAAAAACAAAACAAAAGGTAAAAAACAGAGGAATTTATTGTTTCACAAATCTAACTTATAAAATGTTTCTTATTTCTAGATACAAAACTTTTGTGCCTTTTAAATGTGTGTCCCAAAATTTTTTTAAATTTTTATAAACAAATTGTATCAAGTCTAAAGAAGCTATATTAAATAGCGAAACGTTACTTTTAAAATGATTTTTAATGAAAAATAACTAACATTGCTTTGACACAACTAATGATTTCACTTACAACCATTAGTAAAGATTGATATTAACAACAAAATTAGCTGCAAAATCTTCTAACGAAAAAACATGACCTACAATAGTCATATTTTTTCAACTTTTTAATTTTATTAAATAATACAGCTGTAACAAACAATTAATAGAAACTGTAAATAACGTGTTTGGAGAGCTAAAATAGTAGCAGATTTAATCTACATACACAATAAAAAAGAGTGACAAGTAAAATAAAAACTTAATTTTCAAAACAGTTTGTATGTAAGTAACGTATTTAGGCAGATAAAATATTATAAATGAAAACACTCCATTCAACAATAATTCGGGATTGTAAAAATTGTCATTAAATTTTAAAATTACGTAAAAATACAGTTGCTTTAAATTAACACAGTCAAACAAGTATAACGTCGAAAATACTATAAATAACTTATTAATAAGAAATTAAAATACTAATTTAACATAAGTATAGTAGGCAGTGCGCCTTTATCAAACAGTTTAAAGGAAAATTTAAATCTGTATAAAAATTGATTTACATTAAATTGCACACAGTAAAACAAGTGTGACATATAATATCAAAATATCTTTGTTATAGGTTGTAATTAACGATAAGTATAATTGCTGGGTCAAAAATCAGTTAAGTTACGTAAGTAATGAATGTCCAACTTGGCTCTTAATTTGTTATACTTATAGAATAATAATTTTACATTTCAAAATAAATGTAATTTTAAAAATGTAAAAGAACTCTTTCATTTACATACACTCGTTTACAATACATTATTTATTCAAATATTGTATAATACGAAATAGCATTAAACTATCAATATGTAATTCTATAAATGGAATAATAATTATTAATTAATACACAACATAATCGATCGCTGCATATTAATCGCTTCACCCTGTATAAAAATATAAAAATCTTATTAGAGCACGTGTTACGAAAATGCTTTTGTCACTTGTTTGGCAAGCATAATATAAACCTTCTACGGTATTTCAATAATATTCAATAAATATTTGCATAACATTAAAATGCAGTTAAGTATCCATTAGCAGTTTATCTACAAAACCATCTCTTCCGAAAACAAAGAATACCCGTTCTGCAAGTGGCAGGTAAATATGAATTAAGATAGGACATACGTAGATATAGGCATTTCGCTCATTTCAGCCAGTTAGTTAGTTTGGCGCTACGTAATGGGATTCTTACTTCAAAATTTGTAGCTATCGAAGCGCCGTCTGCATGCAGCGTCCAGAACTAACCCTTTTATTGTGACCATTCACTAGAGATCTATGTATATATTATCTTTGGTCTAAGTGTGAGCATACTTTTGTGCTTCATATGTGCTCATTTGAGTTTTTATTCTCCCCACTTGTGCTTATTCCCATTCTGAGATATTTTAAAAACACTGAGTGTCGGGCTGGTGTAACGCTAGCGTCCCACATTTAAAATTTTAAGATCAAAGTGTTGGTATTCGTTTATGCTTCATTTGTGCTTCTATTCCCCCAAATGTGCTTCTTTCATTTTTGAGATATTTTAAAACACTATGGCAGCCCCACACTGCTGCAACGCTAGCACACCACATTTCAAATTGAAAGTCTAGATGTGGTCATTCGTTTGTGCTTCATTTTTGCTCATATGTGCTATCATTCCTCTCATTTGTGCTTCTATTTCACCCATATGTGCTCCTTTCTTTTCTGAGATATTTTAAAGCACTATGTGTAGGGCTGCTGCAACGCTAGCTCTCCACATTTCAAATTTAAGGTCTCAATGCGATAATTCGTTTGTGCTTCATTTGTGCCTAGTTATGATACCATTCCTCCTATTTGTGCTTCTTCTCTTTCTGAAATATGTTAAAAAAACTACGAGTGTGGACTGCTGCAACGCTAGGCACTCACACTTCAAATTTAAGGTCTAAGTGTGGGCATAATTTTGAGTTTCATATGTGCTCATTTGTGCTTCTATTCCCCTCATTTGTGGCTGCTACAACGGTAGCCATCAACATTTCAAATCCTAAGATCAAAGTGTGGGCATTAGTTTGTGCTTCTATTGCCCCCATATGTGCTTCTTTCATTTCTGATATATTTTAAAACACTATGCTACAACGCAAGCCTCCGACTTTTCAAATTTTAAGATCAAAGTGTAGGCATTCGTTTATGCTTCATTTGTGCTTTTATTCCCCCATGTGTGCTTCTTTCATTTCTGATATATTTTAAAACACTATGTGTGGGGCTGCTATAACGCTAGCCCATCACATTTCAAATTTAGGGTCTAAACCAAGGCCTCCTATAGTGTACCAGGCCGTCTCATTGCCGAGCGCCTACAAAATAGTGGTCATACGACAGCATTCCGCGCCCATTGGAAACAGCGTATTTTCGCACAATAAATGTAATAAACCTTCTTCAAATATTGTAAATATGAATTTCAGTAATTGAAAATCGTTTCTATAACTATCATACACCATTACAATCGAAAATTAGAAGCAGGCGATGTTTTATTAGATATTAATATTTATTAGATTGAAAGGATTTACAAAATAAGTAACAATTATATTTAAATTACAATTAAAATTACAATACATGTATACAGTTTCAGTAACTATTAAAAATGTATTTATTATAAGTGTAACCTATCTTATATATATTTCTAAAAGTCCTGACTGACTCACTCACCCACTCATCAACGCCCAGCCCAAACCCTTGGACCTAGAAAGCTGAAATTTTGCACAGAGGTTCCCTTTATGATGTATACAAGGAATAAGGAAGGATATTTTGAAATTCAACCCCTAAAGGCGTAAAATGGGGGTTCCAATTTTGTATGGAGCAATAATATTAAATAGACATTTCGACTTGAAACTTCGTAGGAGTACTCCTAAAAACAAATAATCAAACACGTATTTCGTGATTTTCTAAAAATCAACCCCTTAGGGGCTGAAATGGGGTAAGTAAGCCTAAAAATCGATATGGGTGTCGTTATTGAGGTTTATTGGGACGTTGATTGCGAAAATTACATTTATTTTTAAGTCCAAGACGGTGAACATGACATGAGGGAAGAAACGGGACGGGACGGGACTAGACTGGACGGAACGGGACGGACTGGACGGGACGGGACTGAGCGGGACGGGACTGGACGGGAAGAAAAGGGACGGAACGGGACGGAACGGGACGGGGCAAAGCGGGACGGGGCGGGGCGGGACGGGGCGGGGCGGGGCGGGACGGACGGGACGGTAAGAGAAAGAAAAGGATGGGATGGAAGGGGAGGGGATGGGATGGAAGGGGAGGGGCGGGACGGGACGGGAAGGGACGGGACGGGACGGGAGGGAAAGGGGCGGGACGGGACGGGAAGGGTCGAGACGGGGCGGGGCGGGGCGGAACGGGATGATACGGAAAGGAAAGGGAAGAAATGGGATGAAAGGGGAAGGGAAGGGACGGGACGGGACGGGAATGGACGGGACTGGACGGGACGGGACTGAACAGGAAGGGACTGGACGGAAAAGGAAGGGACGGGACGAAAAGGAACGAGACGGGACGGGACGGAAAGGGAAGGGAAGGGAAGGAATGGGATGGAAGGGGAGAGGACGGGGGACGGGACGGAATGGGACGGTACGGAGACGGGGACGGAGAAAGGGACGGGGACGGGGATAGGATGGGATGGGATGCGATGGGATGACAGAAAATATATAGTCATTATTTAATACACAAATAACGAACCTCGCGCGAACGAAGTCGCGGTTAAAAGCTAGTCATTATATATAATAAAAATAATTTAATCATAATACATAATATACCTTATATCTATGTAAACACTAACAAATTGCAGTTCTGGAAAACTTTAATTTTTTTTATCTGAGGGATTAGATTATTTAGATGCAAATTTTTTTGTTTTTCTTTTTATTGCATCATTAATCATTTTATCATTTATAATTTTAGAATAATTGTTTAAAATAATATTTGCAAAAGCATTTAAACACAAATCGAATAAATTGTAGAAATTTGTAGCACACTGGTAACAACTTTCGTGTGATAAAAATTGCGATATTTTATCAATCGTCAAATGTTTCAAAACAGACTTTTAACACCTAAGTTTTAAAAAGTCAGATTCGTAATCAGGAGATATTAAAGTCTTGAAAAGTTCAAAAACTTGTAGTATCACGTGAACAAACTTATGTGTCGGATATTTTAAGCCACCCTTGTCCAAAATTTTGAAATATTCGCTATTTTCTGAGTCAACCCAAAAGATGTCGGATATCAAATATTTAATGCAATGGTTACATTTTGTTCTTTTGTGAACTTTATCTGCTAGATAACCGGCGATATAAATTAAAACGCATATATCTTCCTTTTGTACTTGTGCAACTGTTGTTAGGGCACCTTCAAACTTTTGTTCTATTACATCAATTTCATCAAGAAATAAAAAATCCTCGAAATCGATAAGAAACCCTCTTAATTCAACGTCACCTTTTTTTCCGAATTGAGTTTAATTATATTTAACAATTTTAGTTTTTTTTTATTCCAAAACCTGTCTAACGCCTGTATGGAAATTACCGCCACTCATTTGTCTGAACTGACCAAATCTGGCTTCTAATGAATCCGTTTGAAATTTTCCAACCAAAACATATTCAAACTGTACATTTTCTAATAAATATTTGCTTAATGAAATTAATGCAGTGGAAGTATGGCCAATTGCCATTTGAGTTTCGTAAGTTAATTTTCCATTGCGATTTGTTTTTATTTCGTTAGGTACCGCTAACATGTTCTAATTATTTAACCACAAGACAAAATCTAAAAATTTTAAATTGATGTTATTTCTTTTTGTTATGGGATTTTGATATAAATCCCGTTTTGAAATGCTTTTAAATTTTGTCATGCAGTTTACAATTTTCCACCAAGTTGCCATAGTTTCTAGAAATGAAATAGTTCCTTTTATATCATGTGACAGGTTTAACTGCTTTGAGCATTTTAGAGCGGCAATATTCTTTTCGTCAAATAATTTAAGACAGAGACTGACATTTTGGCGTTCTAAAAACGTAGAATTGTAAACCTTTTTTGACAATGCTGGAGTTTTTTTGACGATGTTATTTTGTTCAGAGTAATACCATTTTCTAATGTCATATACTGAAGCAAACATTTGTTGTTCGGTTTCGGTACTTGAGACATAAGAAGAAATTATAAATTCTCCGATAATAAGCGTTGCCCATTAACTAAATCTCTACAGTGAATGATAAAGCTAATTAGGGTATTTGAGAATTACATTTTGAAGATTTAACTAATAAATTCTAACTACAATTTCTATAAATTGCATGTTACTGTATAGTATCAGAATTTCCCTACTTCTATTTTGATAAATAAATTACAAATATACTTATAGATAAGCATGGTCTACTTCTAATTTTCGATTGTAATGGTGTGTGATAGTTGTTTGATTCACACAGATGCGTGCATCAAAACCTTTTTGATTATAATTAATCAAGTAATTCAAGTCATAACTGTTCTAACTCATTCAAAGGTCGTGGTAAAGTCAAGTTTGCATCTTGCCGTATTTGTTTGCCTCTGTTAATGTTGGAAAGGAATTTGTAAGCTTCCCTTAATGGCTTTTAAGCGGATGGATACATTTTCTACTGGAACTTAAGCCGACTTAGCATATTTGGGAATCATGGGTTTATGGATTTCGTTCAATTGCCTCATTGAGAGAGCTTAGCATTAAGATTCTTAGAATAAGTACTTATTCCTACGTGCGACGCTCCGATTGGCTACGCAGGGTCGCCTCAGCCAATAGTGTTTGAGCTTGCCCCTCCTTGATGAATTTGCGAGTCGGCTCGTTGTAAATTCAGAGTTAGTTAGATTCAGAGTCTCGAGTAAGCAAGTTCAGCTATGCTTTGTGCTAGTTTGCGTTTCGGTCTAACTCCCTGGTAAAGACGTTTCCAGGTTGTTTTGTGTTACGGTTACGCGCAATTCGCTATTTTCGCGTGGCCAATCCAAGCGTGTCACAACAGTTGAAGCTTTTGTAAAATACCATCGGTCCATCAGTGACGTTTGTAATCGTTGTTACTCAATATACTTGTGTTTGTTAAGTCTTGTTTCACTCCAACAACTAACTGAACCCAAGTTAGGGTTATTAAGTGGCAGTTCCCGGCAATCCCATTGAACCGGAATTCGCAGTGGATTAATTGGGGGCCCCATTCGTGGACGCCTCTTATCAAGTTAATCGTACAAAAAACATTGGTCCTTCGAGCCGGATGTGGAAGAAGCTAAAAAACGCGAGTGTACAAGTTTCCAGTAGCTGGTGGATGCAATCGCTCCAACATCATTTCGTCGGAGAGCGTCAAGAAGCTTCGCCAACACCAGGAAATTCAACCATCGAGAGCTTACACCGAGTCCAGGTCCCACGTCAAGCGGCAGCGATCGGCAGCGGGTTGGTTTTCTGTTCGTCAAGAAGTTACTGCGTTCTCAAATCAAAAGTAAGTCCTTTTCCATTACACCTTCGTTTAGTGTTGTTTTTTGCTTGTGTCAGTCATGGTGGAAACTCGTTCGGCATCAGCGGTCATGTCGGAAACTCGTGCTTTAACCACTCGTTGCAAATTCATAAAAGCCAAAGTAGATCGTTTCGAAACTCTATTTCATAGAATTTCTTCGTCCAGCCCCGTGAAGGCTCACGAGGTCGGCAGCTTGTCAAAAGAGTTTAGTTGTTTCCAAAATTTGTTGGATGAGTATGAGAAGTCAATGGAGGGCCTAATGGAGGCCGACGCTGAACACTTTGATGAACTTTTCAATGAATTCGACTCTTTTATGACTCATTTTAGCGAGATTAGTAGCACAGTCGAGGAATTCTTATCAAAAAATAAGATCAGTCCGGGTATAAAACCGAATCTAGGTCAAAATTCTTTGCAAAGTGGCCCTTCAGGAGAGCTCGCTGGATTAAGATTACCACCCTTAGATTTGCCTTCATTTTCGGGGAAATTCGAGAATTGGGTTCAATTTCATGACTCCTTTACGTCGCTTATTCATAACAACGCTAATTTGACCAACGTTCAGAAATTTTACTATTTGATTTCTTCCCTTAAGGGAGAAGCTGCTAGTTCAATCTCGTCGTTAAAAGTTACCAACGATAACTATACCATTGCTTGGGACATCCTAGTCAAGCGCTTTGAAAATAAGAAACTGATAGTAAAATCAAACATAAATGCGTTATTCAGTTTAGAGAGCGTAAAAAAGGATTCACATTCGTCTGTTCAAAGGCTGCTCGATAGTGTAGTTAGAATTTTGGAAATTTTAAAGGCGTACGGGGAACCCACAGTCGACACCATACTAATACATATCATAGTTTCGAAGCTCAGCTCAGCAATGCAGACTGACTGGGAATTATACAAACATACCGGACAATTTCCTACTTTGCGAGAGTTGTTAGATTTTTTAGAGAGCAAAAGTCACTTATTAGGTTCGCTGGAAGCTGCGAAAATAGGTTCGAGTTTGGGAAATCAGGGATCCGAGCAAAAAAGTCATGCACGCGCTCATGTAGCCAGAGAGCAAGGTAATCACACTTGTGATTTTTGCAAAAATAGTAATCATTCGATTAGCGCTTGCGAATCATTTTCAAAATTGTCAGTAAACGCTCGTATCGAAGAGGCGCGTCGTTTGAAATTATGCAACAATTGTCTCAAGCCCGGACATTTCGTGGTAAAATGCACATCGTCCAGATGCCGCGTATGCAGAAAAAAGCACCATACTTTACTGTGTTTGCGTCCAAAGCGCGACGCGCACGAAAATACTTCGTCGCCGCGTCCTGAACCGCCAGAAACCAGCAGCGACACGCGGGAGGTCGGGGCCGTCGCCCCGAGCGAGGCACCCGTCGCATCCGTTTCAGCAGCCTGTAGCCGTCCTGCAATCGCGGCGCCAGCGCAAGTTTTATTGTCCACGGTTAGCGTATTCGTAGAAGGATCCTCCGGGTCATTTTCCCGGGCAAAAGCTCTTTTGGACCCCGGATCCCAACTTAACTTAGTTAGCGCCGACTTGTGTCAAAATTTGAAAATTGAGAAACGAGGTAATGTCACCTCACTGTCGGGTGTTGGTGCCAGGGCTCTGAACGCTGAATTCAGAGCAAACGTTTGAATCCGCTCCCGCAACAGGAAATACGAGGACATTTTGAGCTGTGTTGTGTTAGACAAAATTACGGACCCTCTGCCGGCCCTTGCTTTCTCGTTGAGGGATTTGAAGATCCCACCAAACATTGTGCTAGCCGATTCAGATTGTAATACACCGGGAAAGATTGATCTTTTATTAGGCGCGAATGTCTTTTGGCAAGTGCTCTGTCAGGGACAGGTGAAATTGGGCCCAGAGAAGCCATTCTTAACAAAAACTCTTTTTGGTTGGGTTTTAGGCGGAAACATGAATGTCGAAAATCGAGGGCTCATTCTTTCAAATAGAGTTCATTTAAGTGTAGCCGGCATCGAGCACGGCATTCAGAGATTTTGGGAAATCGAGGGGGCGTACGGTTCATCAGGCCGACTCTCTGCTGATGACAAATTTTGCGAAGACCATTTTCAATCGACTACGAAACGGGCGTCGTCGGAGCCGCGTAGGTTCATCGTGAGCATACCTTTCAGGAAAGATGCTCCATCGCTGGGAGACTCGCGCGGTATAGCGTTAAAGCGTTTCTATTCATTAGAAAACAAATTGTCAAAAAATCCCGAGTTGAAAACCGCGTATTCCGCATTTCTCAAAGAATACGAGTCGCTTGGTCACTTGAGCAAGGTGGACGACGAAGCGAGCCTTCCTCATCCTCGGTTTTATTTACCACATTTGCCAGTCATAAAGGAGGACAGTTCAACGACCAAACATCGCGTTGTTTTTGACGGCAGTTGTGCGTCCTCCTCCGGAGTATCGCTTAACGACCTTCAACATAAGGGCCCAGTGGTCCAGCAGTCGTTGTTTGCAATTCTTTGTCGCTTTAGGCAATTCAAGTACGTGCTGAAAGCAGATTGCGCCAAAATGTATAGGCAAATTCTCGTGAACCCCTCGCAGACGCAATACCAATTAATTTTATGGCGTGACGACAAAACCTCAGCGGTAAAATGCTTCAAATTATTAACGGTCACCTACGGTACTAAATCAGCCTCGTACCTAGCAACTAGGTGCTTGATACAAATCGCCCAGGAAATCGAAGCATCGCTTCCAGAGGCCTCATTAAGAATTAGCCGGGATTTTTATGTAGATGACCTACTGACTGGTTTTGAAAATAGGGCGGAAGCCATAAAAACGCAATTCGAAATTAGTAGCGCTTTGTCGGGGTACGGGTTTGAATTGCGAAAGTGGGCATCCAACGACAGTGAAGTAGCTAGCGCCATTGGTGTAGATCGCGGCAGCGTAGAGCCCATTTCTTTGACGGAAGACGCCACGGAGAAAACTCTCGGCATTTTTTGGGATACTCGGCGGGACGTGCTAAGTTACAGAGTGAACCCTAGCTGTTGCAAATCAGTTACCAAGCGGGCTATACTCTCTAGTATGGCTCAAGTATTCGATCCCTTGGGACTACTTGGTCCAAGCGTTCTAACTTTGAAACTTCTCGTGCAACGGCTTTGGCAGTTGAAGTTGTCATGGGACGAAACGGTGCCCATGGAGATGCGCTCCAGATACGACGAACTCCATTCTTCATTACGCTCTTTGGGCTCGTTGGCAATTCCGAGACGGGTAATTTGCGATGACATAAATTCGATAGATCTCCACGGATTTGCGGACGCGAGTTCTGTAGCCTATGGGTGCGCCGTGTATATACGTTGCGTTGACGCGCGCGGTAATGTCACCACCAATTTGCTTTGTGCTAAGTCAAGGGTCGCTCCATTAAAAACAATATCCTTGCCTCGTTTGGAGCTTTGCGCAGCCTTACTGTTGGCTCGTTTGATTAAAACTATACTCGATTCCTCCGCATTTAAATTTGACCGCGTGTACTATTGGTCGGACTCCACCATAACTCTGCACTGGATAAATAAGGATGCGAGTAATTGGAAGACGTTCGTCGCGAACCGGGTGTCCGAGATTCACGAACTAAGCAATAGGGAAGAATGGTTTCACGTGCGTACAAATTGCAACCCGTCCGATATAATTAGCAGGGGAATGTTACCCCAGGAGTTACTCAACTCACGCTTGTGGTGGCACGGGCCAGAATTTTTGCCACAGGCGGACTTAAAACCCCAGCCCGTTAAAATTGATTCGGGTGAGCTAGCAGCCCAAGAGTCGCGCCCAGTAGTGGCCACTCTTCACCATCGCGTCCCAGAATTTGAACTTTTCAGGCGCTATTCCAGTTTTACAAAATTACAGCGCGTAGTCGCGTACTGCCTGCGTCTCGCGAGAAACAGAAACACCGAAACGCGCTGGTCGGGACCTCCAGCCATTGACGAATTGGAGGACGCGACTCGCCGCCTGATCAAAATTGCCCAGGCGGAAGTCTTTTCCGGAGAAATAGCAGTTTTGTCTAAAAAGGCGCCATTGCCGAAAAATAGTGCGCTGCTTTCTCTAAACCCATTTCTGGACGATCAGGGCCTACTGCGCGTGGGCGGCCGTCTAGAAAACTCCAATCTAAGCTTTGATCAGAAACATCCCCTTTTGTTACCAGCTAGTCACCCTTTGTCGTTGCTAATCGTGAAGCGAGAGCATTCGCGGCTCTTGCATTGTGGACACTCGGTGTTACTAGCCTCATTGCGGGATAAGTTTTGGATCGTGAGGGCCAAAGACCTAATACGTAAAGTAATACACAATTGCGTGATATGCTTCCGGGCCAAGCCTAAGATGAATGAACACTTGATGGGATCACTACCCGAAGCTCGTGTCACACCCTCTCCCCCTTTCAGCAATTGCGGGATAGATTACGCGGGTCCCGTGTTTATAAAAAACAAATCCGGGCGAGGCGCGAAAGAAGTAAAGGCTTACGTAGCCCTATTTGTGTGTTTAGCCACGAAGGCTATTCATCTTGAACTCGTGGAAGACCTCACGACGGAGGCTTTCATCGCATCGTTGAGGAGATTCATCTCCAGACGCGGTTTACCCTCCAACATATTTTCTGACAATGCTACCTGTTTCACCGGTGCCAGAAATCAGCTATCGGAATTAAAAAATATCCTGTCAGGCTCTAGTGAGCAATGCCTAAGGGAAGAATTGTCGAAACATAACATTACGTGGAATTTTATTCCGGCACGCTCTCCGCACTTTGGCGGCATCTGGGAAGCGGGGGTAAAGTCATTGAAATATTATTTAAGGCGAATATCTTGCAATGCAAAGTTAACTTTCGTTAAGTATTACACCATGCTGACTCAAGTGGAGGCGATACTAAATTCCCGCCCACTCTGTGTTCTCCCTACCGACGCCTCATTCCCCGAAGTCCTTACTCCTGCCCACTTCTTGGTCGGTCGGAAGCTGACTTCGTTTCCTGAAGCCCAACTCCAGGACATACCGGAAAATCGTCTCAGCCGCTATGGGCTGGTCCAGCGGCTGTCCCAGCAGTTTTGGGATCGTTGGTCCCGGGACTACCTCCACCTCCTGCAGCGCCGGCCTAAGTGGAAGTCCTCCAGCACGTCTCTAGCCCCCCAGGTGGGCGACATGGTACTCGTCCACGACAAGGCATCTCCAAGCTACCGTTGGCCACTGGCAATCATCTCGGCCACATATCCAGGAGCGGATGGTGTTGTGCGTGTGGTGCAAGTGCGCGATTCCCGAGGGAATCTCCTGAAACGCTCGGTGCGTAAAGTGTTCATCCTACCCAAAGACGATCATTGCGATCAAGGGCAATAAACATTGACTTTGCTCTTAGTTGGTAGTTTTCGCTATTTGAACATTTTGCTAGGTTTAGTTGTTTCTTTGCTTGTATTCATGCTAGTTGTAAGTTATCTGTAAGGCTCTTGGATTATCATCTGTCCTTAGTTCTTGTTATGCATTTAATTATTTGGTAGTGTTAGATTTCAGTTTAATTTTGGGATTTAATCACGTCGTGCCATATTCGGCACTTCGGGGGCGGCATGTTTGATTCACACAGATGCGTGCATCAAAACCTTTTTGATTATAATTAATCAAGTAATTCAAGTCATAACTGTTCTAACTCATTCAAAGGTCGTGGTAAAGTCAAGTTTGCATCTTGCCGTATTTGTTTGCCTCTGTTAATGTTGGAAAGGAATTTGTAAGCTTCCCTTAATGGCTTTTAAGCGGATGGATACATTTTCTAATAGAACTTAAGCCGACTTAGCATATTTGGGAATCATGGGTTTATGGATTTCGTTCAATTGCCTCATTGAGAGAGCTTAGCATTAAGGTTTCTTAGAATAAGCATTTTTCCTAAATAACGTGCGACGCTCCGATTGGCTACGCAGGATCGCCTCAGCCAATAGTGTTTGAGCTTGCCCCTCTTTGAATTGGCGAGTTCGGCTCGTTGTAAATTCAGCGTTAGTTAGATTCAGAACCTCGAGGAAGCAAGTTCAGCTATGCTTTGTGCTAGTTTGCGTTTCGGTCTAACTCCCTGGTAAAGACGTTTCCAGGTTGTTTTGTGTTACGGTTACGCGCAATTCGCTATTTTCGCGTGGCCAATCCAAGCGTGTCACAACAGTTGAAGCTTTTGTAAAATACCATCGGTCCATCAGTGACGTTTGTAATCGTTGTTACTCAATATACTCATGTTTGTTAAGTCTTGTTTCACTCCAACAACTAACTGAACCCAAGTTAGGGTTATTAAGTGGCAGTTCCCGGCAATCCCATTGAACCGGAATTCGCAGTGGATTAATTGGGGGCCCCATTCGTGGACGCCTCTTATCAAGTTAATCGTACAAAAAACAATAGTTATAGAAATGATTTGCAATCACTAAAATTCACATTTACAATATTTGAAGAAGGTTTATATTACATTTATTGTGCGAAAATATGCTGTTTCCAATGGGCGCGCAATGCTGTCGTATGACCACTATTTTGCAGGCGCTCGGCAATGAGAGAATCTGGTACACTATAGGAGGCCTTATCTAAACGTAGTCATTGGTTTGTGCTTTATTTGTACTCATTTTTTGTGCTAGCATTCCTCCCATTTGTGTTTCTTGTCTTTCTGAAATGTTTTAAAATCACTACGTGTGGGGCTGCAGCAACGCTAGCCCCCACATTTCAAATTTCAGGTCTAAATGCGGGCATCCATTTGTGCTTATTTGTTCTTCCATTCCCCCCATTTGCGCTTCTTTCCTCTATGAGATCTTTTAAAAACACTGCTTGTCGGGTTGGTGTAATGTTACCCTCCCACATTTCAAATTTTAAGATCAAAGTGTGGGCATTCGTTTATGGTTTATTTGTGCTTCTCTTCCCCCCATGTGTGCTTTTTTCCTTTCTGAGATATTTTGAAACACTATGTGTAGGGCTGCTGCAACGTTAGGCCCCCCTAAGGGCTAAATATGGTTATTCGTTTGTGCTTCATTTGTGCCCATTTGTGCAAGCATTCCCCCCATTTGTACATCTTCCCTATCTGAGATATTTTAAAAGCACTTGATGTCTGGCTGGTGTAACGCTAGGCTCGCATATTTTACATTTTAAAATCAAAGAGTGGCCATTCGTTTATGCTTCATTTGTGCTCATATTCCCCGCATATGTGCTCATTTGTGCTACCACTCCTCCCATTTATGTTTCTTTTTTTAAAATGCTTTAAACACACTATGTGTGGAGCTGGTATAAAACCAGCCTTCCCCCACATTTCAAATGTAAGGTCTAAGTGTGAGCATACTTTTGTGCTCCATATGATCTGATTTGTGTTGTTATACCCCCCATTTGTGCTTCTTCCGTTTCTGAGATATTCTAAGAACAATGAGCGTCGGGCTGGTGTAACGCTAGCTTGTTCTCATTTGTGCTACAATTGCTGCAATTTGTGCTTCTTTTCGTTCTAAAATGCTTTAAAAGCATTATATGTGGAGCTGGTGTAACGTTAGCCCCCACCACATTTCAAATTTAAGGTCTAAATGTGGTCATTCATTTGTGCTTCATTTGTGCGCATTTGTGCTACCATTCCTCCCATTTGTGCTTCTTTTCTTTCTGAAATGTTTTAAAAACACTACGTGTGGCGCTGCTGACCGCTAGACCCTACATTTCAAATTTATGGTGGAGGTGTGGGCATCGATTTCTGCTTTATTTGTGCTTATTTGTGCTGCCATTCCCCTCATTAGTGTTTCTTCTCACATTTTAAATTTTAAAGTGTGAGTATTAGTTTATGTTTTATTGGTGCTTCTATTTCCCCCATATGTGTTTTTTTTCCTTTCTGTAATATTTTAAAACATTAGGTGTGGGGCTGCTTCAACGCTAGCAAACCACATTTCAAATTTAAGGTATAAATGTGGTCATTCGTTTGTGCTTTATTTTTGCCCATTGGTGCTACCATTCCTCACACTAGTGCTTCTTTTCTTTCTGAAATGTTTTAAAAAAACTACGTGTGGGGCTGCTTCAACGCTAACCTCCACATTTCAAATTTACGGTCCAAGTGTGTTGTGCTTCTTTCTTTTCTAAGATATTTTAAAGGAACTGCGTGTCGGGTTGGTGTAACGTTAGCCTCCCACATTCTTCTATTCCATATGTGCTCCTTTACTTTTTGACATATTTTAAAACACTATGTGTGTGACTGCTGCAACGCCAGCCCCCAACATCTCAAATTTAAGGTCTAAATGTGGCCATTTGTCTGTACTTCATTTGTGCTCGTTTGCGCTACCATCCCTCTCGTTTGTGCTTCTTCTCTTTCTAAAATGTGTGGAGGCTGCTGCAACGCTAGCCCCCACATTTGTAATTTAAGATCTAATTGTGGACATCCATTTGTGTTTCATTTGTGCTTATTTGTGCTTGTATTCCCCCATTTGTATTTCTTTTCTTTCTGAGATATTGTAAAAACAGTGCTTGTCGGCTTGGTATAACGCTAGTCACTTGCATTCCAAATTTTAAGATCAAAGTGGAGGGATTCGTTTACGTTTCATTTTTTCTTCTATTTCCCCCATATCTGCTCCTTTCCTTTATGACCTATTTTAAAACACTATGTGTGTAACTGCTGCAACGTTAGCCTCTAACATTTCAAATTTAAGGTCTAAACGTGATCATTCGTTTATGCTTCATTTGTGCTCGTTTGTGCTACCATGTCTCACATCTGTGCTTCTTCTCTTTCTGAAATGTTTTAAAAACACTACCTGTGGGGCTGTTGCAACGCTAACCTCCCACATTTCAAATGTGAGGTCTAAGTGTGGACATCCATTTCTGCTTCATTTGGGCTTATTTGTGCTTTTATTGCCCCCATTTGTGCCTCCTCCCTTTCTGAGATGTTTTATAACACTGCGTGTCGGGCTGGTGTAACGATACCCTATCACATTTGAAATTTTAAAATCAAAGTGTAGGCATTAGTTTATGCCTCATTTATGCTTCTATTCCCCCATGTGTGCTTTTTTCGTTTTTGAGATATTTTAAAACACTATGTGTGGTGCTGCTATAACGCTAGCTCCCCACATTTAAAATTCAAGGTCTAAATGCGGTCACTCGTTTGTACTTTATTTGTGATCATTTGTGCTACCATTCCTCCCATTTGTGCTTTTTCTCTTTCTGAAATCTCTTCAAAACACTACGTGTGGGGCTGCTACAACGCTAGCTTCCCGCACTTCAAATTGTAAGTTCAAAATTTGGGCATTTGTTTATGCTTAATTTGTGCTTCTAACCCCCCCCCCCCCCATATGTGCAGTGTGGTCATTCGTTAACGCTTTATTTGTGCTACCATTCCTCCCACTTGTGCTTCTTCTCTTTCTGGAATGTGATAAAAACACTACGTGTTTGGCTGCTGCAACGCTAGTCCCACAAATTTTAAATTTAAGGTAGAAGTGTGGACATCCATTTTTGCTTCATTTGTGCTTATTTGTTCTTTTATTCCCCCATCTGTATTTCTTTTCTTTCCTAGATATTTTAAAAACAGCGCATTTAAGGTTGGTGTAACGCTAAGCTAAAGATCCTGGCATTTATTATTTGTATGACGTTTAATAATAATGAATCAGTTGTGCGTTTGAATTGTGGCACGTAATTTTGGCAAATCCTGTATGTAAAGTGTCTCTCATACATTTGGAGACAAAATATGGGTTTTTTATTATCTATACATCAGACAATGTTATTCTTAATAAAAGTTCTCATCTTCTCAAACTGAAAATGCACCTGCCCAATTTTAAATATCTCCTTTCGTATAGGAAAGGTTCGAAAGCATGAAAATGGTTCAAGGATGGAGTACCCTGATTTAAAAAAAATATATTTGGAAAAATTATTTATAATCGAAAGGTGTCAAATCTGAGAAATAAATATGTATTACTTGTTTTTTTCCTATTTTTTACGACCGTCCCATCCTGTGTATTACGAAAAGTGTAATAGGTACTTAAAATCTAACCTAACGCTCTCTCTGGTCAGAACTTGGATGGGAGTTCCACGGCTGCTTTTCCCGGCACCTCGTGGTACGGCTATCACGGAAAAAAGTTGGTCCCGGATATCATAATAAGATCATGATAGTCGTTAGTAAGGTTGGAAGTCTCCATAAAATGTACAGTGACGCCTATACTTGGCCTAACGGCTGTTGGCGGAGTACCGAATAAAAATAAAAATAAAAAAATAAAATTATAGGATACGAACTTTAGTTTCGCTCACTTAGTAACCAGAAAATTATGTTGGCAATCTAAATTAATGCTAAAAAAGTCAGTTTTGTGTGTCCATAAAAATAAAACACTGCTAGCTTTAGAAAATTTAATAACAAACGATGCGAACAACAAGGGTTCAAAACAATTATAATTTTAAATTAAAAAGTTATAGGAAATGTTTAGAAATAAAGAACGTCAACAATACGAAATAATAATGAGGAAGGAAACTTCAACAATTTCATTTCATGGAGCCACCTCCCTTCTAATTACCATATTTAAAATTTTCTTAATTTTTTTATTTTCTCTTTTATTTATTTAGTTTTATAGTGCCTCAGCTTCTAAGGTCTTTGGCACTAATGAAAGTTTACAGTCTATTTTCTATGTTATTTAATTTTAAGAACACGATTAGTTTTTTAACTCATCTCTAATAATATAAGTTGAACTGCATTCCGTTCTCTTGAATATTTGGTACAATATAAGATGATAGGTAAAACAGTTAAGTGAGTTTGACTACCGTCATAAACTAGGTGGTCATCAGGTTGTAGAAGGTAGTCGTGGGTAATTCTCGTGTATCCCATCCTCAGTCTTGATAGACCCCCTTCCAGTTTTCAGCTCAGAGATGTGGGGGAGCAGGCCTGGTGGTGTTTTTAATCAACCGGAGTTTATTATCCATTATCGACATCTAATAGTTGTTCCATTTAAGAAGAAGATTGTGTTTATTTAGGCGTTTGATATCTAGAACAGTTAGTGTCGGATCATGTAGTTCTATGTTTGCTGTAGCTTTTTTGGTCTTTGTATCTGCCATGTGATTCCCAATTATGCCTATGTGTGAAGGTATCGAGATAAATTTGATATATTTTTTTGTTTTGCATCCCGAACAGCACATCATGTATTTTTTGTAGGTATGGATTAGTAGAATATAGTTCTTTCAGGGGTAGCACTGCACTTAAATTTTGTTATTCAGAGTTTCGTAGCAAAATAACTATTGAAGTAACGCTAAATTAACTTATATACATATTACAGAAGGTTCACATGTTAACAACAATTATTTCGTAGCGTAGTAAATACCCCAGTGAGTCGTTTGTTAAAATATAAACAGATTAAAATTTTAGGGATAGATTGTAAAATAGCTATAAATTGTTAATGATTATAAAAGTATATATTCAATATCTTCTAACAATTCGTTTACATTGCCTTTACCAGATCTTAAAAATATACAATTTTTTAAAAAAACTTGTAGCATTTTTTATGTACAGTGTAATGCAGAAACGAACTGGAACCTCATTTGGCTTAAAAAGTAATCAAGTTCTGCACTAAAATAAAGCATGTCCCATAAGTAACCGGACTAAATTAAACAGCAGATGTTTCAGTAACAACAGACATTTCAAAACCAATTTTATTTATATTTTCAAACGTCATTATACAAGTTTCCAAAAAAAAATAACAATCAAACTTTAACACTGTCTTTGGAGATTTTGAGCAACATCTTTCCGTGCTCCATAAGCTTTTGTCCATGGTTTGCAGCAACTTCAGATGATATGTTCTTCCAGATACCTTTAAAGGAATTAATTTTTTTTTGGAGTTGTTGTGCGGGTTGAGTATTTTTGTTTACAAATCGCCCAAAATTGTTGGATTGCACGTGCTTGTGGTACATTTGGGAGATTTTTTTAGGTAAAAAGTTAACATTACAGCCATCCAAGTATCGTGTAACGTTTTTAGCGTAATGTGAGGTTGCCAAATCCGGCCAGAATAATATATTGGCCCCAGAATGTTATCTTTGGATGAAGGAAATTAATCTTTTCTTAACACAGTCGTTTAAATAGAGATCTGCATTAATGGTGCCCTACGTTATAAAGGGCTCCGAAACATTTCCCTCGCCGTCCATCGCCTGCCAAGATAAATATTTTTTGAAAAACTTACTTTTTTTTTACTTTTTGGTCATATTTAACTTCTTGAGGGTTGGAAGAGTGAAAAAATGTTTGTCCAGGTACTTCTTTTGGGTCCACCGGCATGTAGGTCTCATCGTCAAGTATCAAAATGCAAGCCCTCAATTTGTTAACAACGTAACGAGCGTCAGATTTCGTCCTTTTTTCCTGATTGTTGACATAACGTGGCACTATTTTTTTTGTTCGAGCTTTCATGTTTAGGTCTTTTGTTTTAATTCTAGCTATAGTAGATTTTGAAATTTTTACCTTCGTAGAAAGGACACGTATGGAAAGATCAGGCTGATTTTTAAACGCCTTTTGAATACCCCTTACAAGTGTGGGCACTGCTATTGTTCTGAGACGACCAGATAGCTGTCCATATTTACATTCTCCGGTTTATTCATACCTTTTTATAATATCATAAATAGTACTCTTGGCAATTTCTTCAATTTTAAAGTGGTGGCAGAGCTGGGCAGTAATTAATTACTTTTTAATTAAATTACTAATTAAATTCCTTTTTGTGTATTTGTCTTGAAATTGAATTACTTATCAAAATGCGGGAATTGTAATTGGGAATTGTCATTTTTGTTAAAAAGTACTTGAAAATTACTTTTTGAAAGTAATTAATTACTACATTCAATTACTCAATTACTTTTGTGTAATTAAATTACTCTAAAGTATTTAAATTACTTTACAAGTATTTGAATTACCTGTGGTAATTAAAATTACTCGAGGTAATTGAATTACTTTGTGGTATTTCAATTACTGAATTCCTGACCTCGATTGGGTGCCAAATCTCCAGAACGCAAAAAAATAAAAGAAGTTACATATTAAGCAAAATTCTGTTGAAGGTATCAAACTTTAATAGTGGTTTATTGTTTGTTTTTAACTTGGTAATCTGATCGCGGATACTATGCGTCAGATTTGCGCCTGAAAATTCCCTTATCATCGCTTCAGAAGGAATGATGTTTATGTCACGTATTGGCCATTATTAATCACTGCGAATTTAAACCGCAGTCTTTGCAATACTTAGCAAAGTCGACAAATAAAGTCTTGTTGACCGCCGATTAGGTTTGGATTTTGGACGCTTATTTACTTTTTTATGGTGTGAAGTACCGGCTCGTTTGAAAATTTTGTTCGTGATTGGTTATTTTTTTAAGTGAAATTATAAAACAGACGTTCACTGGATCGGAAATAAGACTATCCAAAAGGGTTCTACTTTCCTCACAAAAAACATCTATTTAACAGATTTAGAGATAAAATCAGCTAATTTAAATTTTTTTAACAACGTAAGTAAAAAATTTTGTCGTTTTTGTCATTACACATAATTAAAATTATCTTTATTTAAAAATATATTTTATGTTTCGCTAATTCATTGTTAGCTTCATCAGAAACATTGGTTTAAAATATAGGACAAAAGGACATTTACTATAACAATCTGTAAAATATAGGCACATGTTAGTGTTTGGACTTGTGAAAGAATAAGTATCCTCAATTATGTCAATTTACCTGTCTTTTGTTTTCAAACAGTTTTAGTAGTTGGAATGGTAACATCTTTTATTGTTGATATGATCTCGTTAGATAAAACATTCTTAGTTTTCATAGTTTGTAGCTGTTTTTGTATCTGCTGTACAAATTCTTATTTCAATCAGCGGTTTTCAACTAGGTTTATCAGTCACCTGTCAACTTTCAACAGTCCCTGATCAACACCAAATTGATATTTTGTTTTAAAATTTCAAGTTACCTAATACATTTTTATAGCTATTTGTATTACTAGGGAGTAAAATGTATCATTCTCACCGGCGGATGTAATTTAATTCTTCAGCGTTAGCGAGAACAGTACCTAATCAATTGTAATCATGCAAGGGCGGAAATTACGTTTTAGTCCAGAGTTATACATTAAACACTTTTACATTTTTTGATGTGACAATCTCTTGTATTCAGCTGCATTCAAAAATATTTAAATATGAAAACCAGAAGGTTAGTTGATTAATCACATTGCCTCCCGTCTGTAATGGCAACGGTAGTCAATGTATTATATTCCCTCCCACTGCCATTGAAAACTGACCAGGGAACCAAACGTATATTTTTGGGAAACCCCTAACAGGCGACAAAAAAATGTTACTTTCGTATATAGAAGTAAAAGAATATTTTATCTATTAGCAACATGATATTGTACATTTTCGTCATAGAAACAAAATATGAAAAGCTACTCATAACTCCCAAGGGACTTGTCAAATTATTTCTCCCTTAAACTCATGGTAACAATGCAACTACAATTAACGTCTTAGCAACCATACAATGAGGCAATCCTTGATGTTACTTACATATTCTAGTTTTAAATGTCATTATGACATTTTGAAATGTCATACTATTTTTGCGAATATGCTAGTAGAAAAAATATTGTATGCACCACGGGAGATATTCCTGTTCTTTACTTTCGGTTGACTTACAGACCTCGGGCCAGAGCCCTCAGTCTGTAACACATGTCAACCTCAGGGAAAAAACATATTCATATCTCTTTTAATGCATAAATATCTATTCTAACTGAGCCAACAAAAAATACTCAAGTTGCGCCAATTGAATCACCACGTAGTGTTTTACAAAATCTAAATAGAAATTTGCTGTCAAACAATTAAAAAATCCAATGCTCCACCCTGAATACTTAGGTAAGTTACATATTTTCGCCATGCAGCCTCATGTTAGGCGTATTTAATAGTACATTGTTCTTCATGTTAAGAAAAGTGAGAGTTTTTCAACGTTTAATTTACGAGCGAGCGATGCAAAACGAATGGATTAATTTATTACGAACATGGAAAAATTACGTTTATAACATATTCAGCGTGCTATTTTTTCTAATATAATTACAAAATGTAGCCAAAACGAAATTCGACATTTCTCCATATTCAAAAAAATTATTGTTTTTAAATCAACATTGAAGAACGTCGAAATCGGCAGTGAAGAACGTCGAAATCGTCAAATAAAATACGAGAAATGGGCAGTGAAGTAATCCATACGATAGGTAAACGTCAACCGACGTCAACATAACCTACAAAAGTTGGTTAAAATGTTCCGCGATTTCTCGAATTTAAAAAACAATGTACCCCTCGGCACTGGAAGTTCCTTTTTATCCCTCATGTGGTTTATTTGCTTTGGCCCTACGGGCCTCGGCAACTAAATCCGCAATCGTGATAAAAAGCTCAACTTCAGTGATAACCCATGTGGAAACTAATATAAAAAAAATATATACATTTGAACTTTCAACTCCCTATACCTTCTTACTGAAGAGATTTGTACTAAGGTATATTAGGTTTAATCGGTTTATTATAACCTAAGGAATCTATGCCAAATCGGTGTCGCATTTTTTTTGGGACACCCTGTATAATTGCTATCCTTGAATTTATTTATTTACTTACATCTTACTTCAAAACAAACTAAAAACTTTCGGTTTTGGTGAACGGTGCATGTAGCTACAAGATTTAATTATCTAAAAACCTTCAAAAGTGAAAGGGTATGTAGGTTACTATATCTAACAAAACATAAAAATTAAGCATTTTTAGATTACGATTACGAATCGACACAACACTAATGATAGTTGCAACTTACAAAAAGGTTCTACTAAATAAAACTACGTATATTACAATAATTTTGATTGAAAGTAATTGAAAAAGTAATTGATGTTGTACAATTACAATTACTAAGTAATTGGTAATTGAATTACTATTTCCTGTGAGTAATTGAATCTCTGGTAATTAAATTACTGCATTGGGCGGTAATTGGTAATTAGTAATTAATTACTTTTTAAAAGTAATTTGCCCAGCTCTGAGTGGTGGTAAGTTTTTGTTTTACATCTGTTTGCCTGTTCTAAATAAAACTGGACAATTCGTAATGCACGAGCCTGCTTTTCACATCGCGACATTTTAATAATAAAATCAAATGTCATACTGCGATCAATTGTTTTGTATAAACAGACGTTGTACTTTTCAATGGTTTCTAGATTAATTGCTTCCATTTTCGTTTAGTCCGGTTACTTATGGTACATTCTTTATTTAAGATCATGATGGAGCTAAGTAGCTATGTATTCTACTGATCTATATATTTAAGGTCTGCCAACATTTGTTGTATTCATATGTCACTACCGTTTTGGTAGCGTTTTTCTTATATGCTAGGAACGCTGACCAAATCCACTATCATTCTGAAGCAGCCTCAAAAAACGCACCAGTTCCAATAGATATTTTAATTACTTCTCTTACCATACATTGTGCATATTTGCCAAACGAATGATTTACTGACAGCACTTTTGTAATTATCACACTTGATCATCATCATCAACCAGGATTAATCCGAATTGGATTGTTCCGGTCTCACGTAAATTGATCGCTCCAACGTTTTTTGGGTCTTTCTAATCTTCCCTTTTCTCGTGGTTTGTATCTTAAAAGTTGCTTGAGGATACGACAATTGTCCATTCTGGTAATGTGTTCCATCCAGTTATTTCTGTATTGGTCTATTCTTTCAGTTAAGTTGAAAATGTTTAGTTCTTGACGTATCTCCTTACTTCTTTTATAATCTAATAATGTGTAACCCGCCACATATCTTAAAAATTTAATTTCGGATGCTTCAATCAGTTTTTTATCCTTTTGAGTAAGAGTCCAGTTTTCTAATCGATATAATTTTGTGCTTTTAGTGGTTGATTTTAGATTTCTCTTTATAGTTCCACATATATACCTAAGTTTATTTAATTTATTATAGAGGTCTTTGTTTTCCGTGTATGTTACATTGTAGCCTAGATAATTAAAGCAGTTTACTTGTTGTATTGTCTCATTTTCTAAAACAATTTTGGCTCTTATTGGGTCATCGTCTTTAAAAGCTAACACATTTGTCTTTGAAGTCCAAATTTCTAAGTTGTGCTTTTCCGATATTGTGCTTAATTTTTATATTGCATATTGTAAATTGTCTTCAGTGTTTGCTAGAATTACCTGATCGTCCGCAAATAGTATTGTATTTATTTTATAACCATTTATTCTGAAATCTATTTTTATTGTTTTCTGCCATTCTTGAATGACTTCGTCTATATATACATTAAAAAGCGACGGTGATAGAGGGCAACCCTGTTGTACGCCACCATTTATGGTTGCTTCTTTAGTGCCTGTGCTTCCATTTTCTAAATTGATAACTACTTTATTGTCTTCAATAATCTTTTGAATTATTTTAATTAAATGTTGTGGAATCCCTTTCTTTCACATAATTTCCCATAATTTATTTCTATTTATGTTGTCAAACGCCTTTTTAAAGTCTACAAAGGCTATGTAGATGGGAACATAATTCTCTTCTCTTCTCTATGAGCAGTGTTATTGTGAAAATGCAGTTTGAACAAGATCTACCTTTTCTAAAACCGTGTTGTGATTCGGACAAAATAGTTTTAGTTATTGCGTTTAATCGTCTAGTCAGGATGGTAATATATAATTTATAATAGGTATTAAGCAAACTGATGCCTCTCCAATTTTCACACTTTTGAAGATCTCCAGTTTTGAAAATAGGTGTGACTATTGCTATCTTCCGTTCTTCAGGAATATGTCCATAGCACCAGCAGATATTTATAAAGTCTAAAAGTCGAGCGTGTAGGGCAGCCGGTGCATATTTAATTAATTCGATATTTACTTTGTCTGTGCCAGGAGATTTTTTATTTTTAGACTGATGCAGGGCCATTAGGAATTCGTCCATCGTTATGGGATCTACATATTCATTAGTATATGTTAATAGTGTTGATTCCGCTTGTTTTTGTGTCCATAAGTGTCCGTAAGTGTCCACTTTATAATAATACAAATGTTTACAATTAAGAAATTGTTGTAGTTTCGTCTTGTTTTCCGAAATATTGGATTAAAGACTAGTTTTCTGAAAATCGTTGCCTTGAGAAACGCATCTTCGTTATTCAATCTTTGGTTTATCAACCAGTCGCTCGTTACAGCCTTGCACTCTACATCTGAAAATAATTACATTATTTAGTCTCTTAGTAGACAAGCATTTTAAAAACATATTTAAATGCATTTGCGTTTAAATACAACACTGAATTTTGTTAATGCAATTATTTAATTTTTTATTTTAGAATATGCCGCGTAATGGAAGTTTCGACCTCTGTGAAGTTAGCACCACAAGTTCAAAGAATTAAATTTTTTCAAGAGTTTCCGTTGCACCCGAAAGAGTTCGAGAGTTACTTGCTGTTTTTAAAAATAGTTCTATGTATTTATGAGAAACAAATGTGAATAGAAAATTTGGGGTGCTAACTTTACTTTTTCGTCTTAGAAATACCACTATAACTCTTTTTCAGTCATACTTATTGAAAAATGTGCTGAAATCAATTTTGCTACAAGCTGTTTGAGCCTCTACAGTACTGTATTTTGCGTTATTTTTGAAGGAGAATAAGAAACTTAAGTGGGATAATAATTTTATCCAATTTTAAAGATTCTTATCTTGTTCCTCATTCATAGGTTCGCTAAATATATGTCAAGTTATTTTCCACAGTGATGACCGGCGCTCTTAACTATATTCTTGTATTTGTTCAATGTTCAGTTCAGTATCCTTTTACAGTGAGCTCAGTTTGATAACTTTATAATCTTCGTTCGAAAAGTGTCGTTTTTGTAAAGCTTTTAAAGTTTGTGTGAAAATTTGGAGCATTTCTGTGTATAATACAGAAAGATTTAGAGTACAGGTAACATATATTTTCATAAATACTTTAGTGATACTCTGTATAATAATTTGTACAGGGTGATTTATTAGGTCTAAGCCAAACTTGACCACATGAAAGCTGAGATATTCTAAGGAAAAAAAACCCTTTGGACATACTTCCGATTTCAAGTATTTTAGGAATTAGAAGACTTCAAAGTTTAATTAAACAAATTTACAAAAATTAATTACAGAAATGAAGATCGCATAAATAAGTAAATAAGTTCCAGCAGTAAGTGCTCAAAATGTCCGGCTTCTGCTTGAGCACATGCTTCACAACGACGCACTAAGGAGTTTTTCACTCTAGTGAAAACGTTTGGTCGATTTCGTATTTTAAAGTTTTATGAACGTCTCATCGCATAACCACTGGAATTATTGTTAATAGTTAATCAAAGTTGCCTTGGAAAAAACGAATCAATTTCGTATGTGCAAAAATATAATTAATAATAAAGTGTGCATTGGCTAATAAGGTTTAATAAATATGTATTTGCTATAATTTTTGTAATAGATTTTAAAATAAATTTGAACATGATCAACGGTTGCCAAAAAATGTTAAGTGCGTAATAATTTTTTATGACAATTTACTCTCATTATACAGTTTTAATATACAACCCAACTCGTCGACTTTTTAACTTCGAGTCCTATCAAAAAATGTTATTGAAGTTAACGACAAAAGTCGCCTGGGTGCTACTAGAACTCCCATTAGAACTGCCGGAACTTTTAAATAATTGCTCTTAGGACTACGTCGTTTTGTAAAAGTACTAACATAAAAATGGGCGTAACTTTTTTACTTCGGGTCCTATCAAAAAATTTTATTAAAGTTAACGATAGAACTCGCCGGGGTACTACTAGAACTTCCATTAGAACTACCGGAACATTTAAAAAATTGCTTTTAGGACTTCGTAGTTTTGTAAAAGTACTAACATAAAAATGGGCGTAACTTTTTGATTTCGGGTCCTATAAAAAAATATTAAAGTTAACGATAGAACTCACCGGGGTGCTATTAGAACTTTCATTAGAACCACCGGAACTTTTAAAAACTGGCTTTTAGACTTCGTCGTTTTGTGAAAGTACTAACATAAAAATGGGCGTAACTTTTTTACTTGGGATTCTATAAAAAATGTTATTAAAGTTAACGATAGAACTCGCCGGGGTGCTACTAGAACTCCCATTAGAACTACCGAAACTTTAAAAAAATTGCTTTTAGGACTTTGTCGTTTTGTAAAAGTACTAACATAAAAATAGACGTAACTTTTTTACTTCGGGTCCTATAAATTTTTTTTATTAAAGTAACCAAAGAACTCGCAGGGGTGCTACTAGAACTACCATTAGAACTACCGGAACTTTTAAAAATGTGCTCTTAGGACTTCGTCGTTTTGTAAAAGTACTAACATAAAAATCTGGTGTGATACACGCACACAACTTCCTTTTACAGTGATCTTATAATTGGCCAAAAATGTAATTTTAAATTTTTAAGCATTTGTCAAAAATTTTAAAAAAATACAAAATCTACAAAAACGGTGCAAAATAGAACGTTAGGTGAAGAGACAAATTTTCTCTAGAATTTTAAGCTGAATTCAAAAATGTAATAATATACCGGGTGTTCTATTTAAAATAGGAGTTAATGAAAAAAATAGAAAAAAACAAAAGAATCCCATTTTAGAAGTATTCAATTGGAGAATCACCTATCTCACATCAATACACATTAAAAATGTAATAAAAATGTAAAGTTTAAAAAAAATCGTTAGAGCCGTCTTTGAAAAAATCGAAAAAAGCTGAAAAATCACAAGAGTAAACATCTATTTCCGGTTATGCGATTTTCTTCAAAAGCTTGCTGTCGCATCTACATAGTACACAAAACTTATATATGAAGTTTGAACGCTATACCTCTTTCCGTTTTTGAGATATTCTGTTCACAGGCAGACAGACAGACAGACACACAGACAGACAGACAGACAGACACACAGACAGACAGACCAATGAAAAAAATAAGTTTTTTTGGAATCAGAGGACTCTAAAACGTGAAGATCTGTTGAAAACTCAATTTCGAATTTTTGGGGTGAATCCAATACTTCCTTTATTGTAAAAGGAAGTAAAAGTGGGTGTAACTTTTATACTTCGGGTCCTATAAAAACATGTTATTAGAGTTAACGATAGAACTCGCCGGGGTGCTACTAGAACTCCCATTTGAACTACCGTAAAAAATTCCAAAGATATTTTTTTCGGTTCTCTAAAAAAATTTTTTTTGTTAGCACCCCTGCGAGTTCTATCAAAAAAAGTTATGACATTTTTCAATGAGTATGACTGAAAATGAGTTGCAGTGGCATTTGTCTGACGAGAAAGTGAAGTTAGCACCACAAATTTTCGATTCACATTTTTTTCTCTTAAATACATAGAACTATTTTTTAAAATAGCAAGAAACTCTAGAACTCTTTGGGATGCAACATTTTTTCAACTTGTGGTGCCAACTTGAGAAGGTTTTGGACCCATCTCATAAGTGTTGACAGAAAATAGTTGAATAAATTCCACATTCTGTTTGGCCAACATAGGGGTATACTATTGTCATACAAAATCGACATGACATCCAAAGCAAATTAAGACTTAATATTAATGACTTAGTAACGTTACCGTTCTATTCTCCTACAACAAATTTAGATGAAAAAGAACTGGGCAGTGAGACGGAACCGTATAACACTGCTATGCATTTTTCAATAACTCTTTCCAGACCTGAATGCTCTTTATTCCAAACGTGAATACAAAAATAAAGAAAGAAAGAATACACCCCAATATTCAGTTTCATAACCATATTGCTGGACACATGAAAGTCATAATCAATTTTTCATTGTTACACGATTATCTTGATTTTTAGTATACAAGAGGAATGGAATGAATCCGAGTGGAGAATTTCTCTTAACACTGGATGCCACATGTAACTGTTGTTAAAGTCGGAGTAGTCCAACACTCTGACGTAGGAGATTGTTCTATGACAATAAAGTGTAAATAATTTTGTAATTTTCGTTCCTGTGAAGGTGGGAAGAAAAGGATCGTAAATAAGAAGAAACGAAATGAATATAACGAAAATATGTTCAAAAGGAATGTCGGGCACCTTTATAAGAACGGGTGAAGCAGAAGATATCATGAAGTATGGCGATCCAGAACAAAAATTCGCAACTTAAATACTTTGAAGGTCATGAAGTTTCGTGCTAAACTAGAACAACAGGTACACCTTGATCATATTTTATCTTTAACTAAATTAAAGGCATTGAGTAACTATGGGGTGCGGCAAAATATACCCAGCTATGGAATATTGTTATAACTTTGTTATTTTCTTGACAGCTGTCAAAAGTGAGGTTTTATATCAAAGTAGAAAGATACAGAATTTTGTTATAGAGCGTTATTCGGCTCATCAACACGCAGAAATTGTTAACAATCCTAATTGTGCCGCACGTCTTATTGTGGAAGTTTTTGGTTCTGCCTGAACATCAGCCAGAAGAAGCTCAATATTTTAGTTTGAACGAATAGAACGAGGTCTTCCAGTATTATTTACATCATTTACTGTGCCATTTTGTAAAAAATCGTTTGCTAAACGTCGAATTGTTTCTCCGTGTGGAGTTCTTCGATTAGGCCCGCCTAAAAGCGCGTTGAGTTGAAATTATAGACGAAAAGTTTTGGAAATACAATTTAACAATTTCTGCTCGTTGTTGAGCCGAATAACGCCCCATAACAAAATTCTGTATCTTTCTACTTTGATATAAAACTTCACTTTTGACAGCTGTCAAGGAAATAAGAAAGTTGTAACAATATTCCATAGCTGGGTATATTTTGCCGCACCCTTTATAAGGAAGCAATAAGGGATACTGCATATGATCCATTTATTGTCCATTACTGGACAGCTACCGAAATAAATATATATGGAATTTATTCTGCACGAAACGAAGTACCCAAAATATCAATCGACGCAATCGGTAGTCTTGTACGAAATGTACAATTACTCTCCTACCGAAATAGGTCAAATATATTTGTTTTTGAAATTACAATTACAGATGTTGAAAGTAAAATTCAGTGTAGCGTAAGAATAACGCCATTTCATTTCGGCTTAGTGAATGGATGTGTTTGAAAACTAAAACCTCCAAAAATTGTAATTACCGATCAGTCTTTAGCTTCGATGATGGGGGTGGTCACAATATTTACTCAATACTCCACATTGATTAAATATGTAGATGTATGTTTTTTTATTAATTTTGAAGAAACCAACAGGCACTCAAATATCTACTTGTATGTTAAGGAATGATTTCAACCATACTATGCATTTGATAAGCTCTTGGCAAGAAATGAAATACTGCAATCACAGAGCAAAAAAAATATTTCCATTCCATAGGATTAGTGATAAGTAGCCACTCATTCGAGGACATCAAAAAGTTACTGAAACTAATTTTCACTGTCGCTCTTCACCAGAAAGACGGTTTAAATGCAGTTGGTCAACCTACGGCATGTGAACGAGCAAAATTATATTTAAAAGAAAGAACAGCTTCACACGAAATCCGTCAGGACAAATTTGAAGAAAAACATACCGAAAATTGACGGTGATCCAGGCGAAATTGTACTTAACACAGCGAAAGCCGACGGCTGTGCTTTGTTTCAAGAAATTGCCTTTATATACAGTCAGTGTGTGGAAGAATCTGGAAGTATAAGTAACAAAGGGGACCGACATAATATGCAATTTAATCTTACATTAGGGAAAAGGTTTGTTAAGTTCTGTAAACCTTTACCATGTTGGTCAGCTACTATAAATTCTATATTATAGTATGGTAACCTTACTGAGAGTAGCGCTTCGTCGGAAAGCAGTTTTAACAATTTATAAAACCCCTTCTGTAAACACATATCACTGCCTGGACCCGTAGATAAATTCCTTGAAATACATATAGATTTCATTACTGGACAAATGAATTTAGTAAAATCGAATATATATACAGTATGTCCCAGATCGAGTGCGATTGCATGGGTAACTTTCTTATTATTGAAGTTGGAGATTTGGTTAAATGGGCAATGTTTTGCAGTTTTATATGCTGATTTAGAATCTCTTTGAAAAAGTTCAAAATGTCGAACCAGTCAAAAGTTATTAAAAAAAAACTAAAAACTGTCATTTTCTTGTATGTCAAATATCTTTGTAAATATAAGAGATACGAAAAAAAGTTTTATATAAAAGTCGCTGATTTCGATGAGACCAATTTAAAATTGGCGTCGAACAAAAATTCAAGATGGCTGCTTTTGAGGTACTAGTATCAACTTCCTTAAGTTAAATGGGCGCCATATTGGATTTTTAGGTTACTGAATAGGGTTTCTAATTCTCTTTTCAACGATGTAAGATAACGTATGATTGAATAAAAAATACTAGTAAAATTAATTGTTTTTACATTTTAATCAAGTAGGCTTACATGGATCCAAACAAACAAACAAAATTCATTTAAAAAAAGAAAACTTAATCCTAATAATCACATGAAGTGTTCAAAATGCTGACCATTGTTAGTTAAACATAGTTGACACCGTTTGACGACACTTCCGGTTACTTTACGCAACGTATTTCGATTAATACTAGCACACGCTTCTTGCACTGCTTCGCGCAGTTCCTGAACATTATTGTAGCTGTAATTACTTCCATATACTTTATTCTTTAACGTACCCCACAGAAAAAAGTCAAGAGGCTTTAGATCAGCGGATCTGGCTGGCCATCGAACATTAGTATTGGTGGCAATAACCTTATTGTCAAATCGGTGAATTAAATAATCTACCACGTTTCTTGAATTGTGGGCTGGGCAGCCATCTTGTTGGTACCATAACCCATTTCTGTCTGCCAAAGGTAGATCATCTATGAACTCTTCTAAGGATATTTGGAGAATTTCTAAATAACGTTGAGCAGTTAAAGTTCCATTGAAGATAACAGGTCCAATTAAATGACTTCCCATTATGCCGCAAAATACATTAAATCCGAATCGAACTTGATTTCGACGTGGAACTAAAACATGAGGATTTTCCTGTGACCAGGATTCCGTACCGATAGAATTAAGACAAATTAATAATTACAACCTATTTTCTAAAAAGATATCTATCTATGTTCTTGAAAATGCAAATCGATTAAAAGACGCATTAATTATAATCATATAAATTATTGTACATTATAACCTCAGTAGTGTTCCCCTGTCTCTCTTTCACGTAGTGTCCTGGTCTTGTATTACTTAAGTTCTATTCTGTTAAACTAAAATTAGAAGTAAACATGAACAATCCTTATACCTTAAAACTTCCGCAGGTGCACAACACAATCCCATTAGGGATTAGGTGCAAGTGAAATGAATAGTTACACTTATGTTTGCAAAATGTATGTAATAGCATATTATATACTGTTATGTAATACTGTTATATACTGTTATTTTTCGTTTCAAATAAAGTTATATCTATGAAGACATAAATTTACGTAGTGCATGCATAACTTTGTCGCATACATTTATTTGTTTGTTTTTTGACGCTGTTATACCAGGGTACATTTCTGCAATATAATAAAAGAAAGGTTTTGTAGTTATTTTTTTTTGTAGTAGTGTTCATTGTGTCGATTAAATACTCCGCAGTTAGAAAAGTAAGACTCATCTGTCCATAATACTCGACTCGTAAAACTATTATTTCTAGTACTCTCGCGGATAAACCACCTACAAAATGCTACTCTGCGATTATAATCTTCTGGTCGTAAAGTTTGGGCAATACGCAACTTGTAGGGGTGAAACTTGTGCCTTCTTAAAATTCGCGATGTTTTTGATTTAGATACACCAACCTGTGCTTCTATTTCTCGAGTTGAAATGCCTGGATTAGCCGCGACACAAGCCATTGTTATTAACTCACTGTTGTAATTATGATCTTCTACTAATAAATTGTTTTCCCTAGTTTTAACGGGCTTTTTCAAACTTCCATACCGCTGCATATTCTTGTCCAGTCTTTTAAACGTTTTGATATTTGGTTGTCTTCTTTCCGGAAAATTAGTTAAATAAGTTTGGACAGCAATATGGGAATTTTTATAACACTTGATAAATGTGAAAAACATATCGTAGCTTTCAGTAATTGGAATATTCGCCATAATTTGTAAATCTTGTAATACGTATAACTTTAGATAATACTTTAGCTTAAGCACCTGCTTTTTGACAGATTGTGATAAACTTTGTTATTGTTTTTCATCATAACTACTTACCTACTTGATTATACATTTAAAAAGTAATGTCACGATGTTTTGTGGTTCAAGCCTACTTGATTAAAATGTAAAAACAATTAATTTTACTGGTATTTTTTATTCAATCATACGTTATCTTACATCGTTGAAAAGAGAATTAGAAACTCTATTCAGTAACCTAAAAATCCAATATGGCGCCTATTTAACTTAAGGAAGTTGATACGAGTACCTCAAAAGCAGCCATCTTGAATTTTTGTTCGACGCCAATTTTAAATTTGTCTTATCAAAAATTGCGACTTTTATATAAAACTTTTTTTCGTATCTCTTATATTTATAAAGATATTTGACATACAAGAAAATGACAGTTTTTAGTTTTTTTTTAATAACTTTTGACTGGTTCGACATTTTGAACTTTTTAAAACGGATTTTAAATCAGCATATGAAACTGAAAAACATTGTCTATTTAACCAAATCTCCAACTTCAAAAATAAGAAAGTTACCCATGCAATCCCACTCGATCTGGGACACACTGTATATATACCGGGTGACAATGAGACTATGGCCATGCTTATATCTTCTTTATTTATGAATAGATTTGGATAAAATTTTACAACAAGATACTAGACATAATTTTTGATTGTCTGATAGATATAGTCAAAATGACTGACTTCCGGTTTTACCGGAAAAGATACTAACTTTTATTTTTTAAATAGAACGCCCTGTATATTTTATGTTTTTCTGAATCTACGAGTCAAATTACATATGACAGTGTTGCCAAATTTCAATTTTTTTAAACAAAAAAAATATTATTTTAATTTTTATTTTTTATCATAGAAGGCTTTGACTTGGAAAAATCTATTCTAATTGACTCTAGTAACTCTTAACAATAGCTATTTTATCAATAAGGTCAATAACAAACCTTTAATAAAAGAATATAATTTGCTAAACTCGTTTTTTAAGAAAAAGTCACTTTTTTTAAATGGCACCTACCAAGGGCCATCTTGCCATTAAACAGAAAATTTAATTACCAATCTAACGATATGCATCATGCACTACTTTATCTTTATCTGAAACTGAAAATTAATTAATTCTTTTTTTTTATTTTTATGCAATAATAATACTAAAGCAAAATTTGGCAACACTGTTGTATGTAATTTGAGTCGTAGATTCCGAAAACATAAAACATATAGAGTGATCTATTTAAAGAACCAAAGTTAGTGTCACCTCCGGTTTCACCGGAAGTGACACCAACATTGGTTTTTTAAATAGATTTAAACAAATAATTAATTAATTCATTTTCAGTTTCAGATAAAGATAAAGTAGTGCATGATGCATATCGTTAGATTGGTAATTAAATTTTCTGTTTAATGGCAAGATGGCCCTTGGTAGGTGCCATTTAAAAAAAGTGACTTTTTCTTAAAAAACGAGTTTAGCAAATTATATTCTTTTATTAAAGGTTTGTTATTGACCTGTGTCGCCGGCGGCCGATTTTCCTTATCTCTCCATTTCGGCCGCCGGCGACAAATTCTGTATCTCGGATACCGATTTACCATTGGAGCATATAGAGGATATGAGTCCACGTGTACCACGGCCTGGACTCGCCTACTTTTGCCAGCCAGAAAATATGATATATCATAGGCGTAGCAGATTTTCTGCAACTTCTATTTAAATCGAATAAGCAATGCGTTCCTTACTATACAACGATCATAGAGCGTACATTATTTGACAATGAAAAGTTTATTAGCTTTGTAGAGCCCAATCCCTGACTTTAAATACAGCACTTCTAGACTAATTCGAAAGAAACAAAGAACAGCAATGCTAGGTCCATAACAGCACGGCACTGCAAGTGACTGAAGGCCCGCGTCTGAGATTCAGTCGCCGTGTCTGAACAGACTCAGATTCTGTATCCCGCATACCGAATCTGGGAAACGGAATCCCGTATGTTCAGGGCCTTACTCTACATTCTCTGACCAGCTTTTTTCACATGCTCAGCTGTTTGAAATGGTAAAAAATGCAGTTCCACATAGCATCACCTTGCAGGCTTATCACAAATGAGCCAACTGGTTATTACAAATTGTAATTCCAGAAAACAAGAAAGAATGTAATCGTAATCATATTAATATGAACTGTGCTACGACAGCGAGTTACTTTATATCAAAACTACTTTTAGAGCACCCATCGTTAACAGATAATAGAACATGTTTTTCCTGTACAAAAATGTTCAGCTGTCCATTGTCAGCATTTTGGCGCATTTCCCCTTAGATACACTAAATAATCTGCAAGAAGTAGTAACTTCATTCAGTTACAACATTGTGCGATACAATAGCTGCGATGAAAAGGTTGAGAAAAAGGAAGTTATTCCAAACAAACATCTATTTCATTGAAATAATGGCACCAATAATACAGCAAGACTTGTGTTCTCTAGTATTTGTCAAACCTACAGAACTTCAGCTATGTAAAAAAATCCTTTTACGCGTTGTAATCAGCTTTATTTGTTATATGAATTTTCCGCTAACACACGCTAGCAAAAATTCAGCAGCTGCAAATATTCCCAAACCAGCAGCCACTGCCTATTCTTTGATAACAGAAGCTAGATTTTATAAATTAATCAAGCAAACGGGTGCGCATGTGCGTAGCCAATTCAAAAATCGGTCACGCCAGCACATATCCCCGTAGCGCTTCAGTCAAACACATTGCCTAATTAATGGCCTGCTCCATTTTCAGCCAATAGTTGCAAACATATGGTTATTTCTAGCCACCATCGGGCGTCCTCTCACGTCCGGATCTTTAAAAAGGGTTTCGCGGGCATTCTGGGAAATCTGGGAATTCAGAATTCAGTTTGAGCATTCGCACTCAGGCCCACGGTCTGGAACGAGACCGTTCCGGGGCAAGTTGCGCAGTTGGTGTCAAGTGGCTCTTATCTGTGTGTGACCAAGTTCGGTTCAAATTTGTCAACTATGCAGATCACAACGGTCGAATGTTACGTCTTCTCAGTGCTTCTCTATGGTGTGGAACCTTGTATGCTAACAATAGCAACTATTAATATTCTAGTGGTATTACAAATGTGGCTGAGGTTCAGGGTATTAAAAATGCCATGGACAGATAGAAAAACAAACGAAGAGGTTTTCAGCAGATAAAAAATTATTTAGTAAAATTAAAATCCACAAAGCTGAATATCTGGGACAGATTATTACTGCTAATCATTACATGTAGGTAAGGGAGAAGTGGAAAGAATAGTTACAAACATTGCAAACATGGGCGGTCGTGCAAAATCAACAATTATTTCTAAGCATAGAGAAATATGAAGCAGAAGTGGTCGCAAACATCCGGTTAGATAAGTATTAGAAGAAGAAGAAGAATATAGAAGTCTATTTTAAAAACTATAGTTATGAGTAGCTTCAAAACGCTTTAAAGAGTGAATAAGATCTAAAAAAGTTATGGATTCCGAGTAACTTATAAAACTAGTTTTGAAATTCTTTAAGTCGAAAAACAACGACGATGTGAGCAATTCCAAAATCAGAAAATTGTTCGTATTGCAGTTCTATCTTTTAGATTTGTCCCATATTACTAGAAACGCTCTGTACGATTTTTATGATATTAGTATGTAATTGGGGTAGTATTAGTAATAAATAATCTGTCTATTTTTATTCATTTAAATGAAAATATATTATAAAAAAATTCTAAAGCAAAAGATTACTAAATAGTATACGTATCCTAATTCGTAAGCAATGTTTTGCTTCGTAGCCCTAATCGTTTTCATTTGTCAAAAATATTAAAGGACGAAACCTGTTTTCAAACTAATATATTTTTAGACTGCTAGAACGCCTTTTTAATTATTTTAACGAAATCCTAGGGTTTCAACTATATGAAGATTCCTTATAATTTGCATATAAGATTGTTAAGTGTTTCTTTATTATCGTTTAATGTACAGGCATTTTCAAAAACTCTTATACATTGTTTATGATCAAGAGAGCCAGAAAAAGTGATTTGAAGGTGATTCGTAATTACTTCTTGATTCCTAAGATCATGTAATTCTGTGAGAGCCTCAAGGGAGCGCTGCTGATTAAATGCTCTCCCTATCTCTGTAATACAAAAGCCACAACTCCGCACTGAAACACTAATTTTTAGGGTTACATCTGATCTGCACGATAGACGACGGCTTCCATCCGTAAGCGTCAGCTTCCCGAGGCTAAAACGGGCGGTTATTGGTCTATTTTCGTTTTTTAAATTTGGTTTTTCTGATGGCGATGTTCTCATAAAATTAATTCGGTGGTGTTTTCTAAATAATTTTAGGTGCCACCTAGCAAATACAATAGAACCTGTTTAACTTTTATGTAAAAATTTTGACGAATTTGAAAAAAATTTAAATTTCATTTATGTTGTTCTTAAAAAATACATTTATGAAAAAAAATTAAGTTTGATTCGAATAAAAGAAGATCGAAACCATGGCAGCTTGAAAATGCTTTCTAAAATTTTTGATGAAACATGGCTCCCACATTAACATATGTGTATACAGTGTGTCCAAGATAAGGAGGGCCAGTATGGGGATCTCGGTAATGGTAAGAGATACAAATTTGGTTAAATGGGAAGAAAGTTGCGCAATTACAGGATTAAAAAAATGACGTCTAGAAATCCTTGATATGATTTTTCGTTTTTGAGATATCTCAAAAAAACCGAATTTTTGGTTTTTCTTTTTAATTTTTTTCTGGCGTTAATATTAAAGTTAGAGAGAAACTGATTAAACTTCTTTATAGCAACTTTTAGTGGACTTAATGATTACGTTATCAATTTTTTTATCCGACGTTTCGTCTTCGAGAAACCATCATCAACTTCATTTTTTTAAATACGGTCCTGGTTTTTTTATGCCAAATCTGCAAAGCCCTTGTTACTCTAAATTCAACAATGTACCACATATTATGGTTTAATTACGTTTCGAGCTTTTTTCTGATCATCATCAGAAATTTTTTTAGATACGGACCTGCATTTCTCATAATTTTGTAAAAATAAGTTCATACAGTAAGTTATGCCTTTTTACATGCCGTTAAAATATTAAAATGCACATCATAATGTCATAATTCTGATACATTAATTTAATAAGCAACCAATAACTATTAACAATAAACAACAAATAAATAAACAAAAGATAGGCAGAAAGAATGAGAAAACGAGCCTTGAAACAATGTAATAGGTATTTAACGTTTTGAAATAGAAGAAGAACTTAGAAGATTGGTTCTTGAAGCCTTTCAAAGTATAACGGCAGTATTGCTGAATAATGTTTTAGATTCTACAGTTAGATGTTATTTATGCATAGAGAATGATGGCAACCTTTTTGAATACCTTCTGTAAATTTAATACCTATTAAATGGTTTCGATGTTCGTTTTGTTATTCTTTCTGTCTGTCTTTTGTTCAGTTCTTTTTTGTTTATTGTTAATAGTTATTGGTTGGTTATTAAATTAATGTATCAGAATTATGACGTTATGATGTGCATTTTAATATTTTAACGGCATGTAAAAAGGCCTAACTTACTGTATGAACTTATTTTTACAAAATTATGAGAAATGCAGGTCCGTATCTAAAAAATTTTCTGATGATGATCAGAAAAAAGCTCGAAACGTAATTAAACCATAATATGTGGTACATTGTTGAATTTAGAGTAACAAGGGCTTTGCAAATTTGGCTTCAAAAAACCAGGACCGTATTTAAAAAAATGAAGTTGATGATGGTTTCTCGAAGACGAAACGTCGGATAAAAAAATTGATAACGTAATCATTAAGTCCACTAAAAGTTGCTATAAAGAAGTTTAATCATTTTCCCTCAAACTTTAATATTAACGCCAGAAAAAAATAAAAAAGAAAATCCAAAAATTCGGTTTTTTTGAGATATCTCAAAAACGAAAAATCATATCAAGGATTTCTAGACGTCATTTTTTTAGTCCTTTAATTGCGCAACTTTCTTCCCATTTAACCAAATTTGTATCTCTTACCATTACCGAGATCCCCATACTGGCCCTCCTTATCTTGGACACACTGTATAACCGTTTTGCTCTACACATTTCACCTCATAAAAATTTAAAATAAACTTTAAAAAGCAATCAGCTTTAAACGACAACATATTTGACGGAAATAAGCTTCAAATATTAATGTGATGATGATGAACTCTACAACGTAACAAACGACTTCCGGGATTGGACCGTGTCATTAATGAGGTCGAAGAACTCAACGTTGCCCACACTTTCGTAAGGGGCTTCATCTGGAGAATAAAGCAGAAGAGCATTGTAACTCAGCATGTAAACCACGCCAGTGACGAAACTCATCTAACTATCGGAAGGAGAAAGGCGTAAATTTATAGGAAATTGGCGTCGGGGTTAGGTGACGGTGGGCGCTTTCCACATAGAAGAAAGGGAAAACCTTCGTCCCGATTGACATTATTAGGGTATTTGTAAATTTCGGGATACGGAAAGTTCGTTCCCCACATTTCGTTCCCCACATTTCGTACCCCACATTTCGTTCCCGAAATATTTCGTCTCCCCACATCTCGTACCCGGAAACTTCGTTCTCAACCGAGCTCAATTTATCTCCTAGATTACAGGGTGTTGAAAAACAGAATGCAGCGATCGGAATACAATTAAAAAATAAAAGATATTTTAATTTATTTATTTATTATAATAAACTTATAAGAACAAAATGAATTGTATTTATGAAAAATTACGGTTTAATCTAAGTACGACGTTTTTATATTCCCGGACTGTTTTGAATTTTGATGCAATTTTCGATTATGTTGTTTTTTAATCACATATACCTTGGTAACTTGTGTAGCAATTTACAAAACAATTGCAACATTAGTAATTTTATTATCTATCAGTTTCTGTCGTCGCGCGTTGTATGTGTATCGAAATGAATAAAATCGAATACCGGGCTGTTATAAAATTCCTAACAAAACAAGGAAAACCTCCAAAAAATATTCTTGAAGAAATGGTGGCTGTATACGGGGATGATTTCCCTTCCAAGTCAACCGTTTGCGAGTGGTCAAAATTGTTTAGACATGGTCGAGAATCACTGGATGATGATCCCCGTCCAGGGCGCCCTGTTGACGTGATCACTTCAGATGTTGTTGAAAAAGCCAAGTGTTTGGTACTTGAGGTTGCAAGACTAAAGAAGCGAGAATTAGCAGCTTTACTAGGAGTTTCAGAAACCACAGTTTTCAGAATTTTACACGATTACCTTGGGATGACAAAGGTTAGTGCAAGATGGGTCCCACGAATGCTTTCGCCATTCCAAATGCGTGTCCGGGTAGAAACATGTGAGCAATTCTTGGCGCGCTGTGGAGATGAACCAGATTTAATTATCAATCGACTTGTCACTAGAGATGAAACCTGCGTTCATCATTATGACCCTGAATCGAAACAAGAATCGATGCAGTGGCTTGTTAAGGGCTCCAGCCCTCCCAAGAAGTTTAAAGTCACCCCTTCTGCAGGAAAAATCATGGCAACCATTTTTTGGAACTCCCAGGGAATTTTGTTAATTGATTATATGAAGAAGGGTAGTACGGTAACGGGAGAGTATTATGCAAACCTGATGCATCGCCTTAGAGATGCTATTAAAGTGAAGAGACGCGGAAAACTGACGCAAGGTGTCTTGTTGCTCCACGACAATGCATCAGTGCACAAATCCAGACTTTCAAAAGCTGCTGTAGCTGATTGTGGCTTCGAAGAAATTGAACACCCGCCTTATAGTCCAGATTTGGCACCCAGTGACTATTTTTTGTTCCCGAATCTCAAAAAACACTAAGGGGGACAAAGTTTAGGGACAATGACGAACTTATAGCAGCTATTGAGGGCCATTTTGCGGAAAAACCAAATGAATATTTTTATACTGGATTAAAGATGTTATTGCAACGGTGTTATACCTGTATTCAAAAGCAGGGGAACTAAATTGAAAAATAAAATTTTGTTGTTGCTCTAGTCTTTTGTTTTCATGCCTTGTCCGGGAATATAAAAACGACCCCTCATATCTTCCTGATATTTTGTATAGGGCCATAATTTCTCATTCTGGGCTACTTTTCTTAGTAATATTTTACCGTATCATGGACAAAAAGGGTAGTTTACCTGAAAAGAAAATAGTTTTTGCTTAACTGTTAAGACCGACTTGTTTTTAAATAACTTAAAATTCTCTACAAACCAAGCAGGAATTATAATTTCTATAATATTTTTATGTAAAACTAAAAATAAAATGTAAAATCTTATAAGTTTATTATAATAAATAAATTAATTAAAATATCTTTCATTTTCTAACTGTATTCCGATCGCTGCACTCGTTTTTCAACACCTTGTAATCTAGGAGACAAATTGAGCTCGGTTGGGAACGAAGTTTCCGGGTACGAGATGTGGGGAGACGAAATATCCCGGGAACGAAATGTGGGGTAGGAAATGTGGGGAACGAAATGTGAGGAACGAACTTTCCGCAAACCGTAAATTTCAATGGCTTCGCGACTGGGGATTTGCAGACAATCGAAGTTTCATCAAAAAGGATTTTATGGCCAGTATCGCGTTAGTGATCGGCGATGGCTGATGATGAAACAAAACCCGATTTGAGACAGCGCTGGTGTTCAGAGATGCGAGTTTTTACTGAACGTTCTGTTCCAACAATGTATACAGCAATACAAAAGCAAGGAACTCTGTAAACGCCTTTAGACAATATGGTGTTTAATTTACCTTTAGGTGAAGGAAGAACTTGTGAAGTTTGGCTCGGGGGTTTTAATATTTTTTTAAGAAACTTTCTTATTCGATTGGCTACTTTGTGAATATAACGAGAAAGACTATTGCTGCAGGAGGATAGGCTGGGAGGGTCATGGATAAACATGACAATTGATGGCAGACTGTATATCCGTAGCACGGTAACCGTTGTTCCTAAGAGCTCTTCGAATATCGTTTAATTCAGCGTTTACATTATAGGATTGGGATATGGAAACGGCCCGATGTACAAGCTAGTAGATAACGGAAAGTTTTTGTATAGGATGATGATGGGAATCGGCATGTAGATAGCGGTCAGTGTGAGTGGGTTTGCGATATGCAGAATGACCAAGTTTGACACGGGCTTGGAGAGAAGGAAGCCGTTACTTTTTCTATACGTGGTAAAGTTAATGTCTAGATGTTGAATATTGAGAGCCTTTACTATGTGGCCAAATAATAAAGATATCGTCAACGTATCGGAACCAAGTTTCGGGTTTTTATTCTGAAGATTCCAGAGCTACGGTTTCGAAAGCTTCCATAAATATACTGACAACGACAGGTAAAAGAAAAGAACCCATGGCCGCACCAGATATTTGTTTAAAGAACTAACCTTGAAATAGGAAATAAGTGGAAGTGAGACATCTTTCTATAAGGGCAGGTAGACTTCAAAACGCCTCCCATGAAATATCAGTGGGAAGATTAGATGAGAGAAGTGACTGATATTTATTGTCAATACCGTAGACCTCCCTACTTACTCATTAGCAAAATACCTAACCTCTATCCTCAGAAAGTTCACTGGCAAGTTTCCGTCGTATGTTCGCAATTCAGCCCATTTCCTTGAATTTATATCAAATATAAGCTTTGAAGCTTAGGATTTACCTGTGAGTTTCGATTTCACTTTGTTACAGCCTAAAACCGGTTTTTAGACAAAAGAACGATGGCGCCACTTGGAGATGCCAGCTTGTTACAGCATGAGCTGCTCTTCAAGACAAAAACAGCAGTTTGTTACATCATAAAAACTATATCACGAGAAAATCGAGAAAATTACACAAATTCGTTGCCCTAACCCCGTTACGATGAGCTGTAACAAAGGTTTCGGGCTAAAACCCTTAGGGAGAAAGGCTTCTTCTTTACTACCTTAGATTGGGGCTACGATCCGGTAAACGATGTATCGACGTTAAATGTTTAGTGTCAACACTTTTGTTGGAAAACCTGCCTATGTAAAAATGGAAGCAATAGACGGAGCTGAAAAGGTGTCTGCAGTGCTCGATTTCAACCAGCGGCAGCCTAAGGAAGCTTACCTTTAGTTAATTTATTCCTTACAAATTAAACAAAATACAAATACACATGCAACATATGATGTGCGAAATAATAATGCACAAATTACTTCATTCAATGCAACCTATTAAGTTAAAAACGTATGAAATAATTATACAAATATAAAAACAAGTAACTGGATTAGTAGCTTTAAAATTACTTTACAGGAAAAAAGTTGAATTATAATAATGACATCAGTAATCGTGAATTTAACAACAATAACATTTACTACGGCGATATTCCTCGAAAGTTTTTTCAAATCAAAACATAAAATCGAAAATTTGTGTGCGAATCATACGGTAGCTTAAATTACGCACTCACATCTTTCAAACAACGTCGCACAAAAGGGTTTAAAATGCACTATAAATAACTAAGAACAAATACTTGGTTTGCAGAAACCAGAAAAGTCAACATTGATATCTACGAAAACTGCTGGCGACTGGTAATAATGCCCCACAGAGTGTGAATAGACGACGGAACGAAACTTCGAGTAAAGGGACGCCGAAACGAAACTTCAAATTGCGAGATACAACACGACGTCTTGGTTAAGATAGAGCTGGTACTTTTGAGAGTCCAATGATTAAATCCACTTCAAGCGTGATGTAAGGCTCGCGGCCTTCCGATAAGGATCCTTCGACCACAACCAACTTCTTTGGGTCACTTCACGACGAAACACCAAGGGTTGTCATGAAACGAAACGAAACAATTCAACTTCTTCGGAGGGCGCAAAAATCAACGAAAAGCACATAGTTAAATTTGACTCCTTCAAAGGGCACGAAAATCAACGAAAATCACACAGTTAGTGGAACGAAATACCTCACAGCGCGTCTCAACCGCGCGAATTCAACTCATTTCTCGACCTTCTTAAGACGGTAGCCGGAATCAGATTGAATTGCTCCGGAAGAAAATTCTAAAACTAAATGAAAAGGTGCATGCGCTACTCAGCTTCTTACTTTGCTTAACTTATACACCGCTCGGAAAAGTTCCATGATGATGAAATCCTAACTCAGCAATATGCCTAGACACTTCGGCCGCAGATAATCAAGATCCGATTCGATGGTGTAGGAAAACATTTAAAAACGCGATAAGCCAGATTGGCATGCGAAAGCAAAGCTAAATTTCAGATTTCAACAAACGTAAATAAGCTAAGAAACGCTAGTCTTTAAAATGAACGGAATACAGTTTGTAAACACTACTAAGGTTCTAATTTAGGATTACGGGGGAAATACTAAAAATAGGAGAAAAGGAGGAAAAAGGCGCAAGAACTTCCTTTTTGACGAAAGTTTCTATTCCCGATTCCATAGTCATAATCCAACACTTGTTATCAGAGCATGGGGAGACGTCTTCAAGTCTACCTACCCCTACAAAAATGACTCTCTTTTACTTATGTTCTATTTCAAGGTTAGTTCTTTAAACAAATATCTGGTGCGTCCATGGGTTCTTCTTTTTCACCTGTCGTTGCCAATATCTTTATGGAAGTTTTCAAAACCGTAGCTCTGGAATCTTTAAAACTGATACCCGAAGATTGGTTCCGATACGTTGACGATACCTTTACTATTTGGCCACATGGTAAAGACACTTTGCCCGTCTCTCTAAATCATCTGAATAGTCAACATCCAGACAGTAACTTTACCATGGAGATAAAAAGTAACGGCTTCCTTTCTTTCTTGGATTACAAGTTTCTCGTCAACTCAGTTTCAAAGTTGGTTATTTTGTATATCGCAAACCTACTCACACTGGCCACTATCTACATGCCGATTCTCATCATTATCCTACTCAAAAGCTTTCCATTATCTTGGCTGTTGCCATATCCCAACCCGATAATATCCACGCTGAATTAATACATATTCTGAAAGCTTTTAGGAGCAACGGTTACTTTACTACGGATATACAGTCTGCATCAATCGCCATCTTCATCCACGGCCACCCAAACCTCCAAAAATCGATCCTCCCGCAGAAATAGTCTTTCTTCTCATATCCACCAAGTCGCTGATCATGTAAGAAACTTTCTTCGAAAATAAAACATTAAAACAGTATTTAAACCCCCGACAAAAATCTCACAGGTTATTCCTTCACCTAAAGATCAATTAAACACTATGTCATCTAAAGGTGTTTATAGAGTCCATTGCTAATATAATGCTGTATACATTGGTGAAACAGAACGTTCAGTAAAAATTCGCATCTCTGAACACCAGCGCTGTTTCAAGTTGGGGCTTGTTTCATCATCAGCCATCGTCAAACAGCAACGCGATACCGGCCATAAGATCCTTTTTGATTAAACTTCCATTATCTGCAAATCTCCATTCTTCTTTAGTAGAAAGATTTGCGAAGCCATTGAGATTTACAAACTCTCTAATAATCTTAGGAGAGCTGGCGAAACAGTAAATAATGACATGGTCCAATCCCGGAAGCCATTTGTTACGTAATGAGTTTGACAGATTGTTACTGCACATAGTTTAGTTTAATATTTTCTTCCATTTAGTTATGTAATGCTTTCCTTTCTCAATTCGCCACTTTCATGCTTTCCAGGTTCTGTAATAAATACTCCGTTTACTTCTTCCTTGGTCGCCTTTTTTGTTTGTTCTCTTGGTTTTTTGCATCAGACGTTCTTTATTGTTTGGTTTTGCCCCATTCGTACTAAGTGGGCTAACCATTCCAGCCTTTACTTCTCCTTACAATTGTCACTGTCTGTTTTCTTAAGTTGTTTTATTCCTTGATTGGTTCGTCTTCAGTAAGTACGCATTTGTTGCACACCCCTAAATAGTTCTCTTACTTTTGGTGCCTATACTCTGAGTTTGAATTTCTCTGCGACCATCAACTCCTATAATCCACTTAAATCACAGTTGGAATTATCTGACTTATGTACCCTGAACATAATTTTGTTTAAGATATTCTTAGCTGTTAATAATTTAAGTCATGGATTTCTTGGTACGGTTCCACTGTCCAATTATGCTACAACCTCAGACCTATTTAGCTCAGTTTCTAAATTATAGAACTGGTTCTCTTTTTCTTTGTTTTATTTTATTCCGTTGGTACATTTTAGTTTGACATGTGTTCCTGGGTTTTTCTTTATTCAGCACTCTATACACTTTGTTTTAGACTCACTAATTTTTACTTCCTTTTACAATAAAGGAAGTATTGGATTCACCCCAAAAATTCGAAATTAAGTTTTCAACAGATCTTCACGTTTTAGAGCCCCCTGAATCCAAAAAACATATTTCTTTTCATTGGTCTGTCTGTCTGTCTGTCTGTGTGTCTGTCTGTGAACAGAATATCTCAAAAACGAAAAGAGGTATGACATTGAAACTTCATATGTAAGTTTTGTGTACTATGTAGATGCAACAGCAAGCTTTTGAAGAAATTCGCATAACCGGAAGTAGGTGTTTATTCTTGTGATTTTTCAGTTTTTTTCGATTTTTTCAAAAACGGCTTTAACGATTTTTTTTAAACTTCGCATTTTTATTACATTTAGAATGTGTATTGATGTGAGATAGGTGCTTTTCCAGTTGAATATTTCTAAAATGGGTATATTTTGTTTTTTTTTGTATATTTTTTATTAACTCTTATTTTAAATAGAACACCCGGTATATTATTACATTTTTGAATTCAGCTTAATTAAAATTCTAGAGAAAATTTGTCTCTTGAACTAACACTCTATTTTGTACCGTTTTTGTAAAATTTGTAATTTTTGAAAATTTTTGACTAATGCTTAAAAATTTAAAATAAAAGTTTTGGCTAATTATAAGATCACTGTAAAAGGAAGTTGTGTGCGTGTATCACACCAGATTTTTAGATCATATTCTACACCTCCGCTTCTTAACTCTTACAGTAATCTGCGTATGATCACCACGTCATTCGCATAGTAAATACTCAGGAATGAATAGTCCAATATTGTCCGGTTTTTATTTATTTGGCATGTTTACATGATTCTTTCCAGTGTTAGGTTGAATGGCACTGGGTCGCCCTGCCTCAACCGTCGTCCACCTAGAAGAGTAAGTTTTCATTTTTAAGTCTTTCGCAGTTTTGTGCTTTTTGCGTCATTGTTACTAGCTTGATTATCTCTTTGGAACTTGCACCTCTTCCGTTGTTGAACACAGTTACTGAATGATAAGCATACTTGCAGTTTGTGGAGGTTATACTCAGCCATCCTCTTCTTCCCTGTCTTTCCTTATACGATTTCTTCCTTTTAATACCTTTTCACAATCCTCACAAACTATTCTTTGTTGAATTTCACTCAATTTTCTGTTTTAACGCCTTTCTAGCTCACATAATAATTTCTTTAATACACATTAATGGAATCTTTAAAAAACTGATATAAAATAGTAAGGCTGGAGAAGTGTGGCTACTGACATTTATCATAAAAATATTTTACTTAAAAATTTACGTTTTTAAACAAATGCAAAATAAACATTGCGTAGTGCCAAAAACAAAGGAAGGAGTAGCTTGGAGTAGCAATAACAGCAATATTATATTGTTGCTCATTGAGAGCAATTAGATGCATATGTTGCAGGCGTTTCAAATAATTAGTCTTTTTGCAAAATGTCTAGTCATTTTGCAAAATTTCGGCATTTTGAGCAAACATTGAATATTATGCAAAGTGACCGGGAAAAATGAACAAACCTGATTACTCAATATCACTATATACAGGGTGTTTGTAAATTGCTAGGCAGCCCTTAACTTTGTTAATAATAGAGATATCGAAAAATACTTTCTTTTATTTTCAATGGCAGTAAACAACCTACAAATTGTCATAAACCAATTTAAAGCATGGCCTCCTACTTTTATGTAGTGACTTTGGTTTTTTAAATAGAGCACCCCGTATATTTTTAAATATTTGAAAACAGCACTAAAAATGCTATATGATAGAGTACTTAAACTAAAATTTGGGAAGTTAATATTAAAAAAAAATAAAAAACATTTACCTAAAGTATGCCATGACTTACAAAACATTACTAACAATCGAATAAGAAATGCAAAACAAATTCCACTTGGTTCTAACAGTTCATCCTGATCGAATTATAGCACTAAAATATTATTTTTAAATTATGTTGTACGTATTTTTATTATCTTAACAGCTGTTTTGTTATAGTTTTCAACTGTTTAATGAAACTCATAATGTTTCATTAAAAAGAAACGTAGTTTTCAATTGTTTTAGATAGTTTAGTGCGATAGTTCGGCCATGAGGCACTGTTAGAGCCAAGTGGAATTTGTTTTGCAATTCTTATTTGATTGTTAGTGATTTTTCGTAAGTCTTGGCCTACTTTAGCTGAATTATTTTTAATTATTTTTTAAATAAAGAGTTTCAAAATTTTAGTTTAAGCATGCCAACATAAAGTATTTTTAGCGTTGATTTCAAATATTTCAAAATATACAGCCCATGGTTTAAATTTGTTCACAATTTGTAGGTTGTTTACTAGCATTGAAAGTAAAAGAAAGTTTTTTCGATATCTCTATTATTAACGAAGTTATGTGCAAACACCCTGTATATTTTATGTAACGGTCTTACGCCCAAGACTCTACTCTGCTTGCAGTACAGTTAAAGAAACAAGTGAAAAAAGCACAGAGTTGGAGTGTTTTATGTAACTGCAATACTAAGCTTAAATTTCATTCAATAAATGCATTGGAAGAGAGATGCCAGTATTAATAAATGAATTGAGTAAAGAACGCAAAGGGCAAAGCTTGTTTTTCACAGGGTCGAAGTCGAAGTTCAAATTAATTAAATATTAGGTTTGGGCAGAATGCATAGCCAAAAAAAAAGAAATGAATAATCACAAAGAGGTTTCCTATGTGCAGATCAATGAAGCGTAGATTTAAATATAGATAAGTAGGTCAAATTGTGAGCAATCTGAAAAGGTATAAGAAGCCAGAATAAAATAATAATTTTTCAACGAGCAATTAAGAAGGCAGGCATAAAGACATAAAATAGCAATTGTGAGAAGCAGACAAAACAGGTTAAAGCAAGGGAAAAGCAAACAGCAAGACAGAAAAAGAAACGAGTGAAAAGCAGACAGATGGACACCGAAAGAATTTATGAAGGAAGTAAACTCTTTAAAAGGATCAGTGCAATTACTCGAGTAAACAGAACAAAGCGAATAATAAAACGTGTAGTGGCGCAAAAAGACATTTTGACAATTAAAAATGCAGACAATATTTTAGATATAAGAAATGTTTCAATTTAATAATTTGTAAGTAAATTTATTTCAAAATGAAATAGATTTGAACTTGGTTGGTTTTCGTTTCTATAGTATTAGATTAGCATTTGTTTATAGCGGACTTGGGAAGATAACAATTGAATAAATTATAAGATTGACATGAAATTCTGTGCTCCTTTTGAATACAAGTTTTTATATAATAAAATTAAATATTTTGAGCTAAAAAGTGTTTCACTGTGTTAAGCAAGTGGTATAGTTCAAATGAGAACGTTTATGGCGATTTCCGCAGCAATAAATAATTATACTAAGAGCATCACCGAGGAAACGTTCGCCACCCACATCAAGAGTACGAAGAAAGATTCCAGCCGAAAGAGGGTCCAGGGCCAGGGCATTCTACTGCGACGCATCAGGCAGGAGTGCAGGACACCGACCAGCAGTACAAACACCGGGGAAAACCGTTGCTGAAGATGATACTTGCGGCGCCCCTTTCCGATCACCGAACGAAGACGCCTCAAAGTTTAAGATACTGTTTAACCCTAAAAATATTAGTGTGAGCATCCATAAATTTGTGTACATGCGAGACAATGCCTTACTGAACAAGATTCAAGCATATTCAAGCCTCCAGCGAAAGTCCTTTTCAAATTATTAACCATAGTCCAGTTGTGAGGTTAAGTGGAGATTACAGAATTGCAGAAATTCAATCATCGTCCCTTCTGACGTCATAAGACAAATTAATTCCTGAAACAAATGAGAATAATAACGATAACTACGATTTAAATAAATACCTCTTCGAATGTTCACAAACCTGATTTTTAAAATCAACAACGCTTGCCGCATACTAAGCGGTGGCCAGTGGCTCACCAGTTTAAGTAAATATTCACAAATTATTAGGAATTCACCCTTTGAATAGAGTTGATTGTTTACCGAGCTAGCGTTATGAGAATAAAATTGTAGATAAATAAAATTCGAAAAAGGGCATACTACTATTTATTTTGAGTCAAGTAAAAATAACAATTACAATCCAGCAATTATTTTAATCACTTTAATCAGTGGTGCATATCAAACCATAGCAATTAAATGGCTCCGCAACGTGGGGCGAAAGCGAATTAATAAACAAATAAAGGGTCCATCTCAATTTAAATGGTCGCCCAACGTCGGTGCATAAATAAATAATTTCTTTTTTATTTCAATAAAATCAGCTCAGAATTTATATATGCTATACATGATTACATTACATGAATCTAATAATGTCTTTGGTGTAGCATGTTAAGGTTAGTGTTAATCTCCTCTTAAGTTACATAGTTAAATGAATAAAGAATAGTTACCTAGTTTAAGTCGATCAGGTCTTGAGGGAGTTTTCTTTTTAGTCTATGATGGATGTTCTTTTGTGCAAGGTTGTAGTACACTGCACTTTTACACTTTTTAATATTTTCAAAAAACTTAGTACACTGTTTATTTATAAATTCTGATATAGTTGGTATTTTTAATTCTCTATGTATTTATTCGTTACGTACAAACCATGGAGCGTTCACTGCAATACGACTAATTTTATTCTGGACGACTTGGATCTTCCTTAGGTGTGTTTCTGATGCATTACTCCATACTGGACAAGCGTAGGTTAAAACAGACCTTAGGATTGATTTGTAAATTAGCAACGCGCACTCTGTTTTGAGGTATGATTTCTTGTTTATTAGGGGGTACAAGATTGCTTGTCTGGCGTAACACTCGTTCAACTTTTTATTTATGTGGATTCCGCATCCTAGTCGGGTGTCCAGATATACCCCTAAATATTTGACTGCCGAGTCTCTATCATTCCACTTCATTACGGTTTGTCTTAATTGGAAGTTTGGAAGATTTTTAATTTGCTTTAGAGTAAATACTTGCACTTGACTTTTTGTTGTATTTATTTTAAATTGCCAATTACCGTACAATTTACACATCTCATTTAGTGAGTTTTGGAGGTGTTCGACTGCTATTATAAGATTTTAATTTTGCACTAACACAGCAGTGTCATCGGCAAACATTCCTAGGGTTGTGGTATTTGTCGTTTGTAAATCATGAACGTATAAGTTGAATAGCGTAGGTCCCAGTATGCCTCCCCGAAGGACTCCTGCTTTAATTTTTCTTGTATGGGACAATGTTGCGTTTACCCGTACTGCGTAAGTTTTATCGCTAATAAATGAGGTAATGATATTAATAAGATAGTCGGGTATTCCAAGTTTAAAAATCTGGTGTGATACACGCACACAACTTCCTTTTACAGTGATGTTATAATTAGCCAAAAATTTGATTTAAAATGTTTTAAGCATTTGTCAAAAATTTTCAAAAATTACAAATTCTGCAAAAACGGTACAAAATAGAGCGTTAGTTGAAGAGACAATTTTTCTCTAGAATTTTAAGCTGAATTCAAAAATGTAATAATGTACCAAGTGTTCTATTTAAAATAAGAGTTAATAAAAAAATAGACAAAAAAACAAAAGAAACCCATTTTAGAAGTATTCAACTGGAAAATCACATATCTCACATCAATACACATTCAAAATTTAGTAAAAATGTAAAGTTTAAAAAACATCGTTAGAGCCGTTTTTGAAAAAATCGAAAAAAACTGAGAAATCACAAGAGTAAACACCTACTTTTGGTTATGCGATTTTCTTCAAAGGCTTGCTGTCGCATCTACATAGTACACAAAACTTATATATGAAGTTTCAACGCCATACCTTTTTCCGTTTTTGAGATAATCTGTTCACAGACAGACAGACAGACAGACAGACACACAGACAGACAGACAGACAGACACACAGACCAATGAAAAAAAATATGTTTTTTGGGATCAGGAGACTCTAAAACGTGAAGATCTGTTGAAAACTCAATTTAGAATTTTTGGGGTGAATCCAATACTTTATTGTAAAAGGAAGTAATAATCTTATATCGTAGTCCAGCTATCCAGATTTTATCAAATGCATTTTGTAAGTCTATGAAAGGTACCACAGTATATTGTTTGCTCTCAAAACCCTTTTCAATAATTTCAGTAATCCTCATCAGTTGCTGTGTTGTAGAATGCTCTTTCCTGAAGCCAAGTTGGTGTTTAGGTATAATATTTAGTTCATCTAACACTGTTTGGAGCCGCGTGTATATTACTTTTTCTAGTAATTTTGAGATAGTGGAAAGTAGACTTATAGGACAATAGCTTTCTATATCACCTATGTTTATTTTTTCCGGTTTTGTGAAATGGAAGTATATATGCGTGTTTCCATTTTTACGGAAAATAGCCCAATCGAAGACTTGCATTAAAGATAGTAGCCAAAAATACTAATGATTTTTTGGTGAGATGTTTTAGTATTAGATTGGTTACCAAATCTGGACCCGGAGATTTTTTGTCGTGTAAACTCGTGATATATTGCTTAATTTCTGTCGGCGAAGTGGGTACAAATTCAATCGGTTCTTGAGCTATGAAATTATTATTTACATCTCTTACCTCTTGCAAGTGCTCTGTGGAACAGATCGTGTCCTTCGGCGCAAAGACTGTCTCTAGATGTGAGGCTAGCACTTTTGCTTTTTTGTCATCGGTTACATATGTGTTGTTGGTGACTGTCAGAGGGTGTATAATATTAGGTTGTTTAATTAATCTTCTAGTAGCCTGCCACATTGTGGCGTCACGAGGTTGAAGTTCTTCAATGTATTTGTTGTATTGACTAAACCTATAGTTATCTAATTTTTCTCTAACTTTATGTGTCAGTTGATTTAGCAGGTTTTTAAAATGGGGTAGGAGTGTTCTTTGCCATTGACGTCTAGTTCGGTTCTTTAATTTAATTAAATTTAGTATTTCTATTGGCGTTGCTGGTTTATTACGCTTTTTTTGCTTCCATGGTGTTACTGCTGGGGAGATGCTAGTTTTTATTGCTTCTGTATATTGTTGTACTGCATCATCTAGATTTTCGGTTGATGAGATTGGACCTGGGTGTTTCAAATTGATATCTAGCTCATTATTAAAGATTTCACAATCTATATTTCCTTCAATCAATTTTGGTATTACAGGAATTCTCTGAGGTTCACTGTAAAATGAAATTATTACAGGTAAATGATCTGAGTCAAGCTCATTTAAAACTGTTTGGAAAATATGTTTGCTGAAATTTTTATGTAAGGTGACATCTAATATATTAGGCTTGTGGTCTGGTCTGTATTGATAGCAAGTCCATTTCCCGGGTTCTGAAATTCGTATGCCATGAGTAGTCATATGATTATTTAGTCTAGCTCCATTCGGGTTGCTGACTCGGCATCCCCAATCTGTGAGCTTGCAGTTCAGATCACCTACCACTAAGGTAGATTAATTGCTGTGACATATTTTTGTAATATTCTCTTCCAAAATTTTTTTAGTTGGCAAATAAATTAATGATAAAGACTAAAGTAAATTGGTAATCTGAGACATTCCAACGTGTCGGAAAACTTTCAAAATTTAACATTCTTTTACAGGATAAGTAGGGACTGCTGAATTTAGTCTAAAATCTTTGTTTGTGTGTGGGTAATTTTGTCCGTGGGTGCAAGAATTTCGATTTGTATCCGATTAACAATAAATAAGGCAAAATGGCGGATAAGCAGTCAAGAACGCAAAGGAAAAATGAAGAAGGAAAGGAAGAAGAGCATCAAGCGGAAGAAATAACAGAAATACCAGAACAACCGGCAGAGAAACAACGGCAAGGGGATCGGGCTGCAGAACAACAGCCCCAAGCCTCAAAGGAAGGAACAGACTTGAGTGTAATAATGGAAGCGATGCTGCAGATGGGGAAAAGATTACAAGAAACAATCCGAGACAATGTACAAGAAATAAAACAAGATGCTGAAAAGACCGCACAGAGTGTGCAAGAAATAAAAAAAGAAGCGGAATAACGCAGCAATAAATTAAAAATTGAAGCAGAAAAACGGAAAAACAGATTACTGGAAGCAAATCGAATTGAAGCCGAAGAACGGGAGAAAAGATTACTGGAAACAAACTGAATTGAAGCCGAAGAACAGGAGAAAAGATTACTGGAAGCGAACTGGATTGAAGCAGAAGAACGTGATAAGAAGCTGGAGGAAACAATCAGAAATAAGGTGCAAGAACTGAAACAGGATGAAGAGGAGAGAGAGAGAGTAGGGCAGAAAAATATGCAGAACTCTTAGTCGAGGAAATGAAAATCGAATTCTAAAAGATGCAAGTAAAATATAAGGAAGAAGTACAAGCGAAGATAGACTGTTTAGAACAAAAATTAGTGGAATTTAAAGAAACGGCTAAAAATGAGATAAGAGAAGAACTACAACAGGAAGTGTTACAGTTGGTCGATGAAAAGTTAGATAAGAAAGAAAAAGAGATAAAGGACAGAATTATAAGACTAGAAACGAACACGCAAGAACAGATAGTACAGCACCAAGAAAATATCGACCACGAATTAGGCAGTCAAAAAAAGAAGGCAGATGATCGGTGGGCCATGACACAACAAGGACAAAGCCGGAATGCAAACGACATCGCCATGGTGGACAAAAAATTTACAAAGAAGCTACAGGGAATGCACGAAGGCTAGAACAAGCGCACGAGTACCCTGCAAGTGCAGCGCCGCGCCAGCCAAGCATAAATATGGAAATGATCCCAAGATTTGAGGGCAGATATGGGGAATTGCCTATGATTTTTCTGGCGAAACTCGACGATGTCATCAGGAATGTGCCAACCGAATGCCGGAAATTACAAATAATTAACATGCCCATGCGTAGTAATGCTGAGATTTGGCATAGTATAATTAAGTGCAAATACACCACGTACCAGGAATTCAAAGAATTATTTACCGAACAGTACTGGAGCAATACGCATCAGGCGCAAGTCCGAACAGAACTGACATCGGAAAAACACGTAGATAAAAGGGGATCTCGGGAAATTTATGCCATGCATCGATACAATAAGGCGCAATATTTAACGATGAAACTGTCGGAAGAAGAGATTATGCAGCATCTGTCGAGACACCTTGAGGCCGAAATAACAAGGGCAGTTGCGGTACAAAATGTTAAAATGCTGCGAGATTTCGTGGAGATTGTAAGGAATTACGACCTGGTAGTATATAATGAAAGCGGTGAAAGTGGAACAACAGAGTATCAAAATTACAGTAAACGAAAATTGGACGAAACTCTTGATAACAAATTTAGGCAAACCAGAAACAACTTTAATAACAATTACAACAGACAAGAGGGAAGAAACTATGGGAATAACGATTATAATAGAGGATGTAATTAACGCAGAGGATACAACAACAATTGGGGGAATCAGGGCCATCAAAATTACAACAATGGGGACAATAGGAAAAATTATGAAGACCTAATAGAAGAAAGAAATAAGAAGAGGTGCCAAGAAATGGACCAAAATCAGAATCGAAATCGCCCTCACATTAACACGCTGTTCGTTGGAAGAAGTGAGAAGGTCAACAACTCTGAAAACCTGAATCGAATAGAAATAGCCGAGGTGCATGAGTTGCCCTCGAGGGATAAAAAAAATCAATATTTGTAAATAATATAAATAGTGTAAATAAACAAATCGCCAACTTTGCCATCGCCTACGATAAAGCGGGGGAATTTTTATTAGAAGAAAGTGAAGATAAAATTACAAGCTCATGTTTACCATTTTTTAAATTACAATTTTTAGATCAAGATTATTATGCGCTAATTGATAGCGGAGCAATGGTTTCATTAATACAAGAAGAAGTCCTAAATAACCATCTGAATGTTTTACGAAGTAATATAATTGAAGTTAATAAAATCGATTTTATGTCTGCAACAAGGAAAAAGATCTCAACTACAAGTAAATTTTTGGCAATCAAGATCAGTATAAATGGAAAGGAATATGTGTCCGATTTTACATAGTATCTGCCTTAAATGTACAATTTGTGATAGGTGTCGATATTATTCAGCAAGTTGGTATTGAAATTAATAGGATGCAAAAGTGCATCCAAATAAATGAAATAAGGTGGCCTTGCTATTTCCGAGTATGGGGATCAAGAGCATAAAAATTGTTGCCTAGCCAAGAGCGCAGGAGACGATATGATTTGTTGCCTAACCAAGAGTGCAGGAGACGAAATAATAATAAATAATTGTGCGATCATAGAAGGAATGCTGGATGATGAACAGATAGGGAGTGATGACTTACAATATAAAGGCTGAATTATGGAAATAATAGAGAACAATAAAGAGATAATAAATCAGAAAACAGGACAAGCAACAAAATATTGCCACAAACTTGTTGTCGACGAAACATTGCGCTCCAAAACTAAAACTTATCCCATACCATTTGCACAGCGCGAAAAAGTGAACATGAGTTACAGAAGATGCTTGATGATGATGTCATAGATCATTCAAAAACGAACTTTGTTAATCCGATGGTGGTGATAAAGAAAAGCGATGGTAGTTTTAGGTTATGTTTAGACGCACGTAGGATAAATCAAATTACTAAACCCCAGTATGAAAGTACGCAGACAATTGGTGCCTTATTAAGTCAGATATGGGATAAAAAAGTGTTGACAAAATTGGATCTTAAAAACACATTTTGGCTGATTCCATTACAAACAGGAAGTACACAGGATTTTGCATAAAAGAAGAAATTTTTCATTTTAAGGTAGTCCCATTTGGTTTGACAACGTCATGTGCAGCATTGGTAAGAGCCATGCAACTAATATTACATAAATACGACGAGTTCTGCGTGCACTACATAGACGACATTTTAATATTTTCACGAGATGTGGAACAACATTTAGTACATTTAGAGTTAGTAATAAGTACGTTAAATGAAAATGGGTTAAAATTGAATTTGACCAAATGTCAGTTTATGAAAACGAATGTAGGCTACTTGGGCTACGAAATTAGTAATAACGGGGTCACAATTAGTGAAACGAGAATAGAGGAGATAAAGAATTTGCCTTGCCCCAAAAATTTGAAAACGTTGAGAGGATTACTTGACTTACTAAATTATTATAAAAAGTTTATAGCAAACGTTACCATTGGTCGAGTTGCTAAGAAAAGATACCAAGTGGATTTGGAATGAGGAGAGAGAGTAGAAGTCCCAATTTGTTTTATATTACAGATTCTGAAGTGTTACGAAACAAGGTACACAAACGCTGAGAAGGAGATATTGGCAATTAAATTTGCGATCAACAAATTAAAATTTTACTTAACAGGAAATAAATTCTACATAGAGACACACAATTCAGCAATATCATTCCTTAAAAACAAAACGTTCCATAACGACCGATTGTACAGATGGGCATTGTACTTACAACAGTACGATTTCGAGATACGGCATAGACCAGGGAACATGAATGTAGTAGCCGATTTCTTAAACAGGAAGGACGCAGCAAAGAGTAAAAGACAGAAACAATTATTGATAGGGATAGAGAAAATTTATCAACAAAGAAGGTTTTCAAAAGAAGAATTATTAGCCAAACAAGAAAATTTCGAACTTCAACAAATACGAAATTTAGTACAAGACAGTCCAAACCAAGAATATAAAGGTTTCAAAATAGTAGTCTATTGGTAAAATTATTGGGTGGTAAAGAATTAATAGTATTATGCAGAGAAGATGTAGTCAGCGTTGTAAAAGAAATTCATCACAGTTTCGGACCTCGGGGGGAAGACAGACATGGTTAATGTTTTGCGAATGTTTCTACACAAAGAACGATATAAAATTGATTAAACATTTCACAAATTGTTGCAAAGTCTGTCGATTGGCCAAAAAATACCCGTCCAGAACCTGATCAAGAGTATAAGAGTCAACAAACCTTTGGAACTAGTCTCAATCGATTATTTAGGAAACTTAGTACCGAGACAATATGGGTACCGACACATTCTAATCATGGTGGACGTGTTCTCTAAATACATTACATTATACCCAGCAAAATGCACCAACACAGAACATGTAATCAAATCTGTCGAGAAATTCCAACAAGAAGTGGGGACTCCAAAGGAGATATTAGCCGATTTCAAGAATGCCAAATTGATTAGCAATTTGAAACAGAAAAGGATTAAAACATATACCCGCAATCTAATGTAGCAGACAGGTACATAAAAGAAACAATTAAATATTTGAAAATAGTGACCCATGAGCATCATAATAGATGGGTTTAATACTTATCAAGGGTAGAAGATTTCATCAATAACCTACCTAACATTACGACCGAGATAAGCCCAGTAACATTATACAAAGGCATTGTACTAGCAAGACCGTGGCGGTAGGAAGAGGATGCAACAAGAATAATTGAGCTGTTAGAGAAGATCAGGCAACGTGTAAAGAAGAATACAAAACCGGTACGAGGAGAAACAAAACAGGAAGTTTAAGAAACGCATGAAGTTCAAAATCGGGGATTTAGTGATCCTAAAGAAGCTTAAAGTAGCCGATAGAAGAGAAAAGATCTGTGCCGAATTCCTAAACGCTTATGAAGGACCATACAGAGTGCATAAGATATTAACCAATGAAAACACTTATGAATTAATTAGTGAAAGGGATAATCGAATCAGAGGACGTTTTCACATTTCGGCAATTTACCCATCCTTAGATAGTGTAGAATAGGATAGGTTAGGTTAATTTTAAACCAATGTTGGGCCACACTCATTAAGATAAGTTAGATTAAATAAAGTAGGGTGTAATTAAAATAGGAACTAGATTAAATTTATTATTAAACCAAAGTTACAAATGAGATAAATGTCAGATTGAACTGATTAAAAAAAATATTTGAGTCATGGAATTGAAATTTGTGATAATTGAAATGACAACGCATGCAAATCAACGTATGCTGAAAAAAAATACTCATGCGTAATAATTTTAATTATCAAAAATTGGGGGAAATTATGCAATGGTCTTAAGCCCAAGACTCTACTCTGATTACAGCACAGTTAAAGAAACAAGTCAAAAGAGCACAGAGTTTAGGGTGTTTTATGTAGCTGCAATGTTAAGCTTAAATTTCATACAGTAAATGCATTGGAAAAGAGATGCCAGTATTAATAAATGAATTTAAAAAGGAACGCAAAGGGCAAAGCTTGTTCTCCACAGGGTTGAAGTTGAAGTTCAAATTAATTAAATATTAGATTTGGGCAGAATGCATAGACAAAAAAAAGAAATGAATAATCACAAAGAGGTTTGATATGTGTAGGTCAATGAAGCGTAGATTTCAATATAGCTAAGTAGGTCAAATTGTGAGCAATCTGAAAAGGTATAAGAAGCCAGAATAAAATAATAATGTTGCAACGAGCAATTAAGAAGACATGCATACAGACATAAAATAGCAATTGTGAGAAGCACACAAGACAGGTTCAAGCAAGGGAAAAGCAAACAGCAAGACAGAAAAAAAAACGAGTGAAAACCAGACAGATGGACATCGAAAGCATTTATGAAGGAAGTGAATTCTTTAAAAGGATCAGTGCAATTACGCGAGTGAACAGAGCAAAGCAAATAATAAAACGTGTAGTGGCGCAAAGAGACATTTTGACAATTAAAAATGCAAACAATATATTAGATATAGGAAATGTATAAAGTTAATAATTTGTAAGTAAATTTATTTCAAAATGTATTTGATTTGAACTTGGCTGATTTCCGTTTATATAGTATTAGATTAGCATTTGTTTATAGCAAACTTCATGAGATAACAATTGAATACACTATAAGATTGACATGAAATTTTGTGCTTCATTTGAATAAGGTTCTTATACAATAAAAGTAAATATTTTGAGCCAAAAAGTGTTTCGCTGTGTTAAGCAAGTGTTAAAGTTCATATGAAAACGTTTGTGGCGATTTCCGCAACAATAAATAATTTTACCAAGAGCATATCCGAAGAAACGTTTGCCATCCACATCAAGATTACGAAGAATTCCAGCCGAAAAGAGGGTCCAGAGCCAGCTTTTTCCACTGCGACGCATCAGGCAGGAGTGTAGGACACCGACCAGCAGCACAAACACCGGGGAAAACCGTTGCAGAAGACGATACTTGCGGGGCTCCTTTCCGATCACTGAACGAAGACAAGTCAAAGTTTAAGGTACTGTCTAACCCTAAAAATATTAGTGTGAGCATTTGTGTGCATGCGAGACAATACCGTACTGAACAAGATTCAAGCATCTTCAAGCCTCCAGCGAAAGTGTTCTTAAAATTATTAACCAGAGTCCAGTTGTGACGTTAAGTGGAGATTAAACAATTGCAGAAATTCAATCATGGTCCCTTCTGACGTCATAAGACAAATTAATCCCTGAAACAAATGGGAATAATAACTGCCAAAGCTCTACGATTTTAATAAATACCTCTTCGAATGTTCACAAATTTGATTTTTAAAATCAACAACGCTTGCCGCATACTAAGCGAACCATTTTGGAGTTTTGACAGCAATCATTTGCGACTGCGTATTTGAAACAGGGGCCAGTGGCGCACCAGTTTAAGTAAATATTCACAAATTATTAGGAATTCACCCCTTTGAATAGAGTTGATTGTTTACCGAGCTAGCGTTATGAGAATAAAATTGTAGATAAATAAAATACGAAAAAGCGCATAATACTATTTATTTTGAGTCAAGTAAAAATAATAATTACAATCCAGCAATTATTTTAATCACTTTAATCAGTGGTGCATATCAAACCATAGCAATTAAATGGCTCCGCAACGTGGGGCGAAAGCGAATTAATAAACAAATAAAAAGTCCATTTCAATATAAAGGGTGTTTTTTTTAGAGGGATACAACTTTAAATTGAAATAAAACACAGAAAGATGTTTTTAATATCCATAAAATTGGCTTTATTTGAAAGATAATTTTATGGCATTTATGTTTGAATATGATTTCGGGCATGTGACCGCCGCGATTGCCGTATACAAGACGTAATCTAAAGGTCCAATTTTCACACACTCTTTTCGCAGTAAATTAGGCTGTATTTCATTTCAGCAATAACGCGTTGAATTTTGGCTTTCAAGGGCTCAATTGTTTCCGGTTTATCGGCATAGACATGCGACTTTACATATCCTCCAAGAAAATAATCTAATGGCGTCAAATCGCACAAACGAGGTGGCCAGTTAACAGATCCACGAAATGGATTTTTAACTGGCCACCTCTTTCGTGCGATTTGACGCCATTAGATTATTTTCTTTGAGAATATGTAAAGTCGCACGTCTACGTCGATAAACCGGAAACAATTGAGCACTTGGAAGCCAACATTCGACTCGTTATTGCCGAAATACAGCCTGATTTACTGCGAAGAGTGTGTGAAAATTGGACCTACAGACTACGTCATGTACACGCCAGCCGCGGCCGTCACGTGTCCGAAATCATATTCAAACAAATGCCATAAAATTATCTTTCAAATAAAGCCAATTTCATGGATATTAAAAACATCTTTCTGTGTTTTATTTCAATTTAAAGTTGTATCCCTCTAAAAAAAACACCCTTTATATGTACAGTGTGTCCCAGGATTGATGTTACAAGAGGTGAGATGAATTAAACATTTTTGAATTTTATTTTAAGGTTCTGGGATTCGGTCCTGCTTGGTTTGAAAAGAATTTTAAGAATATTTTCAGTTTTTGAAAAACAAGTAGGCCTTGACAGGGAAGCGAAAACTATTTTATTTTCAGGTGAAGTACCCTTTTTGTTCATGATACGGCAAAATTTTATTAATAAAAGTTGTTTAGAATCATAAATTATAGCCCTATACAAAATTTCAGAAAGATCTATTGAATTAGAAAAAACTGTTATTTTTTAGATAATTGTATTTTATTTTCCGGTAAACTACTCTTTTTGTTCATGATACGGCAAAGTTGTATTAAAAAAAGTTGTTCATAATGAGAAATTATGGCCCTATACAAAATTTTAGAAGGATCCGTTGACTTAGATTAAACCGTTACTTTTTAGATTAAACAAATTGCATTTATTAAAAATGACGGTGTAATCTAAGTCGACAGATCTTTTTGAAATTTTGTATAGGATCATAATTTATCATTCTGAACAACTTTTCTTAATACAATTTTGCCGTATCATGAACAAAAAGTGTCGTTTACCTGAAAATAAAATACAATTTTCTAAAAAATAATGGTTTTTTCTAATTCGACTGATCCTTCTGAAATTTTGTATAGGGCCATAATTTCTCATTTTGAACAACTTTTTTTAATACAATTTTGCCGTATCATGACCAAAAAGAGTAGTTTACCTGAAAATAAAAAAATAAAATACATAAAATTATATAAAAAATAACGGTTTTTTCTAATTTGACAGATCTTTCTGAAATTTTGTATAAGGATATAATTTATCATTCTAAATAACTTTTATTAATAAAATTTTGCCGTATCATGAACAAAAAGGGTAGTTTACCTGAAAATAAAATAGTTTTCGCTTCCCTGTCAAGGCCTACTTGTTTTTCAAAAACTGAAAATATTCTTAAAATTTTTTTCAAACCAAGCAGGACCGAATCCCAGAACCTTAAAATAAAATTCAAAAATGTTTAGTTCATCTCACCTCTTGTAACAGCAATCCTGGGACACACTATATATCGGCACACAAATGGTTTACAGCTATTTAAAATTGATCACATTAATTTCGCAAAGAAAATTAATGAGAATAACTAATTAATTACAACATAGCTAACGGAGGGCTCAATGTTGTTTAATTACTATTATGATAATATTTTAATAATAATAATATTGCACGCCTTTATTTTCCGAACGTCAAAATTGAGATAGATGTTAGGTCTCTGTGATAGAAGCATTCCAATATTTTCTTTTTTAAAATTGGAAATGTTTCTAATTTTAGGTGTCAAATCAGTTTCTGCTAAAAAAATTATTTGATCCAATGCTTCAAATGAAGATAATAAATGTAAGTTCATAACACACCTGGAATATTTTGTGCTGCTTATATAAGTATTTTATTTTAACATATCTTAAAAATAAAAAATAGGAGAGTAAATGATATTTAAAATCTTCCAAACAATAAAAATTTTGTATACGAAAATCATTAGTAAAAGCTTACTGTATTTCTGGTATAAAAAAATGTTTTTAGACATATATATCTACATGTTAGCTGAATATATATGTTTATTTTTTTCATATTTCGTATCTGACTGAAAAAATGTGAAAGAATTGTGATAAGGGATCAACGTGGGTGAGGAGTCCCTGCCCTTTTAGTAGTGCTGTGCAAAATCACATTCACTTAATAATTAGACTAAGGCAAAACTCTGTGTGAATAACCCAATATGTTGTTATAAAGCACTGGAAAAGTATTCCAAAGCCTCAGACTCAAAAACCCTGAGGCAGTTACATCAACTAGATTGAGAAAAAAATATTTAACATGACAGAAAGAGACATAAAACGAGCTACGTTTATAGGACATACGGCAAACAAACGTAAAAAATCATACCGTTTACCCGACGATGTTTACCAGTCTGCTAAATTACCAAAGTGTTATTGCTCATGGAAACAAGAACCTGATAATATACACATTTTAAGAAGTATAATAGAAAAGAAAGAAGAGAAACGAGAAGAAATATTCGTTACATTCATTGACCTAAAAGCAGTCTTTGACTCAATACAGAGGAATATGATATGGCATTGCCTAAAACTACTAAAAGTACCAATGAAATTAATCAGGGTGATAAGAAGCATATATAAAACAGTAAATGGAATAGTTAAACTAAATGGAGAGGAATCAGTCAATTTCAAGATGTAGGTAGGAATTTAACAAAGGGATAGTTTAAGCCCGCTACTCTTCATAGTAACTAGGGACAGATTGTTAAAAAATACTAGGACAAGAACCAAACAAAGCCAGACAGTGGTAGGGTATAATAATCTAATACCAATAAAAATTGACTGCTTACTATATGCAGACGATATAGTGCTAATAGCAGATAACCACAAAAATGTGAAGCAGTTGATGAAAATATGGAGAGAAGAAATAGAAAAGTTAGGAATGGAAATTAATATAAAGAAATGTAAAGCAATGATCATAAATAACAAGAACAAAAAAGAAAATAGAGAAATATACATTAAAGAAGAAAAGCTTGAAAATGTAACTGCATACGAATATTTAGAAAGTGTAATAAGAGAAGATGGAAAGATGAAAATCTATTACGCTTTAAATAAGACAATTTTCGGAAAACGAAAAATAGACCAGAAAACTAAAGTAAGAGTGTACAGCACAGTGGTAATACCAGTTCTTACATACGCGAGTGAAACGTGGTCATTACAAGATAATATACAAGAAGTGAAAATTAATGCGACAGAAATAAAATTTCTCAGAAGGATAGAGGAAAAACAAAGATGGATAGAAAGCGACACGAAGAAATAAGACAAATGACGCAACAAGAAACAATAACAATGAAAATAGAAAGAAAGCAGCTGAAATGGTATGTCCACGTAATACGGATGAATCAGAATAGACTGGTGAAGAAGATAGTAGAAATAGGTAGGATAGGTAAAAGAATAGTAGGAAGACCTAGAAAGAGCTGGATGCAAAGAATTGAAAAAATAGAAAAAAGAAGAGGGAAGACGAAAGCAGAAATAAAAATACTAACACTGGACCTGACGGGATGGAAAAAATGGGTTAACAAACCAGAAGAAATTTAACCCGACACCCTTAAGGGTATAAGGAGGCTGAAAGAAGAAGAAGAAGAAATAAGAACATCATCTGTCTATAAAGGGAACGCATTAGATGAAATAGATTTAAATTTAGAAGAAGATTTCAAAGAAGCCTTGGCATACAAAGACCAGATAAAAGAGATAAATAAAGAAATGTAACATCCAACCTGGAGTATCCCCTCATTGTCTTACTTATAGTTTTTGTTTTAGTTGCATGAAATGCCAAGCCTGCTCTGATTTGAATTTGTTTTTATACAAAGACAAATCTATTCTAAAAACATCATACTATCAATTATTTCCAAGGTCTACACTATTTTATAACAAATCTGAAATTTAAATTATTACATTTGCTCTACGATTTTATGCTAAATATCTGTTTTGTTGGTTATAAACAATTGAACAAATATAAAAATTAAATCTTACAAACGACAAAAAATGTAGGTTAAACAACAATAACAAAACACACTGAAAGAAAGGTTAAGACATGTAATATTATTTCCATGTTTACCCAAAACCCAGCCACAAATGACATAGTAATATAGTCCCTAAAAAACACTAAGTTATACAATAAAATATAGTGCAAATACTGTATCCGGTGCTAATGACCCACTTGTCTATGCACCGTAATTATTTCAAATTAAATTACCTAGAACTTCCCTTGTCCGAATTAGATCAATTTGCAAATTTAAAAAAATGTATCTCACTGGGGTTTGAACCCGCCGTACTTGCATAGCGATCGTAACCGCATCTCCGCAGCGGATGTAATTCATCGAAATTACAACTGCGCTTTCAAACCATATAGAAATAGGTGCGGTGCGCGTCTCTCTTGAACAGAGGGGTCTTATCGTTGAAACATTTTAAATCTTTTGTGACATTATCCTGTATCATTTGAGTTTTACTTTCGGAAAATGTAAATCCTGACCTATGTGAAAGTTATTACTTCCTTCTATTTTAAAATTAACCCAAAAATACACAAAATTTTATTTTTTAAGGTGCCCACCCTGTATATATTTGAATGAAATTGTACCGCTTTCATGCGAGGTAGATATACAATATGTATGCAAGATATCGTCTTCCTCCGACAAATAGTTTTATAGCTATACTGCCAACATACAGACAGACAATCAGACAGAGAAACAGACAGACGGAATTAAGAAAACCTTTTTTTCGTCATCTAGGGACCTTGAAACGTGAAGATCTGAAGAAATTTTGGAAGGTGATTTTGTCGTGATTACGTGTTTCAGACGAGGAAAGTAAAAAGTTTAAGACATACATATAAAGACAGATCTATGCGGATTAGAGTTATTGAATAATTTTAAACGAGTAATACTAAAAACAGCAAAAGACAGCTGTAAGACTTCGTAAATAACCCTTTAACGAGCAAAATTAGTTTAACGGAAATGAAACTCAAATTTATGTTGAATACATTCTCTGCAGTGCCAGTAAAAAAAATGTTTTTATCAGGAATTTATTTTAAGTTTTTCCAAAAATGGCTTTAAACCGTTCTACCAGTGAGCATTCAGGACAAAATATGTTGTAAATTGGTTACGGTATAACAAGTATATCTTTTCATAATATTTTCGAGTTATTTGTTTAGACATACAACATACATACATTTAGTTAAAAAAACTCAATTTCCTTCTGGTGTAGGGTTATATTTATTATGCTACACAATCTACATTATAATGATTTCAATCGCAGTTATCACACTAACGAAAGTCAGAAGGGATGGTTTATTCACATAAGTCGCATGAGCAAAGAAGAAACAACAAAAATAGTATATCAAGCAAGAATATATACAAAACAGTGGTGGTTCGTAATAGTTGCATTTGGGGGCTCTTAATTTTGAACAATAAGTAAAAAAATTGATAATTTACCTATATTTCGTCAATGCTTTAATCCAAATATAACCATGCTTTTTAATTTTAATAATCTAAAGGAAACGTCATATGTACAGAACAAAAAGCATTCAAACGCACAAAAAATGTACATAAGTGTTAAAAAACTTAAACACGATAATAATGGAAAATAAAACAGAGCATTTCAAGCATCACATCCACAAATACATTTGTTTTTCTGGTAAATGTCCGCAGAAACGGGGCCTTGTACAATTACTAGTTCCAACTTTATTTTGCAATTTAGTACCATTGGAAGCTGTCCAAGCTTTTGATTTTATCCTTTTCTTTTGACGGTAGGATTTTAAAATTAATATTGAGAATATTAGCAAGCTATTTTCCACCATGTATTGAATAAAACTTCACGAAACAACTCAAATCAGACAAGATAAATAAACACGTTTTAGCTGCAACCGATGTAAGGTTATTGAAACACAACGCACAACCATACAAGAATGCTGAAATTTACCTTGTACATTTTAAGTTTATTTCAATACTAAGGACTGCAGCAGAATATTTCCAAGAAGTTATGCTATCGGCGTAACGGCCGATTTACCCTCGAATTGCATTACATTTCAGGAGCACATATTTGTAAATATTACGATAAGCCTGCAAGTCAGCAGCGTTTGCGACTCCAACATCGTGAGCCCTCGCGTCACATTGAAGCTGCTATATTGCCCATTCTGCATGGATAGCGTTTTTACCAGTTATTTCCATACAGGTTCGGAGCATCGTTTCAGAGGATCCACGACAGCTGCCAGCTGCTTGATGCATATGATACGAGCGAGTGTGTTGACAGGAGAAGGCGGATGGTTGAGCAAGCAGCATGCTTGAGTCTCAGGCGGCCGGACCAGGTTCGATTCCCGGTGTTACCCCATGATTTAAGAAATCGTGCGCTTTCCTGGAACCACGCTAACACTTGTGTTAACCCCTAATGAGGAAATTCTTCTTCACTTTCGACGAGCAAAACTAGCCATCTGGAATCTCTGCAGAACAAGTTAAATATTCAGTTTTGAGTTACGAGGGGTCAAAGTGTGTTGCAATTTGGGGGTATTTAGCAAAGTTTAGAATTGTGTCCAAATTCTGTTTCAGGTAGTTACCCTTGATTTAAAAAATTGGTTGTCGTATCTGTTTCTGTTTTCATTCTGTTACTTGTGAAATATGGCTGAGTGTAGTTTGAAGAAGTTCGAGTATGAAAGCATCAAGTTTTTGTGTAAACAGGGTGTAAATGCAATGGAAATTTTTGATCGCTTATCGAAAATGTACAGATGGAATGAGTCTTTGTAAGCTGCCGTGACTAGGTGGTTTAAAGAATTCAAACACGGCGGCCAGAGCATTGAAGATGATCCAAAGTGAGAAAGACCAAAACCTGCAACCGATGATGAACATGTTGCTCAGGGTGTATCACTGGTACTCGCAAATAGGCGTATAAAGGTATCAGAAATTGCTGTTTCACAAGAAAGTGTTTACAACATCATCCATACCGCTCTGCACATATCGAAAGTGTCAGCCAGGTAGGTGGCCAGAAATCTTTCTATTCAGGATAAGCACTGCAAAACGCAAGCAGCACGTGTGCTCTTTGACCCCGTTTATTTCAATTCAAATGACTTTCTGACTCGACTTGTGACTAAAATTGAAACATAGCTTCACTATTAGGACCGCGAAACAAAGCAAGAGTCGATGCAATGGAAGCATGCAAAATCTCCAGATGCGAAAATATTCAAGATTCTTCTGGGAACAGCATGGCGTCTGTTTTTTAAGATTGCCAAGGGCTGCTCTTAGTCGATTATATGCCACATAAAACTACAATTAGTACAGAATATTATGCACAACTTTTTAAAAAATTGTGCAGCGTAATTAAAAAAGAGAGACGTGTAAAACTGTCCAGGGAAATTTCCTACTGCATGACAATGTTCCAGTCCACAAGGTCAGAGTTGTACAGGCTGCCCTGAAAGATTGCGGGTTCGAACAACTTAACGATCCACCTTACAGCCCGGACGTGGCCTCTAGCGACTTTTACTTGTTCCGAAACCTCAAGAAATATTTTCGGGGGCGCTGGTATTCGCACGACGAAAGTCTCAAAGAGGAGACGGAAACGTGGTTTTCAGGACAAGAAAAAATCTTTTTTTTCGGGGATTGCGTCGCTGAAGAAAAAGTGAGGTAAATGTGTTGAACGTAGGAGGGACTACATTGAGAAATAATAAATTAATTTAATTGCTATTAGTTGTTTCAATGTCCGAATTACAATACACTTTGAACGGCCCTCGTATGGTGTAGACATTTTCAGTTGGCTAGTATGCAGAATGCAGCAGGCTGCTAGGACCATTGCAAAAGCAAGGATAATATGCACGTGGCCGTCGTGGTGTTTAACAAACGAACAATCAATGTACGATAACGGTAGGTCGTTAGGATCATTATAAATACAAGGTATATATTCGATTTTTTAAGTTTTTAAATACAATTACGGCCACATCTAAAGCCCGCTTGCTTTTGCTATGATCCTAGTGGCCTGTCGCAATCTGTATAGGTGTAACGGACGTTTTATGTGTTTGATTTAAATTGATTACTTTTATCACTAGTTTATAAGTTGGTTTTAAATTATCAAGATAATTGTCATTATGCCAAATACGTTGTCTCAAATAATTTTGTTTTTATTTTATTACTGTTCCTTGCAGAAACAAAAACCGCCACACCAAAATGCGATGGAGGGGTGCTGATATATAGAAAAATTACAAAGTATTGTTTTATTTACATAACCCACAGCAACTAAGATATATATATATATATATATATATATATATATATATATATATATTCCCAAAACTCCTAGCTGGAGCATAGGGCTGTAACAAAGTTTCGCCATCTGATTTTATTTTGTGCAAGAATTTTGATGTCATTCCGGTTCTTTCCGTGGTTTTTTGCTTCTTTCAGCACTGTTCTTCTCCACGTTATCTGGGGCCTGCCCTGTTTTCTTTTACCTTGTGGATTCCAATCCAGCACCATTTTTACAATTTCTCCTTGATTTCGTCGTAGAGCATGCCCTATCCAACTCCATTTTCTTTTTAAAACCTCTTTTGAAACTTCCGTTTGGTTAGTCATACGCCAAAGTTCTTCATTGGAAACCTTCCGTGGCCAAAAAATTCGGTAGAGTCTTCGCAAGCATCTGTTTATAAACACTTGTAGTTTATTAGTTACTGCTGCCGTTACCTTCCAGGTTTCGCAACCATATAACAGTACAGACTTGATGTTTGAATTAAAAATTTGCAGCTTTGTCTTTTTAGATATATATTTTGCAGACCATATTTTATGAAGCATTCCAAACTCTTGTTGTGCCTTTTGTATTCGATTTTGAATATCTTCTTCCGTGCCTCCTTTGTTAGTAAGAATAGAACCCAGATAACAGAACCTATCTACGTTTTCAATGTCTTCACCATTGATGTCAAACTTATTAAGGTTATTGGTGCCTACTCTTAGAGCCTTTGTTTTGGAGATATTGATCTCAAGTCCCACATTAGCTGCCTGAGTATTTAGTTGTTGGAGTTTCTCCTCCATATCTTTGTATGTATGTGATAACAGGCATATATCATCAGCATAGTCCAGGTCTTCCAACCGGTTTTGAAATTCCCAAACAATTCTTCTGTTATCATAGCACACAGAGTTCATTACCCAGTCCAGAGTGATATTAAATAGAAGTGGGGATAGTGGGCAACCTTGCTTAACTCCGTTTTTAACCATGATTTTTTGGCTAATTTTTCCTTGATGTAGTATCCTACAGGAAGAATTTTTGTACAGGCTCCTAATAATATTTACGACTTTGTGTGGGATTCCTTTCTTCGTTAATATTTCCCAAATTGTTTCTTGGTTGAGGCTATCGAATGCTCTTTTAAAGTCAACGAATACTAAATACAGTGGGGAGTTCCACTCAATCGATTGCTCTGTTATGATGCGAAGGGTATTGATATGGTCTATGCATGAACGTTGTGGTCTAAAGCCTGCTTGCTCTTTCCGAAGATGGGGTTCAATGTTTTCAAAGATACGGTGTAGAATTAATGTCGCTACAATTTTATTTACTGAGTTTAAAAGCGTTATACCCCTCCAGTTACCACAATGGCTAAGATCACCTTTCTTGGGTAATTTTACTATCAATCCATCTTTCCAAGTGTCGGGAATCTGCTCAGTTTCCCAGACATGTTTAATAATGGGATGTAGCAGGTTAGCTATCAAATCTGGATCAACTTTAAGAACTTCAGATGGCAGATTATCAATACCTGCTGCTTTTCTTGAGTGTAATTTCTTGATGCAGGTCTTTATCTCATTTACAGTGGGAATATTCATATTAATTCTTATTTGGCGATGTTCGCCTTTACCAATTCGGCCTCTTTCTGCAGGTTTCCTGCTTAATATACCCTGGTAGTATACCACGCACCTGTTTGTTTGCTCCTCCTCTGTAGTTAACAGGTTACCGTCCTTGTCTCGAATGTGATTGTTCTTAGATTGTCCTTTCTTAGCTAGCCGTTTTGTAAGCTGATAAAGTTCTCTGATGTTATTTTGTTTGGCGGCTTCTTCTGGTTTAGTGGCGATGTCATCATATAGCTTTCTTTTATCAGCCCTGGCTCCCCTTTTAACAGCTTTATTTAAATTGTTATATTCTTTTGTTAGGGCCTTGGTTATCGTTTCTTTGTTGGGCTCTGATGAGTAGCTAGTGAGTCTAGCTTTAGCAGCCCTTCTCTGTGAGATTAAGTCCCAGGTGGTGTCAGAAATCCATGGTTTCTTATTCTTGTTTTCGAGTCCTAATGTTATCTCACTTTTTTGTAGCAGAAAGTCTGTAATTTTATTCCACTGAGAATTTATTGGCTCTTTTTTGATTTCGTCTAGTTCTAGAGTATTATTAATTGCTTGTTTAAGTTTATTGTATGTGAGTTGGTCGCTAAGTTTTTCGAGATCAAATTTCTTGCGTCTTATAGTAGAAGATGGTGGTCGCTACCAATGTCAGCACCGCGACGATTACGTACATCTAAAAATGAACTGCGCCATTTTCTACTAAATGCTATATGATCAATTTGGTTTTGCATTTAAGATACCCTAACAATATTTTTAAAAAGTAAGTAGAGGTGGACATAAAGTACTAATTAATTGTTCAGATTTGTCATAAATAGACAAGTTTTCAAATCATGCCTATCTTTCATTGAATAAACAAACCATTCATCTATACAAATATGTAAAATTACCACGTCCTTTTTTCTTATATAGAAAAATTATAATTCCAGCAAATTAGTTAAAGATTCTCAAAACAATAATTGTTCTAAAAAATGTTAGGGAAAATCAGAAACTTAAATAGGTAAACTCTATTTCATATAGATAAAACTATGATTACCCTTTAATCAAAAGATAATTACTCTGGAATAACCTTAATATGCATTTTAAATGTTTAGACATGCATTACTATTTATTAAGGTTAAGAGAGACCAGAGGAAATTGATATACTTTAAAAAAAATTTTATTCATTTGGCTTCACTCCACAAATGTTACTCTTATTTGCATCATATCTTCAGCACAGGCTCCAGTATGTAGTATATAACAATTGTGTAGCACGTGAGTTTAACGTTTTATCAGGAGTTCTACAGCGCTCTAACCTAGGGCCGTTACTGTTCCTGATCTTAATTAATGATCTACCAGATGTAAGAACCTATTCTAAATGTCTACTGTTTTTTTTCTTTAGTCGCGGCATCAATTGCTAAGATTATTAGCCGCATCCCTGTAAGTCGTATTTAGGCACTGGTTAGATAGAACTAAATAATCCGGTCTGCTGGGGAAAGCTTATCAACTTCTTACTCTCATCCCTTTCAAATCATCAATTGATTCCGCCAGAGGTCTATATCTTCTACATCGTCTCAAAATGTGGTCTACTGTTAATGGCTCCTGACAGGTATTACAAACTGGTTGGTTTTCCCTTGACAAAATATATTTAACCGGTGTAAAGAAGGCAGCCAGAAGGTAGTAGCCAAAAGTGACGAACATTGCCGAAGAGCTCATAGATATACAAAAAATTAAAGAGAATAAAACTAACCCCACATTCAAATCAATTACGGAATTATGCGAACCGAATAAAGCTTTTTTTTTAACAACTGACACATAAAAGTGACATTAACGTTTCAATAAGTGTGCGTGAAATTGCGTTTCACACACTAGATCGTAAATAAAAAAATTTACGCACTAGATTTTAAATTTATTATTACAAACACCATTTCCTTAGTTACAACACATATAAAACGTTACGTACATAATAATATTACTCTACTTATTTGTTATATACGTATGATTTTGTTGCAAAGAATCTTTTATTCTTTTTTTGACGGCTGTAGAAAAAACGTTGTTTGTATTTCGTGGCAAAATTCGTGTTTTTATGGCGCGTTTGAATGACTTTTCTGCCTCGACCTAACGGTCTCGGCGAACATTTACATTCTCACGCGCCATAAAAAAACACTCATTTCGCGCACTTAATACAAAAATTTCTATTAGGTGCTACACATGAAAAATGCCGGCGCAAAAAAAGATACTTCACATATCGGGCAAAATAAAATAATAATTTTTCAGCTCGAATGCTACACATAGACCCCGAAAGAAACTTTGCTAAAACCTGCCCTCTATATACCTTACAAAAGGGTCCAAACCGAATTTAGTTGCCGTACTTCACATAGTGGGTAAACCACCCCGCCTAAATAAAATGAGAATTTTGCAGCTCGAATACTACACATAGAACTCGAACGAAGCTTTACTAAACACATACCCTATATATACCGAATGAAAGGGCCCAAACAGATTTTAGTTGCCGTACTCCGCATAGCGGGTAAACCACCCCCGCCTAAATAAAATTAGAATTTTGCAGCTCGGATACTGCACATAGAAGTCGAACTAAACTTTGCTAAAAATATACCCAATATATACCGAATTAAAAGGCCGAAACAGATTTTAGTTGCCGTACTCCACATAGCGGGTAAACCACCCCCGCCTAAATAAAATTAGAATTTTGCAGCTCGGATACTGCACATAGAACTCGAACGAAACTTTTCTAAAAACATACCCTATATATACCGAATAAAAATTTTCGTTGCCGTGGGCGAAATAAATGGAATAATTATATGATTTATTTAGTAATTGTATAGAAGCTGTCCAAGTTTTAATTAGTTTTTGACAGTTATGGTAAAATAAAAATGCACAACTAGCCGACGTCATTGAATTTTGTCTTATATATGTCTCTTTCTTTTTTAAGTTGGTAGTTTATTATTTCTTTAGTCCATCTTATGTTTGTTATAATTAACTATGTGCCCATTAGTATCTATCGGGAAAACCACATATACTTAAATACATTTTGTTATTCTACAAATGAATATGATATATGCAAAGCGGACGAGCTTAATGCAGTTGCAGAATTAATCTTAAGTCAATTATGAAAATATTCAAACGGCCAGTCTTATAAAGACCACTAATTTGAGTTTAACTATAATTCGTTGTTAAACAAAGGCGCATCAAAATTTGTTTACTTATGAATAAAATGTCATAAGCATCAACGTTTTGATGCGCTTTTGTTTACTTTAACAACAAATTAAAGTTAACCTCAGATTAGTGGTCTTATAAGACCAGCGAGCCGTAAGAGTCTCTAATATCCACCGGTTAACATTCAAACTGTGTATAATCTAAATACGACTGGAATATTTTTGATGTAATTAGCACTAAGCGTGTAGCCACATTTAGTATATTAAATTGGCTAAACAGTGCGAGAGCATCTGATTTGGTTGCGTAAGGTATTCAGTAACGACTCGAAAAGTGATATACCCTTCCTTCGCTGGCACTGAAAAAACGATATACCGGGCACATGCATTGTACAATACGATTCGAGCAGACGCATAAGAATTGACGGAGGTAATACACCTGCTGAATAGTAGGATTACACGTCTTTCGAGTGTACGAGAAGTGGTATCTTCCAAGTGGCGAATAATTTACGCGTCCTCGCATTGATTTGTTTCATTAATTATTATAGTTTTGTTCTTGCTTTGTATAGTTGTTAGGCTGTAAATTTAACAATTTTTGCTTGCATTTTGTCTACGTTTTATTAGTTCACTGCTTTATATGCATATTTCGTTATCGGACAGTCATTAATTGGTTTAAGATATTTCATATTTTATTTTACTCCGTTTGTTGTTAATTTTGACGCTTTTTTAATTATCTCCTAGCATAAGAAGCTGTATGTCTGCTTAAAAATATATGTTAGCATAGTTAATATTTACATCATCCGATTACTTTCTTCTGATTATTCGAGTTCTTAGAGTTTTATTAATATAAGTTGAAGTTTTTTATTACACCTCACCTTACTTTACGGCTTAGCAGTTACATAGTTACAAGATATTGCACTGTTTGCAATAATTAACTATTTATGTTTAAAATCTCTTGCAATTAGCCATAATGGTATTTAAATCTACAAAAAAAACAGAAACAGGTTAAGGCAGTTGTATCTCTCATCAAAGAACAATTTCCGTTATATAGCTACGATGATATTATTAAACTTAAGCCTGGTGATGTATTTTTTATCAATATAGTATCGTCTTTACCGAAAACAAAATATCGGTTTCCAATAATGGTTTATCGCTTAGTACAAACAAAAGATTTTCAAGTGCAGTTCGCAGGAAAGTCTTTGCCCTCTTCCTTGAAAATAAATCAGTTTGCGTTGGTAGAAACCCTTAAAATTCTACACGCTAAAAATGTTGATATGACTGAAACAGTTAACAATGAAAACTCCATCTATAGTGTTTTATGTTTAAAATTTCAAAAGGTTAACACCTGGAAAAACAGAAAAAATATGTACATACTTTTCCAACACATTCGATCATCTAATAATTTTGATTTAAGTTTTTTAAACAATGATAGTTACCACAATCTAGATTTAAGTGAACACAATGTTAATACAACCGCATTAAATGTTTCCTGCTCTAACACCGCTGATCACTTTACTACATCAACGCCTGTTGAGTCTAGAAATGTAACTTTCGCAGCTGTGAAAAATTGTAAGAGGAATCTTTTTAGCACGGAAATATCCTCAAATGTTGGTGATATTGCTACAAATAAACTTAAGCGTTCATCGCTTAAGAAATACGACCAAAACCAAACGAATTCGTTTGATTTAGAAAGTGTTCAATCTGATTTTTTTTTATCCGATCTTAATGTTGGGATCTTATCTCCTATATGCAGACCTTGGTCAATGTACTACAGGTCAGCAATAATGAATTATATTACAATCAGGCTATGGAAGTTGAATCTATTAACCAAGCGGTTCATCATGATAGTCACTGTTCACGTTCAGAAGAAACTATTATTTCTTCAAACTATAATAATGTAACTCCGGAAATAAGCATTACTAACGACTTTAACGTTACTGGATCTATTCAAGATGTTCCTGAATATATACTTAATTTGTCTAGTTCTAATAGTTCTCTTATACTACCGAAAAATTCTCAGAATGAAACCAGATCTACTAACTATAAAGTAAATTACGGTAATTGTACTGTATTTGAAGGATCTTTTCAAATATCAAGGAAATTTTGGAATATTATATTCAAAAATAATAAATTTGTACCGGGTTACTATTCTTATTATCTTAGAAATAGAATCTCAATATATATAAACAATAGCTGTCAATTAGTTTTTAAGTTTACGAAGTATCACAAAAAAAAGATTACAATTGTAATATATGCTGAATGCATCCAAAAATTTAAATTGTAATTAAGAACAAGCAAGTATCGGTGTACAGTACGTCTCTTAATTTCTGTCATAAACAGAAATTAACATCATTTGTAAAAGGTATAGAAAGGGTTGCAGTAAAAAGAAAATTGATGAATCTTAACCTTTGCATTACAAAAAAACTACCATTTTGAAAGCGAAAGAAAGTGTGGTACAACAAGGTAATTTACAGGATATTAAATCTGATGCCACTGTAAGGAAATACGATCAGAGGCTATTGCTAGTATGGATAGAAATAAAAATGACTTGCTGGATTTGGTAAAAATGCACTTGGAGCACAAAGCATACATTCAGGAAGTATCGGTCCCATTTAATGTGAAATTATTCAGCATTCAACAGATTAGGATTATCCAAGATCAAAAGATTGGCAATATTTTACCAATCATATTTTTTTATGCGACGGGAGGTGTTGTACGAAATCCACTCGAAGATAAAAACGTATATATTTGTATTCCGCTGTGATTCAGACAAATACCACAAATAGATTAATTCCCATATTTGAAATGATTTCTTCGCAACATTATTCTAAATCTATATTTAAAATACTTCATGATTTTAGAGTATTTTGTGAAGAAAATAATAGTTGGCCTGTTATTGGATCTATAGTAACCGATTTTAGTTTCCCCAACATTCACGCTATATCAAAAGCATTTAATCGAAGAATAGTTTTAGAATATCTAAACACATGTATGAATATAATTAAAGAAGATATGCAGAAACCTGTATCTCTAGTCACAATCCATCTCTGTTGCGCTCATTTTATGGAGATGGTTTCTAAAGACGT